>CM042562.1:837183-1347183 GCA_023630585.1 Cranoglanis bouderius
ATTAGCAAATACATGAAATATAGCCACATGGCATACATGCTTATAGCATGAGGATACTGAGCAAATTCTAGTGAGTTACCAAAAATGTGTATATTTAAAATAAACAAATAACATCTAAAAAATAATTTAGGTAACAGGACAGTACGTTGAGATTGACCCTCTCAGACATAGCTGCAATATCATCAAATATACAGAAAAGAAAATGAGAGGACTTACTTTTGGTCTTCCCATTGCCTTCAGAAGATTCAAATGATGCAACTTCCTGTTGAAAATGTCTTGTGGAATATTTCAAGTTTTTCAAGGAGGGCAATGTGCTCGGGTAACAGGACTGAGTGAAAACCCGGGGACACAACTAAAATGTGTATTTTATCTAAAATGTTATGTATTTCTCATGAAAAAAACAAAAACAAAAACATTTTAAATCATAGATTGGATATAAAGTCACAGAATAATGGGAAAAAAAAGATTTCTGAAGGACTTTAATCATTATATTTCATTGTAAAGTACAGAGATAGAGAGTGGGGACATGCAACAAATGCTATTTTTTAGTGTTCTAGGTAGTTTTTATTAATGTTTTTAATTATATATTTTAAATTAGCAGTTAGCTTAATGTACAGGACACTTTGCTTAATAATAAAATGTATTTTAGAGTTAAGTGTCATGCATTTTTATAC
The DNA here is from genome assembly GCA_023630585.1 of Cranoglanis bouderius. Taxonomy (NCBI): domain Eukaryota; kingdom Metazoa; phylum Chordata; class Actinopteri; order Siluriformes; family Cranoglanididae; genus Cranoglanis; species Cranoglanis bouderius. Next base: position 837,858 of record CM042562.1, read on the forward strand.
ATATAATGTTCTGTGTGTGTGTGTGTGTGTGTGTGTGTGTGTGTGTGTGTGTGTGCGCGCTGGGCAGTATTATATGTTAATGAGTTGAGGAATGTGAAGGTGTGTGCGTCCTGAATCTATTGTTTAAATAAATGGTTAAAGAGTCGTGGTTAAAACACAGAAGACACGGTGCAATTATCCGCTACAAAGGATGTCCTGTGAACTCCTAAAACCCTGTGTATTTTATGATCCACTCATGTCAACTGCATGCCATGTAATTTATGATGTTCAGGTATTCATGTTTTAATGTGTGTGTGTGTATGTGTGTACGAAGTATTATATGTTAATGAGTTAAGGGTGTGTCCCAAGGTTTTCGCAGTTACTGGTTAACAGACTATGTTTAAAAACAGAGTTAGGCACGACGGTCTGTATCAAGGCATAGATCGTGTTAGCGTCTGTGTGGTACAAGTGAATCTTCGTTCTCAATTGCTTTTTCCGGCAAGTCTTTGTTATTGTGAATTGTAAGAGTGTTTGAAGAGAACATGGCAGTCTATCTCAACAGTAAGTATATTTTATTATCCCGTATTATTAATGTTAAGAATTTTTATTTATGAGTCATGACTCTGATGCAAATATTTAAAACAGGCTCTCTAACAATCCAGGAGTTATAAACGAAACAAGTGTTATTGATGAGATTCATTTCCTGAACTGAGCGAGCTGTGCGTATATTTATTTGTACATGTTTCCACACCAGGCTATAATGTGTTGAGAGTACGTAGAATGATTTTATTTCTTAAAAAAAATTTTTATGAGTAGGATCAAAGCCAGGTAACAGTCTAACCTCAGAGCGTGTGTCTCCGCAAGACAGTGTGAATACCCCCCCCCACTCAGTAAGTATTTGTAATGCTGTAATATTTACATGAATGGTTAAAATGTTCTTATATTATTTGATTGTTTTCCCCTACAGAATATTTATCAATCCTTGTAAACAAGGTCGGTACGTCTGGACACGATAATCATACAGAAAGGTCTAACGGCCGGGGCTCTGCTAAAAAACCGAGAAAATTGAAGCGTAAAGAGGTTACTATCACCCAGCTTCATGCACCGGTTGATGGTTGTGTAGTTAATCCTGGATTCGCACCAACAAAGCCAGAACGGACACGGTCGAGACGTTCGCATGGAGCATCAGATGGTATGTAGCCTATGTATATATGTTTGTTAAAACATTGTTTTATCTTTTTTCCTAATTCATGCAACCGCCCTATTTCTTTTTTCCCCATAGATCTGATTGATCCAGATGTCATTTGCTATCTGGGAAATCAGGAGGCTTACAGATGGGAATCACACCCCGTTATAGACAATCAGCTTTTAATTGAGGCGATACAGGACAGTTTCAAGACCGCTGAGGAACGTATTGACGGACATTTTAACACTGTTAAGCAGCGTCTTGATGCCATTGAGAAGAAACAGGATTGTTATGTTCGGGATTTGACTGCTACACTGCAACAACATGGAATTTGTTTTAAACAAGTTTTAGCGACACAGCTTTTGTACGGTCGGGTGACCCAACGAACAGCCAACAACCAAAAACTATCAACAGACTTGTTAAAGGAGACAGTACTCATACTTAAAAAGAAGCTCGGGTGAGTTATGTAAAAAGTTTTGTATATACGTGCATTTTTTTTTTATACCTTTTCCCCCAACATTATACCTCATGTATTTCATGTTAGTTTGATCGTAATAGTCGTTGATTTGGTGGTGTTTTTGTTTTACTGATTTATTGTTTTATTTCCTTAGTTATTTTGTGCACCCCCCATACTTGTTGTTTAAATAAAATAAGATAACAAAGTTGTTAAAAATTTTGTTAAAAAAACGTTGTCAGGAGCCAGATGGTTGTGATCAGGGTTGGGCAGTTAGATTTAGACAAGACGACACCAGTGAGCAGTGCAGCAACACCGAAACATTGCATTATTTAATTCAGACGATTGAGGAAAATGAATAGATCTGAGGCTACAACCCGACACATTGTTAGATTTATTAAACATAGTGAGATCAATCTGACGACCAACAAGAACCACTTCCAAATTCAGCATTAGACTCTGTTTTAAATTCACAGCAGGCGGGCGAGGGTACAGATAACCATCCGTATCATTCATTCAACCCTACAGCACAAAATATGGGGTGAACCCCCTCTGATATTGACATGCTTGTAAGAGAGGATGGCGATATTGGTGGCTATACAGTGGTTCCGAGACTCAGATTCAATAGTTTGGAGATACATTAGCATGTAAATCTGAGGGTGATCTCTGCTGTAGACTTAGCAGCATACACAATATTTCTGCATGAAATTCTGGACGAAATAGTGTCATTTTCTAGACTGTTGGCTGGGGATGGTGGATTGATTAACATAACACTGAGCGGGCCTAGTCTAAACTCTGATGTTAACGCCGTCTTGTCACCTAGCAACGATTACAGTGTGGATGTCTTCACAAATCAGCTTGAGAAGATAATGCAAAGTAACACCGATGTGCGGATTGATGATAGCTTGGATCTAAAGGTGGGGGTGGGTATCGAAAGATATGTGATCTTGCCCATAACAAAGTGATCGGCAGAAACAGGATGAATCTGTTCTGTCCCATCAACACAACCAATAATCTGTGCTTTGCAATCTGTTTGGCACATTTTCTAAATCCTCAAAAACCACATACAGATCTACAGCCTATAGCAGCGTCGATGCAGAAAATAGGTTTTAATGATATCACACGGTTTGAGCATATGTTAAGCATAAAAATAGTGGTCTTCCATAGATCATGCACCAGTTTGTTGGAAAAGTATATGTCAAATCATGCACGTCATCACAAGACAGTGTTCTCGTACCTGCACGACGGCCACTATTTTATGATTAAGAAGTTGAATGCGTTCATAGGTACTCCATACGTGTGCGACTACTGCTATGAAGGCTTTACTAATCGAGATCATAGAGATCATCATTGCAAATATGTGTGCGATATCTGTAATGCCCCTGATTGTTATAAATACCCTGTTAAAACAAGACAATGCGCTGATTGCTTGTTGTACTACAAATCTGACTATTGTTATGATGCACATAAACAAACGCCATTAGGTCAACAGTATGCACAGTGCGATGTTACAAAATACTGTCAAAAATGTAATAGACGTTATCATGTCGGTGCCACCAATCCCAAACCACACAGGTGTGCTGCCGAGCGGTATATCCATTGTCGCGATGAAATGATTAATGACCTTGTAAAAGACCTTGGTGTGATTATTGACTCCAGTCTTTCATTTGATGCCCATGTAGATAATATTACTAGGATAGCCTTCTTTCACCTCAAAAATATTGCTAAGATAAGAAATATAATGTCACTACAGGACGCAGAAAAATTAGTTCATGCTTTCGTCACCTCTAGGTTGGATTATTGTAATGCCTTATTGTCTGGATGTTCCAGTAGGAGCATAAACAAACTCCAGTTATTCCAGAATGCAGCTGCAAGAGTCCTCACTAGAACCAGAAGATATGACCACATCACACCTATCTTATCCACACTGCATTGGCTCCCACTGAAATTTCGCATTGATTATAAAATACTACTGTTGCCCTATAAAGCTCTAAATGGTCTCACGCCACAGTACCTAAGCGAACTTTTGGTCTTTTATGATCCGCCACGCCTACTTCAATCAAAAGGTACAGGCTGTTTGTTGGTACCTCGAATAGGAATAGTGAAGGCTACAGCAGGGGGAAGAGCTTTCTCTTAGAAAGCCCCACAGTAATGGAACAGCCTTCCAATTAGTGTTCGGGACTCAGACACAGTCTCAGTGTTTAAGTCCAGGCTGAAAACATATTTGTTTAGTCAAGCTTTTTGTGAATAGTTTTTTTCTTAGGTAAAGGAGCAGATCTAGAGGTCTCATAGACATAGAGTGTTGTGGTGAACTGGGATGTTTGGATGCTGTCGCCCTCCCACTTTCACGTGTTCACCCAGGTTTCTTGGTGATGGAGTGGCTGGCTGCCTTATGTCCCAGGGAGCCCTCATATCTGTGTTACCTTCTGGCTTTCCCTTTTAGTTATGCTGTCATAGCTAGTCCTGCCGGAGTCCCTGATTGCACTCACGCAAAGTACACTGTCCTTAACCATGGCGGGACAATAAGCATACCTAATCTCTCTCTCTCTTGTTTCACAGATTAAAAAGAGGTGCATTAGGGTGTAAATTGGAGCAGCTAAAACATGTCGTTTCTTTCCAAAGACAAGTGTACATGATTCTAAATAATGAGAGTTAAATCTCGCATTGAAGTTTAGGATTGACAATTTTGATGATGTTATTTACATCACATCGGAAACAATGAAATGTTTCAAATGTGGACAAGGAGGACATCTTGTCTGTGCATGTCCAGAGAATGTAGAACATGAAGAAAATTGAAGTGATTTTGAAAGAGAGGGATGAAAAGATAAAGATGCAAGTGAAAATCAACAGGAAAAGAACGGAATCGTTTGCGAATAAAGGAAGGGAGAAAGAAACTGTGAAGGAGAGTAATGAGGAAGGAATAGGAAATGAGAAAACTGAGATAGCAAATGATGTTATGGGTCCTGTTGTGGAAGTAGAAACCCAAAAAGACACTGATATGACAGAAGATGACAATCTTTTTAAAACACTGACATTGAAAAGAAAAACTAATGGAAATAGAAGGGGGAAAAAAGCAAAGAAAGAACAGTTTCAGGAAAAACAGACAAAAGAAGGGATGGTTCAAAGAACTATATTTGACCATAGTAATTCTGATGATTCAATAACAGAAAGTGAGAGTGAATCAGTGAGCGCAGTTGATTCATTCTCTCAAAGGAGATCTGAGAGGAGTGCTTATACCCTTGAAAAACTTGGAAGACTTTTCTGCAGAATACAAAAGGAATGAGGGGAGTTCGAGTAGAAGATTTTTTTCCTGATCATGATTTGTTTATAGAGACAGCAAGAAGGTCAATGAAAGAAATAGGGCTGGGAGGTCTCACAGAACAGGAAGTATACAGGTTGAAGAAAATTGTTTAAAAATTGAGATCAAGTATACTGAATGATGAAAAAGAAATGTTTTAATTTTTCTTTTTTCTTTGTTAGTTTTTTGTTTTGCTCAGTTTCTTTTTTTATTCATTAATTTATGAGTAATTTAAAACTGGGCAGTCTGAACATAAATGGTGCAAGGAACTATAGAAAAAGAGCAATGCTTTTTGAATTAATAAGGCAAAAGAATATTGATGTTATGTTTGTTCAAGAAACACATAGTGACATGCAAAATGAAAGTGAATGGATGATGGAATGGGAGGGGGAAGTGATCATGAGCCATAAAACTAATAATAGTGGAGGTGTAACTATTTTACTAAGGAAAAACATTAATCCTGTTTCATGTGAAGTGGAACATGTAGTTGGGGGACAGTGTTTGAAACTACGGGTCAAGTTTGACAATTTTACTCTTGTATTTATAAATCTGTATGCCCCAGTATTGGGAGGTGAAAGAGTCTTGTTTATAGATAAAGTTAGAGATATAGTAAAGAATGTTAAACCTGAAGAGTATTTATTTATAGGGGGTGACTTTAATTGTACAGAAAATGATAGCATTGATAGGAACCACAAAGAACCTCACATGGTGTCACAACGTGTTTTGAGACAAATTATGAAAGAATATGATCTATATGATATTTGGAGGGTGTTGAATAAAACACCGACAGTATACATGGACACAAATGAGAGAACATTCTGTGACAATGGCTAGACAAGACAGGTGGTATTGTTTTAAACATCATTTTAATATTATTAAGCATTGTGCAATTTCACCTGTAAGTTTTTCAGATCATGGATTAGTCAGTTGCAATGTTTTTATTAATAATGTAAAGCCAAGGAGTTTAATACAGTTTTATTGCAAGATAATTTTTTTTGTGAGGTGTTTGATTATTTTTTTTAGGATAAGTTTTAGGAATAGGACATCATCATTTGCTTCTATACAGCAATGGTGGGATAATGGAAAAATAGAGATACAGCAACTGTGCCGTACTGTTAGGTAATGCGGCGATAGGCGGATGCAAGTGCAGGTAAAACTCCTTTTATTAGGAATAGTCAAAATAATCGGAACACCAGTAATCCAAATCATAAAACAAGAGCGTAGTCAGGAAACAGGTGTGGGTCAGGCGATCGGCAAACAGCATGAACTAGGCTAGGCAAGAATCGGAAACACGAGGCAGAAACAGGACTAGACACAGGATCAAAACCAGGAACCATGAAACAAAGTCAAACGGCTTGGTATGAGACAGAACACAAAGTAACTGAGCTAATACTTCACGAGGAACAAAACACAAAATGAGACTTATGTAGGGTGTGGTAATGGGTGTGTGACCGTGAACAGGTGTGTGTCATTAAAAGTCCGGTGACTGTGAGTGTGTGACTGTGTGTGAGTTGTGGGAATTGGAGTCCATGGAGGCCATGTTTGTAGGTCGCTGGGTAGGCTGGGAAATGGAGTCAGAGTCGTGAAATTCTCTGCAGAGGTTGGGATCCAGAATGTCATGTGCTGGTACCCAGCTTTGTTCCTTGGGCCAGTATCCTTCCCACTCGATGAGGTATTGGAGTTTACCTTGTTGGCGGCGGGAATTCAGAATGTTTTTGACTATGTAGGTGGATTGACCTTCAATCTTGTGCGGAGCTGGTGGAATTCTGGCTGGTTGGTCTGTGGCAAGGGGGCCTGTAATCACTGGTTTGAGGAGAGACACATGGAAAGAGGGGGCTATGCGCCAGTGCTGGGGAAGGTCCAGTTTGTACATGACTTCGTTGATTTGTTTTAGAATTTTAAAGGGACCGGTATATCTGGGGCTTAGCTTTCTGCAGGCATGGGTTGGTCATAGATCTCTGGTGAAGAGCCACACCCTGTCTCCTGGTTGATAGCGGGGTGTGGCCCTTCGGTGACGATCAGCTTGTTCTTTGGAGGTTTGTGCTGCTTGTTGTAGTCTTTGATGGGTTGTGCCCCACACTTATTCACTACGTTGGAACCATTTATCCACGGCCAGTGCATCTGTGGGTGTGGCGTTAAACGGGAACAGAGGTGGCTGGTATCCCAGAGCACACTGGAAGGGCGTTAGCTGGGTGGCTGAGTGGTGAAGGGAGTTCTGGGCATATTCTACCCAGGGCAGGTACTGTGACCAGTCTGTGGGGTTCCTCCCACAATAGGAGCACAGCATATGGCCTACCTCCTGGTTGGCCCATTCCACCTGGCCATTGAACTCCGGATGGTATCCAGATGTGAGGCTGACCATTACTCCTAGTTTTTCCATGAAGCTGGTCCAGACTTTGGAAGTGAACTGGGGCCCCTGGGCACTGACGATGTCCTCTGGAATGCCAAAATAATGAAACATATGAGTAAACAATAGTTCGGCTGTGACAAAGGCTGAGGGTAGGCTTGGAAGAGGAATGAAGCGTAGTGATTTGGAAAACCGGTCTATGGCTACTAAAACAGTGGTGTTACCTGCTGAGTTGGGTAGGTCAGTGATGAAGTCTATGGCTATGTGTGACCAGGGGCGCTGGGGTGTTGGTAATGGCATGAGTTTACCTGCCGGTAGTGCTCTGGGAACTTTGGTTTGTGCACATGTGCTGCAAGAATTCACTGCCTGATGGATATCACGGAACATGCGTGTCCACCAGTATTTGGCCCTCAGCAAGTGTTAGGTACGTTGAACACCTGGGTGCCCCGTGCTGGGGGAGGTGTGAGCCCACCTTAGAAGTTGTTTCTGTCTAGACCTTGGGACAGAGTGTTTATCTGGAGGGCAGGCCTGGGAATTTGGCTGCGGGGGACCCTGGCCAGAAGGTCATCCAGCTCCCACTGTATGGCCCCTACAATGCACGATGGGGGCAGGATTGGCTCAGGATGACTGAATTGAGGTTCGCCAGAGTGAATGTGGGACAGAGCATCGGCCTTGACATTCTTGGAACAGGGTTGGTATGAGAGGGTGAAGTGGAACCTTGCGAAAAACAATGACCAGTGTGCTTGACGAGGGTTGAGGTGCTTGGCGGTGCATAAATATTCCAAGTTCTTTTGGTCAGTGAAGATACAAAAGGGATGTTCTGCACCTTCCAGCCAATGTCTCCATTCCTCCAGTGCTAACTTCATGGCTAGTAGTTCACGGTCCCCAACATCATAATTTCTTTTGGCTGACGACAGTTTCTTGGAGAAGAATGCAACTGGATGGAGCTTGGGTTTTTCTCCAATAGGATTGCCCCTACCCCAGTTTCTGAAGCATCTACCTCGACCACAAAAGGACGAGAAGGATCGGGGTGTTTCAGGATAGGGGCCGTGGTGAAGGTTGCCTTGAGCTTGGACATGGCTTGTTCAGCTTCTTGGTTCCACTTCAGGCTTCGAGGCCCTCTGTGTAGGAGGGATGTGAGGGGAAGGGCTATGGAACTGAACCCACAAATGAAGTGCTGATAGAAGTTGGCGAACCCGAGGAAGCATTGCAATTCCTTGATAGAGGTAGGAGTGGGCCACTGTGCCATGGTGGTTACTTTTGCATTGTCCATGGCTACCCCTTCAGGGCTGATTATGTACCCCAAGAACAATGTAGTGCATTGATGAAACACACATTTTTCTCCCTTTATATATAGTTGATGGTCAAAAAGTCGTTTCAAAACTTGGTGGACGTGGTTTACATGGGTCTCATAGGTGGGAGAATACACAAGAATGTCGTTGATGTAAGCGATGACAAATCTTCCCAGCATGTCATGCAATACATCATTAATGAGAGATTGGAAGATGGATGGAGCATTAGTGAGCTCATATGGCATGACTAGGTACTCATAGTGGCCAGTAGCATTACTGAATGCCGCTTTTCCACTCGTCCCCCTCCCGTATCCATACCAGGTTATATGCATTACGAAGATCCAGCTTGGTAAAATACTTGGCATTTCTTAACTGTTCCAAGGCTGAGGGGACTAAGGGAAGAGGGTACGGATACTTAACAGAGGCTTGGTTAAGACCTCGATAATCTATACCTGGTCGGAGACCCCCTCCTTGCTTGGCTACAAAGAAGAAACTGGCGGCTGCGGGTGACATGGAGTGTCGGACATACCCTTGTTGTAGCGCTTCCTGGATATACTCCTTCATAGCTTTTTGTTCTGCCAGAGATAGGGGATAGATTCGGCCACGGGGTGGAGTCATGCCAGACAGCAGGTCAATGGCGCAGTCATAGGGAGGAAGGGAGGAGGCCCGCTTTGGCCTTACTGAATACTTCTTTGAGGTCTAGATACTCGTGGGGTATATGAACGTTGACCAGTGTCTCAGGGCTTTCAATGGATGTGGTTGTGATCACCAGAGTGGGTTTGTGCAGACAGTGACATTGACAGTAAGAGGACCAGCCAGTGTTTTGTCTCTCAGCCCAGGAGATCTGGAGATCATGACGCTCCATCCAGGGTAATCCCAGGATGATGGGATGTCGAGAGGAGGTGGTGACCCATAATTGGATCTCCTTGTGGTGCAGTGCGCTGACTTGGAGGTGCAAGGGTTTGGTGCAGTGGGTTATCAGACCTCCGCCAATGGGCCCTCCATCGATGGCTTGAACCTTGAGGGGCTGGAGAAGAGGATTCGTGGGGAGACCAAGCTGACGCACCGTCTCTTCATCTATGAAGCTGCTCGCCACCCTGGAGTCGAGCAGTACTGTAAGAATCAGGTAAAAGTCATTTTATTAGGAATAGTCAAAATAGTCGGAACACCAGAAATCCAAATCATAAAACAAGAGCGTAGTCAGGAAACAGGTGTGGGTCAGGCGATCGGCAAACAGCATGAACTAGGCTAGGCAAGAATCGGAAACACGAGGTGGAAACAGAATCAAAAACAGGATCAAAACCAGGAAACACGAAACAAAGTCAAACGGTTTGGTATGAGACAGAACACAAAGTAACTGAGCTAATACTTTGCGTGGAACAAAACACAAAATGAGACTAATGTAGGGTGTGGTAATGGGTGTGTGATCGTGAACAGGTGATGGATGATTTGTTGGGTATTAAGGTACAGGGTGCCCTGGTACGGTCACGTTTTCAAAGTGCAACGCAGATGGATGGCCCAACCAAGTTTTTTTTTGGACTTGAAAAGAAGAACAGCCAAAATAGAAATATGCATTCTTTGATATCTGAATCATGTATGGAAATCATAGAGCCTAAGGAAATAAGGAAAAGAGTGGTGGTGTTTTATTCAGAGCTGAATAAGTGTGAACACATAGAGGTGAAGGATATAGCCAGTCATTTTTATGAGGGTCTACCTAAAGTTCCAGATGGAGCTAATGCTGAACTGGAAAAACTTTTTAAGAAAGGTGAATTATATGATGCCCTAAAGAGTATGGAGTGTGGGAAAGCTCCGGGGATCGATGGTATTCCTGTAGAGCTTTATAAATCACTCTGGGCAGTTTTAGGGGATAGCTAGAAGTTCTGTCATTTAGCTAGAAGTTCTTAATGACAGGCTGACCAGAGGGTCGCTGCCTACGAGCTGCAGGAGAGCAGTGATTACCCTTCTACCGAAGAAAGGTGACCTTAGAAACATAAAAAAACTGGTGACCTGTGTCACTCCTATGCTCTGACTTGAAAATCCAAAGCTTTAGCAATTAGATTAAGAGAAGTGATTGGTTGGGTCATCCATATAGACCAGATATACTGTGCACCTAATAGGTCTATTTTTGATAATATTCATTTAATTAGAGGCATTTTAGACATCTCTGGATCGTTGGGTTTAAACTTTGGTCTTATTTCCTTAGACCAAGAAAAAGATTTTGACCGGGTTGAGCATAACTACCTTTGGCAGACACTAGGAGAGTGGTTTCAGCCTGGTTTTTATTAAAATGATCAGGGTGTTGTATGGAAACATTGAGAGTGTACTTAAAATTAATAGAGGGTTGAGTGCTCCTTTTAAGATCACAAGGGGTAAAAGACAAGGGTATGCTTTGTCAGGTATGTTGTATGCTTTAGCCATTGAACCACTGCTATTAAGAATTAGCGCAAACATTGATGGTTGGAGTATACCGCAATCTGAGTTTAAAATTAAGTTATCAGCCTATACTGATGATATTATTGTCATGATAAAAAAAACAAGAAGAAGTAGACACTCTACAAGCAATAATTAACGATTTTGGAAAAATGTCTTCAGCTAAGGTAAACTGGATAAAGAATGAAGCTATAATATGTGGAAAATGGGAAGGTAGATGCCTTTCTAATCTACCTGCTGGACTTGAATGGAAGAAAGGTGGGAGAGAGGTATACCTGGTACATTTCATAACCTTGGTTTTTGACAGGTCTAGGTCAAAGGTCATCATCAATCATATGTTTGTTGACAGGTGTCAAAGGTCATCACATTTTGTTATGTGTATGTCAAAGGTTAATAATGAAAGTTTTCATTTGAAAATCTTAATGTGTTTTTAATGTATTTTGAAAGTCAGAAGTGAAAAAACGTGTTTAAATGAGGCTTCCCTATATACAAACACAAACACACACCCCGGATGTTAAAAACATATGTGTTTAAATGAGCCTTCCCCGTACACAAAAACACACACACACACACACACACACACACACACCCCAGATGTTAAAAACATATGAGTAAGGCAAACACCCATCTCACTTACACACTTAGACGTAACTCCCACTTACTTGTGTTTCCCACCAAAAATATGTGTAAAAGAATGTCAGTCACACCCCACCAAAACAAGAAAACATATGTTTAAATGACCCCCACATATACAAACATAAACACACACACACACACATAGACACACACCCATCTCTCCCACAACACCACCACACCAGCCCCCGGATGTTAAAAACATATGAGTAAGGGAATGAGCCCCCCCACGTGTATAAACACAAACCCACACACACACAGACACACACCCATCCCTCCCGAATTCAGACCCTATTTTTACAACTCGGTTGCTACCATGGATAATGATGTTACCAGTTCTGGTTTTGAAGAGCATGAAAACATTGGTGAAACCCTAGTTTAGGAATCTTAAACACGATCCCTACACACAAAGGAATTTTTGGTTATGCAGCACGTAAGCAAAAAGAATTGAAATACTTTCAAACAGTGAATCATGCAAAAGTGATCCGGGACTTGAAGTCAAAACCAAAAGGTATTTTTGGAGGCCATCTCAATATACGTAGTGTTTTATCAAAAAGAGAAGAAGTTCAACACTTATTGAGTGAATCTAATTTGGACTTCTTAGCACTGAGTGAAACTTGGTTAAACACTACTATTCCTACAAATACGATTTATGTCCCTGGTTATACATGTTACAGGAAAGATAGATTGTCTGGTAAAGGAGGTGGGGTACTGGTTTATATTAGAGATATTTTTAAATGTTCTGTGATTGAACTGGAAACATTTGGGTTAGAATGTTTAATTTTAAATGTAGTATTATCAGCAAAAATGAATTTTAATATCATGGTGTTATATAACCCTCCTTCTCATAATGTGTCGTTTTACCATGATTTTGATGAACTGCTTAAATTGTTAAATTGTTGTACTGAAACAATTTTACTGGGAGATTCTAATATAAATTGGTTGGATAACAGTAAGAGAAAAAAATCTCAAAATTATTGCATCTAAATATAAATTGCATCAAATGATAACAAGTCCTACAAGAATCACTCGAACTAGTAAAACATTGATAGATTTAATTTTTTACAAATAAACCAGAGCGAATTACTAAAATGTATAATTTGTTAACAGTTTGTTTATTTGCTTTATTAGTTTGTTTATTTGTTTATAAACAATTTGTAATTGTTTGTTAACAAACAATTTGTTTGTCTGATCATAATTTGACCTTGATTGTCAGAAAATTAACAAAACAACGCTTTCAGAGCCGTTTTTTTAGAACCAGAGTTAATAATTCACAAATTGGAATTCCCAAGCAGAAAATGTCTCAGTTTGAAAATGAGTTAAATAACATAAATTGGGAGAGTATATATCAAATTGATACTCTGAATGAGTGCTGTGATTCTTTGATGGACACACTTGCAAATATAATCCAGAAGTTTACATGCTCTCTTAAAAGTAACAGGAGGAAAGTTTTTTTTTTGCCTTGGATAAATAATGATATTTACCTGCTAATATATAAGAGGGATCTGGCATTGAAAAAATCTATATCTACAAAAAAAAAGGATTTTTTTTATGCCTCATAAACACAGAGATGAATAGAAACAAAAAGCTAGACAACTAAAGAAGAGCAGTTAACATCTCTGTTTAATATGTTTGTATATAAGGGGGTCTTAGCCCAGATTATAGAATACGTTGTCATATAGAGAATTTATGCACCCTTTTGGTGTAATGGTAATTAGGGCTAAAGTTCATGCAGTAGTAAGACATAGGGGAAACTGGTTTGCAAGTAACTTTAAATTAATTGAGGTTCATGTGGGAGATTTCATCTGGACAAATAATGAAGTAATAAGCCCAGTACATCAGTGTGTGTTGATTCTTTCAAAAGGGACACGCTCTAGTACTCTATGAACTTATATGTAGAATATAGCGGAGATGATCCATTTAAACTTATTTTTATCTTACCAACAGTAGGAGAAGTTGCATATACATATGCCTTATATTGAACATTGCTGAAGGTCTGATAAGGGAAACATTTCAAAAACAAACTGAGCATGCACCAGCATGCGTTAGCTCACTCAGAAGAGCAGATAACTGCACTAAAAATAATTAATTGGATGAACACAATTTAATTGAGGGCAAATTTATCCAATAAAATATGCAGAGTCCCAACTCATAAACAACTGATACATGCGATGAAATGTAATTGAGTTGATCCAGCTTAATATGATCAAATACAGTTTAAATGAAATGGATAAATTTATAAAGTGAATTTTTATGCCTTTCACAAATGGTGCTCCCCAAGAGAAACTAATTTGTGTTAATCAAATTGAAATAAAGCTCATAAATGATCAATTTTATGTTAGACTAGTTAAATATACATACATATTACTCCTAATTAGATATATTTAAAAAAGTGAACACAATTTAAATGTCATATACTCAAAAAATAATTCATTACTCTTACTTAATTTAATTGAAGAAAGTTTTTACACAATTTAATTTAGTTCATTCAGAATAAATCAGTTTAGTTCGGTCAACACAATTTAGTTGGTTTAGGACAAATTAATTTATTCTAGTATGTTTAATTAACTTTATAACATTTGCCAAACTAAATTTTCTTATGTTGACACAACTTAATTTTTATTTATTAAATTAATGAGGTTTAACTCATTTTTTATGTTTAAACAAGCAGTTTCATTCATCATTATACACAATGTAAATAATAAACAATAAAAGACTGGTGTCAGTTCTGACATTAGTTTATGTCACTGAGTGCCCATAGCCTATGCACAAGCACCACTCTTCAGCACAATGGTAACCACAAAATTCAAAAACATTACAGAAACTCCTTCAAATGTCCAACATAACTGATCATTAAACACTAACATGTCTTTCGCTTTACTGAAAAACTCACAAAACAGCACTTAATCCCTAAATTTACTCTCCTAATGCAGTCCCTTGCAAAGCGTGCTGGGTACTACAGATCCACTGCCCAGTTAGTTATGTCAACAAAAATGATGCATGTAGTTTTGACACAAATAAATGAAGTAAACTTCAGTTTTAAATATATTAGGTGGACTGAACACCTTTCACATTAAGCTGTGACAAAATGTTCAAAAATCATGTTACTTTAGCTCATTCTAATTAATTAAACTGAACAAGAGGCAAAAAAATAATTTTTGAGTGTATTTATGAAGGACCTGAGTAATATTTAGAGTGTGGTACAGGTGGTTAAGAGTAACACAATATAAGTAAATAGAGGAAAAAGGGTGCATGCGCTTCTACCCTATAAACTAAACAGTATTGTTGTACACAGTAAAAGAACACAAATTCAATAGATCGTTTTGAATAAAAATTTGTGGGATAAAAGAGACTAGGGAAATGTAAACACGTGTCTAGATCTCAACCTCATATACTCTACTTTTTAGTTCCGTATTATTGGGATTAGCACAGATGGGATGTTAACATATTAGGTTAGTGTACATCACAAATTGCCCTAGAGTAAAGGATTTTTTTTCAGTTCGCCAGAAGGATATTAAGAAAAGCAATTCAGGAAGGGAGAAGAATGAATCTTTGCCGCTTGGGGTTGCAGACAACAGGCTAGAACTCTTTGATAGATTAAGTAAACATGAGAGTAGAGGACATCACCTTTATGAGAGGTGTTATTCCTTTGATTATAGAAGTACATTACACTAAGATTGAAGAAGTGAATGGGTGCAAGATTAAAACTAGTATTGAGGTACTGTGAGCTGTGTACATTTTTATCCTGTAAAGTGAATGGAAAGCCATGGAGAAGATAGAGAACAGAAGAGTGCGTATATTACAGGAAGGAAAGGGAATAAGAACACATTTTGGAGAGAGAATCAATATGAGGATTTATTAGGGTGAAAATATAATTTAACAGAAGAAAAGAAAGATTAAGTATAACAGTTTAGGAATCCAGAAGAAGTGAGTGAGGAGTAACCGTATGTAGACCAAGGGACAAAGTAAGTAGGGAAAGAAAGGAGAGCAATACAGGGCTATAAGATAAGTTGCCACGCATGCTGTAGTCAGTATGAAGGAGCAGTCACAGCATCATATATTAAATCTGAATTGATGGACTTCCAGTTTAGTGTCCATGTGAACCCCCACTGCATTACAGTAAAATACCTGATGATTTTATTCACTTTTTAAATTACTAGGCCTTGATGTTTAACAACTGATTTAGAAGCATGACCCCACATTATCGCACAATAGGTCATATGTTATAATATCATAGTATGCATAAACATTTGATCTGCATTTTTATACATGGTCTTATCATACGAAAACAGTTCAAATTTGTCTTGATAGTCTTAGACATTTTCTTAATATGGGCATCAAACTTAAGCTTGGAGTCTACAATGACACCTAAATATTTAAATTCATCCTTGATTTCCTTATGGTCTATTTTGATTTTAAATACATCCAACGCTTTGTTCTTTAGTGATAAACACATTGAAACTGTTTTGTTGTAATTTAAAGTTAAACAGTTATCCTGCAGCCACTGGAAAACACTGACCAGTTGCCTGGTTAACATTTCTCTAGCCAAATGAGAAGTTTCTGCTGTTACATAAATAATTGTGTCATCTGCATACATTTGACAACTGACGTCCTTGCAACTTTCGGGTAAATCATTTATATATAAACAAAAAAGCAAAGGACCCAATATTGAACCTTTTGGCACACCTAGTTTACATTTTTTGAAATCATGATTTCACACCACTAATTTTAACACATTGCTGTCTACAAAATAGATATGATTTAAACCATTTTAGAGCTTGTTGAGAAAAGTTAATTTGTTTCAATTTATTTATAAGTACTTCATGATTCACAGTATCAAAAGCCTTTTTGAAGTCTAAAAATACTGCTCCCACTACTTTTCGTTGATCCAAACTACTTTTTATGGTATCTATAAAATGACATATAGCCATTTCCGTTGAATACTTTGGCTGGAATCCAAATTGCTTAGAGTTTAAAAGATGATTTTTCCCCAAGTAATTCATTAATTGTTCAACCACTAACTTTTCTAAGACTTTGGAAATTACTGGAGTAATTGAGATGGGTCTATAATTACACACCTCATCAGTCTCACCAGACTTAAAAATTGGGGTCACCACGGCTGTTTTGAGATTTTGTGGAAACCAGTTTTAATAGATAAATTTACCAAATGTGCTATTGGACTTACCAGTGTTGCACTATGTTTTTTAATAAGAGAAGCATCTAACCCGAATATATCTCTAGCCTTTGAACTGTTTAACTGATTAATAATTTTACCGATTTTATCTTGATCACCCTGTGAAATATAAAAAGATGAAGATGAATCTCTTACTACATCATGTTATAAACAAACAGAATTGAAATTTGCTGCGAGTTCTTCTACTGATTTAACAAAAAAGGTATTAAATTAATTTGCAATTTCCAAAGCATCAGTACTGACCTTTCCATTTATATTCAATTTTATTATGTCTTTACTTGGACTGAATTTCTGATTGGTTAATTTATTCATATGTTTCCAAATAAGTGAGCTATTGCCTTGTGAGTCAGCAAACAACTGCATGAAATAAGATGACTTTGCTTTCTCAGTTCACTAACCACTTTATTCCTTAAACCTTTAAAAATCAGTATATCTGTTTGTAGTTTTGTAGATATAGATTTTTTCAATGCCAGATCCCTCTTTGTCATTAGCAGGTGAATATCATTATTTATCCAAGGCAAAAAAAACTGTGTGCCCATCAAAGAATCACAGCACTCATTCAGAGTATCAATTTGATATATACTCTCCCAATTTATGTTATTTAACTCATTTTCAAACTGAGACATTTTCTGCTTGGGAATTCCAATTTGTGAATTATTAACTCTGGTTCTAAAAAAAAACGTTGTTTTGTTAATTTTCTGACAATCAAGGTCAAATTATGATCAGACAAACAAATTGTTTGTTAACAAACAATTACAAATTGTTTGTTAACAAACAATTACAAATTGTTTATAAACAAATAAAATAAACTAATAAAGCAAATAAACAAACATAACAAATTATACATTTTAGTAATTTGCTCTGGTTTATTTGTAAAAAATTAAATCTATCAATTTTTTACTAGTTCGAGTGTTTCTTGTAGGACTTATCATTTGATGCAATTTATATTTAGATGCAATAATTTTGAGATTTTTTCTCTTTGTTAGAGAACCCCTTGCACTCGGAGTCGTTCGCTGCGCAAACACTTCCACATTCCACGTCATCCATTCACAAACTCCGCTGGACTGAACCACTCATAGACTCTCGCTTTGTTTACCTCCGCCATGTGCTCCTTTGTTTTGTTTTATGTCATGTCTCTGCCCCCGTTTGTTCATTGGTTCTTTGCTTTTTATTTACGTCATGGCTCCATCTCCTTGTGTTCATTGGTTTTCCTTTTCATTGTGATTATTAGTTTCAGGTTTGTCTCGTTGTCTTTGGTGATTATTTATACCGTTTCTTTTGTCCGCTTCGTCGCGGAGTATTACCTACCTAACTACCTACCGAAATACCTACCTTTTGGATCTATGTCTTGCCCTTGTGAATTTATGTTTTGCTCGCGTTTCATGGACTATGGATTATTCTCTCATTGCTTTTTGGTTCTATGCCTTGCCCATGTGAATTCTTGTTTTGCCTTTTTGGAATTATACTCGTTTTTGCTTATTTGGATTATTGTTTGTTTTTGACCTTGCTTTTGTGTTCCTTTTTCTCCCTGTCCAAATACTTTTGGTTCTATTCCTAATAAACTGACCTTTTCCCCAGCGAATGCATCCAGCCTCTCCTCCGTGTTACATAACAGAATACTCTGCCAAACATGGATGCAGCGGAGAAACTTTTTGCTAACTGCGCCCAATTTTTCGTTCCCCCACTGGACTCAATTTCTTTTCGGGCCTATCTTCCTCCTCCTACCGCCTACAGTGGCTTTTCTACATACCCCCAATATTTTCTTTTGCAGGCCCAGAGATATTTTCTCAGTTTAAAAGATCCCAAACCCAGTGAGGAACAATGGGCGCGGTTCCTCCTATCTCGGTTAGTCGGCTCAGCCCGCTGGTGGGTGGAGATCCACCTTGCCAGCGGGTACACCGAACTGAGTACAGTTTCGGGTTTCGTGGATCTCCTGATCCGCGAATATGGGAGCCCGGAATTCAATCCCGACCTAAACACCCTTTTTCACAATGTGCACCTGCCTGGTGAGCCTGGTCAGTCGTTCCTGGAGCACTATGAGAGGGAGCAGGCAAACATGGCGGCCTGCACCTCTCAGCTCCAGACCCAGGAGTGCACAACCGAGGGATGCACCCGGAAAGCCAGCCTACAGTGCCCCACTTATCGAAAACAGGGAACAAGGAGCTACTATTTCTGCTCGCAGGACTTCTTTAAGGGCAGCTGGCAAGTTCATAAGCGGCTCCATAGACGGGCACCCCCAGAGCTCCAGCCGGAGACCCAGCAGGAGGTCTCCCCAGCGGAGCGCCACCTGGAGGTTAACGTGGCAACCTCCAGCCCCGAGCTCCAGCCGGAGGCCCAGCAGGAGGTCTCCCCAGCAGAGCTGCCCCTCGAGGTTAACATGGCAACCTCCAGCCCTGAACTCCAGCCGGAGACTCAGCAGGAGGTCTCCCCAGCGGAGCGCCACCTGGAGGTTAACGTGGCAACCTCCAGCCCCGAGCTCCAGCCGGAGGCCCAGCAGGAGGTCTCCCCAGCGGAGCTGCCCCCCGAGGTTAACATGGCAACCTCCAGCCCTGAGCTCCAGCCGGAGACCCAGCAGGAGGTCTTCCCAGCGGAGTGCCCTCTGGAGGTCCACAAGGGGACCTCTGTTCCTGTCCTGCTCCTGTCAGAGACCCAAGTGGGGTTCTCCGCTCCAGCCCTGTTAATGCCGGAGGTCCACGAGGAGACCTCCGCCCAAGCCACGTTCCTGCTGGAGGTTCAGGAGGAGACCTCCACTCCTGTCCTGCTCATGTCTGAGGTTCACGAGGAGACCTCCACTCCTGTCCTGCTCCTGCTGGAGGTCCACGGGATGACCTCCTCCGAAGCCAAGTCCATGTCAGAGGTCCACGGGATGACCTCCTCCGAAGCCAAGTCCATGTCAGGGGTCCATGGGATGACCTCCATTCCAAGTCCTAGTCCATATCTCAGTCCAGATCCATACCCTAATCCAGAGTCCTGTTCCAGTCCATGCCTCAGTTCAGACCCAGAGTCCTTTCTCAGCCCAGAATCCAGTTCAGAATCCAGTCCAGTTTCTAGTTTAGTTTCCAGTTCAGGTTCAGATCCTGTTCCCAATCCAGGTTCCAATCCAGTTCCCAATCCAGTTTCCAGTCTAGGTCACAGTTCAGTATCCAGTCTAGTTTCCAGTCTTGAATCCAGTACAGTTTCCGATCCAGTTTCCAGTCTAGGTCCCAGTTCAGTATCCAGTCTAGTTTCAAATCCAGTATCCAATCCAGAATCCAGTCCAGAATCTAGTTTAGTTCCCAGTCCTGTTTCCAGTCTAGGTCCCAGTCCAGAATCCAGTTCTAACTCCAGTCCAGTTTCCAGTTTGGTTCCCAGTCCTGCTCCCAGCTCTGTCTCCAGCTCAGTTCCCCGTCAAGTTGCTAGTTCTGTTTTCAGTCCAGTTTCCAATCCAGTATCCTGTCTTGAATCCAGTCCTGTTCTCAGTCCTGTTCCCAGTCCAGTTCCCAGTCAGGTTTCTGATTTCATTTCCAGCTCTGTTTCCAGTCAGGTTTCTGATTTCGTTTCCAGTTCTGTTTCTAGCCTAGTTTCCAGTCCTGTACCCAGTCCAGTTTCTAGTTCAGTTCTCAGTCCAGTTTCCAATCCTGTTTCCTGTCCTGTCTCCAAGTCTGTCTCCAAGTCTGTGTCCAAGTCTGTCTCCAATCCAGGTGCCAAGTCTGATTCCAGTCCTGGTTCCAATCCAAGCTCTAAGCTAAGCCAAGCTCCTAGCATCAAGCCAAGCACCATGCCAAGCACCAAGCCAAGCACCATGCCAAGCACCATGCCAAGCACCAGATCAAGTTCCAGGTGAAGCACAGCTTTAAGTTCCAAGCAAAGTTCCAAGCAAAGTTCCAAGCCAAGTTCCAAGCCAAGTTCCCGTCCATGGCCGAAGAGACAACCAGACAAGCTCCGCTCTGGCTCTGGAACACTGGACATTACTAGCCTTGGGTCTGCCAGAGCAGTTAGAACTTTCGGTGCTTCGGGAGCAACGGCTTTGGGGGGGGGGGGGGGGGTCGGGGCTCTGTTAGAGAACCCCTTGCACTCGGAGTCGTTCGCTGCGCAAACACTTCCACATTCCACATCATCCATTCACAAACTCCGCTGGACTGAACCACTCATAGACTCTCTCTTTGTTTACCTCCACCATGTGCTCCTTTGTTTTGTTTTACGTCATGCCTCTGCCCCCGTTTGTTCATTGGTTCTTTGCTTTTTGTTTACGTCATGGCTCCACCTCCTTATGTTCATTGGTTTTCCGTTTCATTGTGATTATTAGTTTCAGGTGTGTCTCATTGTCTTTGGTGATTATTTATACCGTTTCTTTTGTCCGCTTCGTCGCGGAGTATTACTTACCTAACTACATACCGAAATACCTACCTTTTGGATCTATGCCTTGCCCTTGTGAATTTATGTTTTGCTTGCGTTTCATGGACTGTGGATTATTCTCTCGTTGCTTTTTGGTTCTATGCCTTGCCCATGTGAATTCTTGTTTTGCCTTTTTGGAATTATACTCGTTTTTGCTTATTTGGATTATTGTTTGTTTTTGACCTTGCTTTTGTGTTCCTTTTTCTCCCTGTCCAAATACTTTTGGTTCTATTCCTAATAAACTGACCTTTTCCCCCGCGAATGCATCCAGCCTCTCCTCCGTATTACATAACACTCTTACTGTTATCCAACCAATTTATATTAAAATCTCCCAGTAAAATTGTTTCAGTACAACAATTTAACAATTTAAGCAGTTCATCAAAATCATGGTTAAACAAAACATTATGAGAAGGAGGGTTATATAACACCATGATATTAAAATTCATTTTTGCTGATAATACTACATTTAAAATTAAACATTCTAACCCAAATGTTTCCAGTTCAATCACAGAACATTTAAAAATATCTCTAATATAAACCAGTACCCCACCTCCTTTACCAGACAATCTATCTTTCCTGTAACATGTATAACCAGGGACATAAATCGTATTTGTAGGAATAGTAGTGTTTAACCAAGTTTCACTCAGTGCTAAGAAGTCCAAATTAGATTCACTCAATAAGTGTTGAACTTCTCTTTTTGATAAAACACTACGTATATTGAGATGGCCTCCAAAAATACCTTTTGGTTTTGACTTCAAGTCCCGGATCACTTTTGAATGATTCATTGTTTGAAAGTATTTCAATTCTTTTTGCTTGCGTGCTGCATAACCAAAAATTCCTTTGTGTGAAGGGATCGTGTGTAAGATTCCTAAACTAGGGTTTCACCAATGTTTTCACGCTCTTCAAAACCAGAACTGGTAACATCGTTATCCATGGTAGCAACCGAGTTGTAAAAATAGGGTCTGAATTCGGGAGGGATGGGTGTGCGTCTATGTGTGTGTGGGTTTGTGTTTGTACACGTGGGGGGGCTCATTCCCTTACTCATATATTTTTAACTTCCGGGGGTGTGTGTGTGGGGGGGTGTTGTGGGAGAGATGGGTGTGTGTCTATGTGTGTGTGTGTGTGTTTCTGTTTGTTTTTGTGGGGGTCATTTAAACATATGTTTTCTTGTTTTGGTGGGGTGTGATCGACATTCTTTTACACATATTTTTGGTGGGAAACTCAAGTAAGTGGGAGTTACGTCTAAGTGTGTGAGTGAGATGGGTGTTTGCCTTAATCATGTTTTTAACATCTGGGGTATGTGTGTGTGTGTGTTTGTATACGAGGAAGGCTCATTTAAACACATATGTTTTTAACATCCAGGGTGTTTGTTTGTGTTTGTGTTTGTATATGGGGAAGCCTCATTTAAACACGTTTTTTCACTTCTGACTTTCAAAAGACATTAAAAACACATTAAGATTTTCAAGATGTTAAAAGATTTAGACGTCTGCATTATCAGAATTTCACATGGCTCACCCACAATGCTTCCGGTTTTGATAAATTTATACTTTTGGAGTATTTCACAAAAGCGGGGCTCACACTTAAAATCACTATGCAAGGCTGTCGGATAATTTTAAAGTATGACGATGCATTGAAGCAGCGCTTTATCAACAGTTATTCATTCATCCCTATGCATTTGGCCATGACATCTGCTGCATTAAATCTAACCTGCGCAGAGAGAACAGAATACAAAATGAGGATTACATAGGCCCATACCCAGACAGGCGTTTCTACAGCTATGAGACAATGTCTGACAAAGAGAGGGCTCTGTTTGATGAGTGGTATGCAACAGTATTGGGCAAAGTGTTTGATTTTAAAAAAGAACTCGCGATGTATGGTAGGAATGATGTCGTTTTGCTCAGGGAGGCGTGCATGAAGTACTGCGATGAATTCATACAATGCACCAAACTCAATCCGTTTAAATACACCACTCTAGCAGTGTGTTGTATGGCAGTGTATAAAACCCACTTCCTGCCAAAAGACACCCTAGTGCTGACCCATAACAACGCGTACACCAGTCAGAACAAGACATACTCAAACATTTCCATTGAATGGCTTGAATATGTTAAAACAACACGTGGCATAGACATTCAACATGCATTAAACCATGGCGCGATGGTGATTGGTAAATACCATCTCGATGGTTATTATGAAAAGGATGGTGTAAAAAAAAGCGCTCGAATTCAACGGTTGTATGTTTCACGGACATGAAAGTCGTTATAATCCTAACCATGTACACCCGTTATCAAAGCTGCCTTAGGGTACACTCAGACGACAGTTTGATGACAAGGTAGAAATTTTAGAACATGTGTATGGCTTGAAGGTAGAGGTGATGTGGGAGTGTGATTGGAAATGCAAAACAGACTGATGTTGATGTAATGGCATTTATGGCCACTTACACACATCCTTGAAACTACGCAGTGCTCTATTTGGCAGTCGTACTAACGTACAAATTGCATCATAAAGCTGACATTGGTGAAAAAATATGATATGTTGACTTTACAAGTTTGTATCCCTTTTGTCAGGGTAAGAAATGCTGCCCCATAGGGCATCCCCAAATAATTTTTAAGTATTTTGAACCTCTTGAAAATTATTATGGATTTGTCAAAGCCACGGTGCTGCCCTCGCGAAAGCTGCTTCACCCCGTCCTTCCCTATAGGACTGGTGGGAAGCTCATGTTTCCCCTCTGCCGCACATGCGTGGATCAGCAGAATCAGACACCCCCGTGTAGGTATGATGATGAGGAAAGGGCTATTTCAGGCTGTTGGGTCAGTATCGAGCTGTTAAAGGCTGTGGAGAAGGGTTATGATGTAACAAAAGTGGACGAAGTGTGGCATTTTCCTCAGCAATCGTTTTGTGATTATGTTAAAACGTTTTTACAGTACAAACAAGAGACCAGCGGATTCCCCGCACAAGTTGTAACAGATGCAGACAAAGAAGCATACATCGCTGATTACTTTGAGAAAGAAGGTATTAAGCTGAATCATGACAAGATAAGTCTTAACCCCGCACGTAGGTCTATTAACAAACTTCTATTGAACTTACTTTGGGGTCGGTTCTCTATGCGCAAAAAT
Source organism: Cranoglanis bouderius (assembly GCA_023630585.1). Taxonomy (NCBI): domain Eukaryota; kingdom Metazoa; phylum Chordata; class Actinopteri; order Siluriformes; family Cranoglanididae; genus Cranoglanis; species Cranoglanis bouderius. The sequence continues at coordinate 862,158 of CM042562.1, forward strand.
TTGCCGTGTACAGAACTGCTTTCAGATCCCGAACAGTTTGCCCAACACATTTTTGGTGACAGTTATGACGTTAAACACTTCTCGTTCGTGTCAGACACTGTAGCGCTAATTCAGTGGTGTTACGCGGACAGGAAAGGCGGTCAGACCCGTGACATTACCATCTTTCTTGGAGCATTTACAACAGCGCATGTGCATCTAGAGCTGTATGATCTAATGGACAACTTGGGGGATAGGTTGTTGTACAGTGGCACAGATAGCATCATCTTTACATCTAGAGATGGTGACTGGGATCCTCCATTGGGACCTTACCTCGGTAATCTGACTGATGATGTTGGGGGATCACATTGTAGAGTTTTGTTCAGGGGGTCCAAAAACATAAGGTTACCGCACTTCTAAGGGGAAGGTCTGTATGAAACCCAAAGAAATCACACTCAACTCAAAAGCCATTAGGTTAGACACACTGGTCTTGTCGATCACTACGTCGTGGGGAAGGATAATAGCCGTCATATACTGGCACACACCGACAGCACTGTGAGAAATAAAAAACACTTCACACTACACAATAGGTCAGTCGTCAAAAAGTTTAAGGTGTTGTACAACAAACGTGTGTTGCTCCCTGATTTCACCACACTCCCATATGGCTTCTGAGAATCATTTTGGACACTGATGGTTTTGATTTCAGATTACAACATCCATTTTCATGCATGATAAGCGGCCCTTCAAACTCGGGAAAGTCATATTTTGTAAAAATGTTGTTGCAAAACGCTGTACAGTTGATTTCTAAAAAATTTTTTAAAATATTGCATATATTTATGATTGTTGGCAACCATTGTATGACGAATTGTAGAAAATGTACAAAGTAAAATTTGTTGAAGGACCTGGACAATCTGATGAAAGAGGCCAGCGGGACCAACGAGGTGGAGAAGGTGTTCACACAGTATGTTCACCACAGAAATCTTAGTGCTATTTATATTGTACAGAATTTATTTTGCCAGGGTAAATCCAGCAGGACTATCAGCTTAAACAAAAATGATCTGATGTTGTTTAAAAATTCCAGAGATATCAACCAGGTTAGTGTACTAGGAAGGCAAATGTACCCCAGTAACACAAAATTTTTTATGGAATGTTATCAAGATGCAACCAACAAACCTTTCGGATACCTGATGATTGATTATAAACCAAAAACACCCGAACACTATCGGCTCAGAACAGATTTACTTTCACCGCGTCCTGTAGTATACCTCCAGAGAAGAAGGAAAAAAAACTGTCAGGGTGTGAAAATGTCGGATAGACTTTGTAGAAACGTGCCTCTTTTAAAAAATGTATAAAAGCATCACCCAAACAGAGATGGGTTATTTTACAGTCTGCCACAGACTCATTGCGACGTTGTATGAAGTGGCTCTTAACGTTCTCCATGGGAATATTCCGCTCACGGCGCCAGAATACTGCAAGCTGAGAAGGAGAAAAAGTGCTGATCAAGTTTGTAGCGGATAAGAAAATAGGTGTTAAAAGAAAAAGACGTCTGATAAACCAGCAGGGGGGGGTTTCTTCTACCAATCTTAAGTGTCGCAATACCTTTTATCTCCAAGAAATTCATCCAGGGCGTGGCGCTCCATGATTGAATCAGCGGTCTCACCTGTTCCTCATCTACTCACCTCATCAGCAGAGTATATAAACCCCGGTCTTTCGTCCACTTGTCGCCAGATTGTTCCGGCTCTGCTCGCGGTTTTGTTACACTCAATCTTTCGCGTTGTTTCCCGTGTGGTATTTCCCTGTGCTCACCCTGCTTTCTCTTTCCGTGTTCCAGGTCCACGTCTCAAGTCTCCCGTCTCACTTCCTGCTACGCCCAGTCCCGCCTCGCTTTTTCCCCATGGCTCTCCAGCTCTGCAAACCCCGCTCCCAGTCGATCCCGGTCGATCCCACTCTCCCCTCCCCGTGGCGCACCTCTTGCACGCTCGCTCCTCATGCTCAATACCGGGGTTCAAATCCCGACCTCGACCACGCTGTTCTTCACCTTTCCCAACACTTCACCTGCTCTCTCTATTTGTGAATAAAACCTGTTGCCCTGAACTCCTGTGTTAGTGTTCTGCACTTGGATCCTCCTTGTCTCTGTGTCCTAACAATAGTCTAATTAGAATGTATTCTATGGTTATAATTATACTTATAAGTATTGATTATACATATTGATTATGCTTCTTAACTCATATTGATTATTAGATTATGCTTTTAGAGTATGCTTTGTTGTTATATTCTATATATTTTCCCCCCTCTCGGACTTACTAAGTCCCACCTATCTCAAGAGAGTAATCTCACAATTCAGTTCCTTCATGTTACACGATCCACAAAAATCAAAACAGTGTGTTCATAAGCATGAGCATGCATTTGGTTCAGCACTTGCCTGTGGTTGTCATGGTTATGTAGAGTACAAATTGATTAAAGCCATATAGTTGGTACAGCTATATATCTATAAACATGAGTACAAAATAGTCTGAGTCGATTACAATGATAAGTCAGCCAGTGATCACCCTGTCCCTTGTCACACAATTGATTACAAATCAATAGAAAAATTCAAAATTGAAAAAATTGAAAAGTTCATCACTTCATTTCTCAGTAGATGTCCTAGCGGTGTTTGTCTTCGACCCAGATACTTTGCGTACCACATGGGGTCACCCTTGGGGAGAGCTTAGGCTAGCACTTACACCCAGGGCATGGCTCATCAAACTTCTTCTTCGTCCTCACTTGAGGAACTGGAAAACGATTCCTCCTGTTGTGGCTGATCAGAGATACAATCTGGCATGAGGTCAAAACGTCTATTTAACAGTTCATTGTCCTTCCGCAGATCAGGGTCTACAATTGTCCCAGTCAAAAGTGACATTTGCTTAACAGTGTCTTTCACCAGAAAAGATTTCATTATAGGCACCACACAACAAAACAATAGTCCAATAACAACTATAACTATCGCCAGAATTATTCCCATTTTTGTCAGCCATGTGCCCCATTGTTCAAACATAGAATCAAACCAATCCCAAGTGTGTACATCACTTCCTACATTCTCAGTAACTTCCTGTCTCAAGTTCTTCAATTTGTTCATTGCTTCAGTGAAAGTTCCCTCAGGTGCAGTATTGTTAGGAATAAATGTACAACACTGGTCTCCAAATAGTACACAAACACTCCCTTTTTCTGCTAGGAGCCAGTTTAGTGCCTGCCTATTTTGCCATGTCATTTTACTTGTGGCATCCAACTGCTCTCCCAATGCTGACAACACATCATCAGTGTAATTAATGAACCTCTGCTGATTATAATAAATATAGTTAATCCATTCGGTGTTTTTATTGGGCAATATCCAAACTAATATGGACTCAAACCCTGCCTTAAATTCATCCCTGGCCTTGTATTTATTTGGTACGCCCCTTGGTTGCCCTATTGCGGCTATGTACACATTAGGATCTGCTTGACATGCCCTTTTCGGCCTACTGATGTTGAGTTTAGAAGGCAGAGCTCGTATTTGGCGCATAATTAAGCAGCTATCAGTAGTACAATACATAAAACTTAGCATAGCAAATAGAGCAGTAGGACATCAGGGCATAGATAATTGATTTAGCGTTTATTGTAGCATTTATTAGCAGTTAAATAGTCATAGTATTGTGATGCAAAACAAATACCAAAAGGCAAGTGTGGGGAAAACAAACATGTTTTATTCAAGAAAAAGGGCAGTACAGATTAGTCCGGAAAAAGGAGAGCCCATCTCGTGCTGGGAACAGCTGATGTAGAAGGCGGAGACAGAGGAATGATAACAGGAGGGACAACTGGACTCGTCGGCGCATAGTTCATAGGTGAGGCAGGATTAGACAGAGTTGACTCATCCATATCCTGAAAAACACTGGGAGACAGGGGAGCTTCAGAATCCCATGGACAACTGCCCACATGAGGACAACAGTCAGTCTGAGTAGACTGAGATGAGTTCATCACCAGGAACATTGGGGTTTGAGTAGAACGAGAATTGGTGAATGACATAGGTGTCTGTGTAGACACGGACTCCATTTTAACCCTTTGAGAAATTTGGACCGGAAACAGAGGATGATTGGGTACAGGTGTGCTGTAGAGCTGCTCCAGGTACTCAGAGACACTGGTGGCCAAGTGAGTCAGCTGATAGCGATGATAGAGAGCGAGTTCAGATGTCCCAGAGGAAGTTGGGAAAGAACCACGTGGGCGGGCTAGAAGAAAACACACAGAAGATGTACATGAGTCAGGGGAGTTTGGGAAAAGAACACCTGCGCTTGCCAGAAATTAAACAAACTAGGTAGCCAGACAATAACAGAGACAGTAACAGTCATGCTTAAGGAATGTATTGCATAAACAGCTTGCTAAAAATCTAGAGACACAGCTTACAGAATATATCCAAGGCATTACTTAAATCTTACAAAAACAGCATTAAACATATTATAGGAGATGGAAACATAAAAATAATAAGTGCTTAGAGTAAAAATAACAAAATGAGAAGAGTAAAATAAAACTTACACATTTTAGGCATCTTGAAAAGAGAATAACGGCGAGACGTCTAATAGCAATGAAATCCACTACAAAATAGGGCAAAAACTAGGAAGTTTAGATTAAATACAGACAGTTTTTTTAATAACAAATGACGCCAAAGGCCGAAAATAAGGGGAAATTCAAAAGACAGGAACACCCAAAAAAGGACATAGGGAAATGAGTAAAACCGGGAAATAAGGGGAAATTCAGAGAACAGGATATGAATCCAAAATGACGAGGAGTTTCCCAGAAGAGCGGAAAATAAGGGGAATTCGGCGAAAGATGCAAATTAGAATAGGAGGGGCCAGAAGGGCCATAGTGGAAAATAAGGGGAATTCTCCAGGGCATATGCAAATTACAAGAGGAGGCACTTCACAGCACCCTAGGATAAATAGAGGGGATTTTCTGGGGAGTTTTTGAGAACACAGAGGACACTGAGAATACAGTGGATGCTGATGCACTTGCTTGCAATTACATAGAGATGTGTTTTGTATTGTGAGTGTTGTTCTCCTTGAGCTCAATGGATTTTTGTGTTTTTGGATTGAATTAAAACAATGTTAGCTCTTTCTCATCCAAGCCTAAAGAGTCTTGATTTAATTGTGATAGTTTAAGTGGAACAAGAGTTGAAAAAGACTAAAACAGCCGAAAAGGACTTCAACTCCACCCTGGATGTCGGAGCTCGGATGGAGGCTCTGAGACCCTTTTTCCGACATTAGTTGGTGTCCCTGGGTGGGCCCGCAAGCAGCTGGCATTAACCGTGACCTGAACTAGGACCGTCCACTCTGCAGGCTACAGACGGCCTAACTCAATAACAAAGAGGTAAGCAGACACCTGTTACACTCAAAATCTGTGTATAGTTAATCTGTGGCCTGACAAGAGAGGGAAGGCCCTGGGAAGGGTGTGGGTTGCTGGCCACAGGCCAAGAACTGTAAGGGTGGAAGGACAGTGGATGAGAAAAAGCAAAAGGTGAGTGTTTGTGTAAAAAGAAGTTTGGTAGATATGGTTACTAATTGAAAATGATGTATGGTCATATGTGATAGGATATGTGAGTAAATTGGTCCGAGTAGGACTGTAATAGGAAAATTCCTGCGGATACCGCCGGCTAGTGGGTGTAACCCACAAGTCCGGGACTGCACAGGCAGGTGGATAAAGGAAAAGTGTGTCTCTAGATACCGCTGTCAGGGTAGACAGGTCTGCTTGGTAGAGATGGGGGGCCCCCGGTAATATGACAAAGAGCACAATATAGTGTAAGTTGATTAAATGCTGAATGTGTTTTGAACAAATCTTGGATGAAGTACTTATAGTAATAGTGGTGTGTGTAACTCTGGAAATATTGTTGGGTGAGCTATAACAGGCTGTAGGAGGAATACTGTGGGTACTGCATAGCCTTATAGTGTGAGGCGGGCAGAAGGGCACAGTGTAGGAATAGAGTACGTACATAGTAAGTACACATGACACACACACACATGTAGATAAATACTGAGGAGAGGGCAAACACTGGATGGAAGAATTGGAAATAGATATAGTGACTAGAGGGATAAGGACACATTTCTTTGATGAGCGCACGTATAAAGATAAAGACGGAGTAGAGAGGTGGCAGTCCCCGGAACTGATCAAACAAAGGTTGTGGGCAATAACCACATTTGAAGGACTGTATGCACTACAGAGTCTGTTTCCAGAGGAAAATTGGTATGAGAAAATAAAGGGAGTGTGGGGCCCCAGATTGTTGGGCACAGTTTTACGCACCCTGATAGAAGCCCCCAGGCCAGGACAGGCTATCGTACCCCTTTGTGAATTAATCAGCGATCCATATGATGAAGACGACGAACCTCTAGTAGAACTAGCGGCAGGTTGGCCAGAACAGTCTAATTATTGCTCAGGACTGACAGCAATTGTGACAATAGAACCAAGAGATGTGCAGTGGGAAAGAGGGTGAACAACAGCAATCTTAGTGGATAAATTAAATCCATTATGGGAAGCAATACGTAAAAATCCAGTAAGACTGTGCCTAACAGTTCGACGTATAAGGGCAAAATTAACGTGGTCAATAGCAAACAGAAACCCAGGTCCACGAAGTGGTGCAGCAAGGGCCAGGCAGGGGTGCATGATGGAGAAGGGGGTAAAACTAGCCACACCAGTGGACATAATAATAGCAAAACACAAGGAGGCAGAGAAAGAAATTAAGAAATACATGAAGAAATGGCATGAACGGACAATAGGGGAGTTGCGCTGGCCTGAGGAGGGGACATTTAATGAGGAAAAATGTAAAAAAGATGTGGGAAAGGATCGAATTTTGGGGAGAGGTGAAGAAGGAGAACAGTGACAAGACTAGGAGAAAGTGGGAAGTGTTAGGATGGTTTGAGAAGGAAGGGAGGGAAGGAAGAATGGCACAAGAAAGGAAAGAAAAAGAAGAGCAAGAGGAGAGAAAAAAGAGAGAGTGAAGGCAGACATTGAAGAGCAGAAGGAAAAAGGGAAAGAAAAGGAAGCCCCACCAGTGGAGCCGGATGCGGAGCACGTCAAGCCACCCCCGTATAACGCAAGTTGTCCACCCAGTCCATCGGGATTATATCCACAAATCCCGTTTAGCCCATATACCCAGTGATGTTGGCTAACCCAGACTCTTGGATAGTACGTATAGAAGTAACGTCTGGACAGGTCGAAGGGTTCGCGACAATGGTGGAGGGAGAAGAAGGAGAAACAGAGAAGGAGAAGTTCAAACAAAGGGATGAACTGACAACAGGGGGACAGCTGCACGAGAACTATGAACAGGGCAAGGCGCCACAGGAAGGAACCCAGGAACGCAGAGGCCTCCAGCAGTATGAGGAGGGCCTCCAACGATATGAAGAAGATGAAGACAGGCAAGAAGGCGATGAAAGCCATGGAAACCAGAAGCACAAAGGCCATTCACTTCATGCAGGAGGCAGGAGTCAACAAGAAAGCTATAGGCGCTCCCCAAGTCAAAGAGAAGCGTCGCAGGAAGAAATGGAATGGGATGATGACATGCTCTGACGGAAGCTGGAATGGTATGAGCAGAGAAGCAGCATGCCCTGGGAAGCATGGTACGGGCGAAGGAGCAGCATGGCTGGGGAAGGAATCACGAGACAGCATAGCACCCCGCGGAGGGGGAGCGGACTGAGAGGAGGAATAGGAAGGGAAAGCCTGCATGGCTGTCTGGACAGACTACACCACAGCATAAAAGGATTAGGGGAAGAAGAGAGAGATGAACCACAAGAAAGGGAGGAGAGAATAGAACAAGGACTGGATGAGTATGGCCTCCCGAAAGGTGGCCGTGTGAAAGATAAAGGAGGATGGTCAGAGAAAGAAATAAAGGTGACGGAGGAAGAAGGGGATAAGGAGGAAGAGGCGCCATGGGTACAGATACGTGGTGAGGTGCAGATAACACCAGTCAGAAGGAACGAAGGGTGAATGGGAAGCAAAACAAGCCACCGGAAGAGCAGAGGAGAGCGCAAGGAAGGCACAGGAAGAGTTGCAGAAAACCCTGCAAATCTTGGAAGAGCAGGCCATTCAGATGAGCCATAAGCTATCCCAAGCGGAGGAAAAGGCGGATGAAAAGATAATCCAACTGGAGGATAACCTGAAGCAAATAGAGGAACTAAGGGCACGAGCGGCACGGAGTATGGCAACTCAGCTGAATATATCAGGAGAAGAGGAGCGGAGACTGTCTGACATCGAAGGGATGAGAAAGGAAATACGGCGAAGGTCAGAGAAACTAGCGGCGATACTCCAGAAAGGCACCTCCCCACACCAAGGTCCCACTGTGCATCTCAGCTCGAGGACCCAACAAAAGAAAAAGGGAAGGGGCCCCCACCCGAAGAGAGGACCCAGAGGATAACACGGTCTCAGACACAGAAGCAAGAGGAAGGTAGAAGCCCAGAAATAAGAGACTATATAGCACCAAATTCAGACACGGAGGAGGAAGGGGTCAGTGAGAATGAGGAGGATAGAGCAGGACAATTGCAGTGGAGTGAAGGGCCCGAAAACAAGCTCCATCATACCCAGCATACAATGATGTCACTGTTGTTCAAAGGAGGAAAAATACTGCCACAGTATGTCCCGTGGACCTTTATGGATGTGACAGGACTCATAAACTGACTCCCCAGTATATGTGAAGGAGCGCAAAAATGGATCACAAAGTTTGAAGAGCAAACCTCAGGGCATCAGCTGGCCGTGGGAGACCTTAAGGCGATACTGTCACAATCCCTGGGATTGACTAAACTGGGAGAGCTGTTCACAAGGTGTGGGATCAGAAATATGATGCATAATCCCCTCTGGGATGATCATCCTTTCGGACCCTTGAGGAACCAGTTGTGGGACGAGCTGAGAAAAGACTACCCAACCAAAGCCGACCCAGGAAAAGTGGAAAAGATTAAATTAGAGGAGAATGAAGGAGTGGCCCAATTCATACTGAAGCTACAAAATAGCTGGAGAGAGGAAATGGGAGGCCCCTGGGATGAGACAGTGGCAAGTCAGATACTGTTCAAGCTCATGCTCAAGAGGGCCCTCCCAAAGGCAGTACAAGAACAACTTGAGACTATTGTGGGATTGAACACAATGCCATGGGCAACCTTTGAGGCCAACGTCATACACCACGTGGAACTGTAGCGGCGAAGGGAACGTGAAGCACAGAAAGCTGCTGAGAACCTACTCGCCCAACTCCACAAAGCCCAGTTAGGAGAGCTGGTGCGGAACAAGCAAGTAACTCAGGAACAAAGAAAGAAGGAGAAAAAGGAAGGGGCCACAACACAGGCTGCAGTGATGGTAGCAGCTGCCCCACCTCAGGCAGTGCAGCCTGCAGCTGGAGGACCCCAGGTACCAGCCGTAATCCAGCCACAAGCCCCAGCCATATATCCAGCTGTGTATCAACTACAAATGCAGACAATGTACCCACCACAAAGCCCAAATGCCTACCAGTACCCACCAATGGCAGGAGGGTACCGGATGGGAGCCCCATACCCCCAACAGACACGAGGGTGGGGACAAGGCAGGGGCCAAGGAAGAGGAAATTTTTCCAGAGGACCTGCACAGAGGAGCGCATGGGGTTCAGGAAACCAAGGGCCAGGATGCTGGAACTGTGGTGATCCAGGACACATAAAGCGAGAATGCCACCAACTTCAGTATGAAGCCCTAAGAGGAGGCATGGGAGGACCAAGAGGATGGCAGCAACAACCTGCAAATAGCCAGCAAGGGACAGGAAACTGGGGAGGACAGTGGATGGGCCCGGGCTACCAAAGCCAGGCCCAGATCCCTCCTGGGGGCAACCCGATGGGGCCTACCCCAGGAGGACAATGAAGAGGCCCAGAGAAGCCTGAGGGGGAGATGGTGCAGTGTGCCACCTCACTGCACCCAGCGCAAGAACCAACGATTACGGTGGTGATTGGAAACCAAGTACAGGCACCTTTCCTGGTAGATACAGGAGCAACATTCACAAGCATCAGAAAAGCAGGCTCTAGGCTCCCCCTCACTGGTAAAACAATAAAAACGGTAGGCTTCTTGGGAAAAACACAAGTGTTATGATTTAAGGAGCCTCAATGGATAACTGTGGAAGGAATCACAGTACAAGCCCCATTGCTTTTCTCCCCCGACACACCAGCTAACCTCCTAGGAAGGGATGTACTATGTAAATTAGGAGCAAAAATTCACTGTGGACCCACAGGAGTGTGGGTAATACTCCTGGAAATGCTAATTCGTGATGATGGAGAGAGGAGAAGTTCAGTGCACCTTGGACAAGGTATACTGGCTAGAAGTCAAAGAAAAAGAAGCGTCAGGATTATGGAAGGATTTCCAACAATGGAAACCTTGGATATCCCACATGCACCCAGATTGCAGAGACACCAGAGATCCCTGGAATTGTACCCTAAAGTGTGATGAGGGGAGACAAGAAGAGGAATATGAGTCCCTATGGGACGAGCAGCTGGAAGGATACAAATTCAATGTCAAAGTGACGGACATAATAGTAGGACCGCAAGGAGTAGTGGCCTATGTGGAACTTCCACACAAAGTGGACAACTGGTATCAAGTTTCAGATGCTGCACCACATCTCTCTCTAATAGTCGGGCAAAACTTTGAATCTAAAGATCTAGGGCCAATGATGAGGGAGTCAAGCCAGGTGCAAGTATGGGAACCCACCAGAAATCCAAATATGTACACATCAAAAGACAAGAAGTTTCTTAGGGTGGAACGAGAGGCAGTAGAACAGATGATAGCGATGCACATGTTAGTGAGCCAACAAACCAAAGTGCAGCTAAGGGTAGAAGTACAGGTACAGATGTCTCAAAGGACAGAAGAACAAGAGCTCACAGAGCAGGAGGTAGAAGAGGCATTGAAAGAAATACCAGAGCAACTCTGGACCAAACACCAAACAGACGTAGGGCTAGTGAAATCAGCAGGATTGGTGAAAATTCAAATGAAACCAAACATTCAATTACCATACCAATGACAATACCCGCTGTCTCCACAAGCAGAAGAAGGGATAGGGCCAACAATTGAAGGGTTGGTGAAAGCAGGAGTCCTAATCCCAACGAAAAGCCAGCGCAACACTCCAATTTTTCCGGTCAGGAAGCCCAACTCAGACAAATGGAGACTGGTGCATGATTTAAGACCAGTGAATCAGGTGGTCCCGGACCCACACACCTTACTGTCCAACATTCCCGAAGGTACGAAATGGTACACAGTTATTGACTTGTGTTCAGCGTTCTTTAGTGTTCCATTGCACCCTGACTCGTGGCCTTTGTTTGCATTTACTTACAGGGGCAAGCAGTATACCTACACGAGGTTGCCTCAAGGGTACTGTGAGAGTCCGTCAATATTTAACCAGGTACTAGCTCGAGACTTGGGTGGTCTCCAAATCGAAAGCCGATTGCTGCAGTACGTCGATGACCTATTGATCTGCAGCCGAACGAAAGAGCAGTGCCTCTCTGACTCATTGACGGTGCTGAGAACATTGGCGAACAATGGGCACAAAGTAAGCAAGGAAAAATTGCAATTCTGCCGACAGAAGGTAGAATATTTGGGAAGGGTACTAGAAGGGACGACCCGAGCGATCTCACCCGCGCACGTGGAAGCTATCACAAAAGCACCTCAACCTCAGAGCATCCTCAATCACAATGGGGCACCCAGTAACCTTGTACACGTCACATGAGTTACACGCTCTACTAACTAGTCAGGCGTTTGTAATAACTAATGCACGGCGCACAGGCTATGACGTCATTCTCTCAGCTCCAGAATTGACAATCGAACGATGTAGCACAGTCAACCCAGCCGAGAGAATGGTTCTCCCAACTGATGGAACTCCACACTGCTGTACAGAAGAGTCTGAGAAATTCCTAAAAGCACGTTCAGACTTAATGGCAAACCCTTTACCAGAAGCACAATATGTGTTCTTTGTAGATGGTTCCTGCTATCGCATGCTGGAAGGTTGCAAGGCAGGGTATGCTGTGGTACAGTACAATGAGAACACAGGAAAATATGAGACAGTCCTAGAAACAACAGTTCCCCAACCATGTTCAGCCCAATTAGCAGAAATCAAAGCACTTACAGCAGCATGTAAGCTAGGAGCAGGTAAGACATGCACAATCTACACTGATTCGGCATACGCGTACGGAGTATGCCATGTGTTTGGGCCAATGGGCCCAGAGAGAGCTCCAAAGAGCAGATGGCTCTTGCATGGTTGCATGGTCCAGATTGCATGGTCCAGCAATATCAGAATTGCTTGCTGTAATACAGCTGCCAGAAAAGTTGGCCATAATAAAGTGCAGAGCTCACAAAACCGATGGTACAATGGTGACTAATGGTAACACAGCGGCTGACGAAGCAGCCAAAAGAGCAGCAATAGGAAACAATTCCGTAAAAGTCATGATGCAGGCAGGCGAATCAGAGGAAGAAGAGGCAGAAATGGGAGAGGCAGAAGGAATGTCAGTAGACAGTCTTAGAGGTTGCCAAGAGGCAGCAAGCCCAGAGGAAGTAGAGCTATGGAAGAAACGCGGAGCGGTTAGGGAGCCAGACACAAGGCTATGGAGAAGTGCAGATGGGGTATGGGTAGCCCCACTGGCATTGTTGCCAATGCTGATCAAGGAAGCACATGGGGTGGATCACTGTAACAGGCGAGTGGTCATTGATACCATACAAAAGGAATGGTGGTCACCATATCTGTCTAACATGGTAGACAAGGCACTGAGAGTGTGCACAGTGTGTGCAGAACGAAAAGTGAGAAAGCATTTCACAGCCCCAATAGGTCACATTCCTGAGCCACAAGGCCCGTTTCGACATCTAATGATGGATTTCGTAGATATGGTAGAAAGGAAAGAAGGAAACCACTACATTTTGGTTGTCGGAGATCTTTTCAGCCAGTGGGTGGAGGCTACGGCCACAAGGAACAATGATGCTTAGACAGTGGCAAAGTTCTTGTGTAGGGAAATGGACAATGGTCCGCACTTTGCAAATGACGTTATCAAAGCAATAACAGAGGCGCTTCACATAAAACAGCAGATGGGATGCGTGTATCATCCCCAGTCACAGGGAAAGGTAGAAAGGGCGAATGGGATATTGAAGCCAAAAATTGGGAAGATCTGCGCAAGCACAAATTTGACTTGGGTTCAGGCGCTACCCCTAGCACTGATGAAAATGCATATGCAGACAAACCGCATGACACACTTGACACCACATGAGATGGTCACAGGGCGTCCCATGCCAATGGCATTCACACGGGGTCCCTACAAAGGATCCTCACTGGAACAGCTGGAAAGAGAAATGTCAAGTTATGTCAAGCACTTAATCCAAATCCACAGAACTCTGTATTCACAGGTCCAGCAGGCTATTCACAGAGAAGACGTGACCGACGAGTCTCTCTGACAAGGGGAACCAGGTGACCACATATACATCAAAGTCTTCAAGAGGAAAAACTGGGCACAGCCCCGCCGAGAGGGTCCATTCAAAGTAGTGTTAGCCACACCCACTGCAGTCAAGGTAGAAGGTAGGGAGTACTGGTACCACCTGAACCACTGCTGTCATGCCCCAGGCATAGAACCAGGCAAAAAAGGGACCAAGGCCAGGAAGAAAAAGGAGGACCCAAGATCTGATTCAGAGGAATACGACTCCGATGCACCTGGACCATCGTCGCGTGTGGGGCCTGCACGAGGGACACGCTCACAGACATGGCATCCCCCACCATGGCAGGACAGCGACTCCTCCCTGACACCCTCCGGGGATACAGGAGAGGCTCCAACTCCAGTGATCTCTGCAGATCCCGAGGAAGCACAAGGATCAGAGCTCCCTGTGCCTCCGTTAGACCCAAAACTAGAGGAGACTGGCCAAACCCCCGCGCCAGAGCCAGAAGTGAGCGGCCAGGTCCCCGTATCAATCCCTCAAATCGTAATTACGCCAAGCCCAGATCCTGATAGAGAAGGCGTGTCAGGGACACAACCCCCGACGACAGAAACTATGGCCCCATCACCTGAGCAAAACCCTGAGGGATGTCCAGGTTCAACCGACTTAGGTTTGGTGTTAGACTCAGAGCAGGACCCTGGGGAGGGTCCTAGTTCATTCGACTTGAATTTATTACTAGAGGAGGGGCAAGACCTGGAAGTCAGTCCGAGCCCAGAGGACTCAGACCAGGACCTCCTACAACAAGCTATTGACCCAGACCAGGCCAGGTGCCAACCCAGACAATAGATCTTGACGAGTTACGTGATACTCTTAGCTACGATGTATATTTCACACCTGATTAAAAACACCTGGACAAACCAGGGCTGGACAACCCAGCACATCATGATAGCAGCCGCTGTCGTAGTAGTAGTACCAGGAATTATGTGGATAGCATTGACCAGTGGAGGATGTACCTCTCCAGCAGCATGGAAATATAACTGCACGATTACACCCCGCACACCTAATATAAATGTATCAGCGGCAGTTAAAAGATACAGATTTAGACGCAACGCTGGCGTGGGACAGGCATAATGGCCAGCTAGTATATCAGACCCCTGCAAAAACTCACCTCATACCCTCCTCATACCTAGACAAAGGGAAGGCTCAAACGGCGCTACAGGATCACTTAAAATGCGCAGTAGGACTCTTCAGCGCAGGCATGCAGGAAAACTCATTAAAATCATTGATGACAGAGAAACAGAAGTACTTTGTAATGTACTCTTTCGACTATACGGGCCCTGCACCCCCAAACAACATCAAGGATCCAGTAAAATGGGCTACAAACAATTCAAATAAATGGTGTACTGTCTCATTGGAGATTCGTATGAGGTGACCGGGAGTTGTTCACCTGGTTGACAATAACATTAGCAGCATCGTCCTAACTGGTCGACCAGTCACCGCACACTGTAAGGTCATACATCCGCTGTGGTATTATAGTGTAAATGGAACTCGTTCAAGCGCATCAGCCCTCCAGGCAACTACCTTTGACAAGCGACATAAAGCCAGAATTTATGTTCCCATATGGCACCCTGGTCTGGAGCTCAGACAGGCTGGAATAGACTTTTGGCTGTCCTGTGATTCGGATAATGACTGTAGCTCACCTGACACGTCATTCACAGAATCCATAAATGATGCCCGTAACTATGTCAACTTGACAAGATATCACGTATACCGTGACAATGGGGCTGATGCTTCTTCCCAGAACCTGTTTCACCAGTGGCTACAGGACTGACTGATGGAAGCCCATTCTTGCATAATCAATGCTTGGAGTTTGTCAGAGTTTGTGGGTTTTTGTTTGTCCACCCGCCTCTTGAGGATTGATCACAAATTCTCAATGGGATTAAGGTCTGGGGAGTTTCCTGGCCATGGGCCCACAATGTCGATGTTTTGTTCCCCAAGCCACTTCATTATCACTTTTGCCTTGTGGCAAGGTGCCCCATCATGCTGGAAAAGGCATTGTTCATCACCAAACTGTTCTTGGATGGTTGGGAGAAGTTGCTCTCTGAGGATGTTTTTGTACCATTCTTTATTCATAGCTGTGTTCTTAGGCAAAATTGTGAGTGAGCCCACTCCCTTGGCTGAGAAGCAACCCCACACATGAGTGGTCTCAGGATGCTTTACTGTTGGCATGACACAGGACTGATGGTAGCACTCACCTTTTTTTCTCCAGACAAGCTTTTTTCCAGGTGCCCCAAACAATCGGAAAGGGGATTCATCAGAGAAAATGACATTACCCCAGTCCTCAGCAGTCCAATCCCTGTACTTTTTGCAGAATAGCAGTCTGTCCCTGATGTTTTTCCTGGAGAGAAGTGGTTTCTTTGCTGCCCTTCTTGACACCAGGCCATCCTCCAAAATTCTTTGCCTTACTGTGCGTGCAGACGCACTCACACCTGCCTGCTGCCATTCCTGAGCAAGCTCTGCACTGGTGGTGCCCCGATCCCGCAGCTGAATCAACTTTAGGAGACGATCCTGGCGCTTGCTGGACTTTCTTGGGTGCTCTGAAGCCTTCTTCACAACAGTTGAACCTCTCTCCTTGAAGGTCTTGATGATCCGATAAATGGATGATTTAGGTGCAATCTTACTAGCAGCAATATCCTTGCCTGTTGTGTTATCGATGTGATCTGGGCCAAGAAACTCAATACCTATTGAAGTAATTCATGACCCGATATGTGGTATACAGAAGAGGGAACCCATTTAGACCTATTTTTAGACTCCCAATAACATACGAGTCTAGGAAAGTTGAGCCTTACACTGACAAATATGCTCAAAGCCCAATAGGGATAGTATTCGAAAGACACCCTAGGTGTGTGGTAGACATGAACCTAATCAGAAATACAGATAATGAATACGAATGGATGTGGTAACACTGAAAAGATTGCTAGCAGGGAATAGAATAAAAGAAGTATGCCACACGCACTTTTATCCCCTAAACTGAATGCCTAAATGAAGGCCTACTTTCAGAGAGATAAAAATATAGATCAACTGAGCATGTTTAATGTGATCCTAGTCCAGATTTGTGATATACTAAAATGGATGGAAGAGAATAGGGAACCGAGAATAACTCTGTATTACAGGAAGCGAAGGGAATAAAAACACATTTTTGTAAGGAGAGTCTGTACGAAGACTTGTTAGGGCGACGGTATCTCCTAACTGAGGAAAAGAAAAATTAATTGCTGAGAAGTATAACACAGCTTAATAATTTGGAAGAAGTGGGAGAGGAGTGGCCTTACGTAGACTGGGAAGGAATAGTGGGAAGAAATTGGACAGCATCAATCTTAGGAGACACTTGTGGAATTAGAAGAGTCAAACCAATTACATTGGGTAGTAATACCATTTGGAGTGTTACTAGACATTTACTTAGATTGGGGCGAATGGCAGGGATTTGAAAGAGGCAAAGGAGTAACTGGAAAGCAGTTAAACAATCTTGGAGTCTCAGTAGTATTAACAAAGTTTACTTGGCTTTCGGCAAAAAGGACCCTTGGGCCACGTGAACCAAATACTGTAGAAGATTCAAGATACCTACAGTTTGTTACACAGTACTGTTGGTAGAAGGTTTGACACTGAGGAAAATCTCAATGACTTTTATTCCAGAATGTGACCACGAAGCATTCCCTAGAAGGTTGGGAGTAGGGAGTCCTAGAATACAGGGACCAATCATGGCATCCACTCCTGTAGAACTACTGGGGTCTAGATACCCATTATGTAAAGAGCTCATAAGTAAGCTCTCACAGAAATGGGGAAAAAAGGACTAAAGACATGAACACAAAATGACCAGAGGCCAGAGGGAGGAAAGTTTCACATAGCATTATGTGAGGAAATGGAAACGCTAATAAAAAAGTAGAAAGTTAAAGACATAAGCAAAGGGAGAGAAGCAAAAAGAGAAAAAGAGCTATAAGTATTGGAAAAGGAAGGAGAAATTTCATGGAAAAGAATGAAACAGGTAAGAAAAATATTGAAAAAAGAAGACAAAAAGACAGAAGAAACAATTTGCCAGACCACCTCCGTATACACCACCCAGCTCCCAATAATAAAAGGAGTAGTACAGGTTGAAGGAGAAGTAAATATAGAGGAGGGAAAAGAATACAAGGATTTGCAAGAAAAAGAAGGGCATGAAGCAGCAAGGGATGAAGGACAATGCAGAAAGGAATTCAATGAAAACTTCTAGATGCTTAGCTAGGAACAGCACTTAAAGACATGAAAAAAGGGGGATCGGAAATCCAAGAAGACCTAGAAGGTGATTACGAGGATGAAAAAGAAACAAAAGAGGAAGAAGAGACAGAAGAAGTTAAGAAGCAGGTAGATGATGAGCAGTGGTGTAATGTAAGAAGTAATAATACTTCGTTACAGTACTTAAGGTTTTTTTTTGGGAGAATCTGTACTTTACTTGAGTTTTTATATTTCTGTCAACTTTCACTTTTCGTCCACTACATTTCCTAAATAAAATGTATACTTTTACTCCGATACATTTCCTCTAAGCATCTTCGTTACTACAAAATAAAATTGGAAAAACACAGACCACAAGCAAGCAGATTTGACGAATCAGTGGTCCGGTGCTTGCAAGTTAGATCACTGGTTAAATCCCATTACGCAAACAAGTGCTCTCAAAGCTGCGGTTAAGTTTCAATTTCCACTCAAGGCTAGGAGTTCCACTCAACAATAATGACAACGTTAGTTATTAGCAGACAGCCCAACTCTGCCAGAAGTTCCGGGAATCTCCCGCATTTTAATAGCGGCTCCCTGATGCCCGCAAATTATATGCAACATCCCAGAAATCGATTAAATTTTTTATTTTTTTTTTTTAGAGTGAGCAAGAGAGAGCTCAATGGTAATTTCTAATAGACCTAGTAGACGGGCTCTGGAGAAACCGAGAGAGCGAGTGACAGACGTGGTGAGAGAGTGACACAGCGTGCGTCCTGATTGGTTTCTCTTTGTGAGCTATCAGTATCTGACCTAACTGATCACTAACCTATCACTTTTCTCGGTAGGCGGGCTTTATGGTTGACCTCTCTCTCTCTCTAGCTCATCCATCAGTTCAGTTCAGTTTAGTGTCTGCAGCGCCATGGCAGAGTGTCCAAATACAAAAAAATAAAAATACAAAACGCACTTCACCCCAGACTACACTAAAGCGAACCCATGCATAATAGGGGTAAAAATATGGGTAGCTTGCTGCACTGTGTACAGCAGTGATTTCTCAATTGCCCATGGTGGTTTATATGACTGTAAAAGATGTGTTGAGGTGAGTTTAATGTCATTCGTCCATTAGCATAGCTAATGTTATTTTAACTAGCTGCTATAAGGAGCTACTGTATTGATGTCTAGGTTATGAGGCCAAACTAGACATGTGTAAAGTAGTTATTGAATAAAAAAGGACTCCATGAGTTGAATAATACAGTAATATAATACAAAATAGTGTATGTACATATTTTTGCAGGTTCAGATGTCTGCATTAATTAAAATTAAAACTTAACACAATCTTGTTGCTCAAACTGTGTATAGTACAATATTAAAGTTCTGCCATACCACAGAAGACAGACGGTCAGCCACATGGTGAGCTGTTTACTCTTAAAGTTTTGCAATTTGGCAAATTGAATGACATGTTGCCCCTGACAAAGCTACTAGAGACTGAGCTCTTTGTTCCTTTCAAGAGCTTCAGCTTGGAGACTTTGTTTTGTAGGCTTCATTTTTAAGGTGGTGTACATGCTTAAAAAGAAACTTTTTGTATTAACAGCATTTACTTGTACTTTTACTTTCAATACTTAAGTACATTTAATATCAAAAAATACTTTTCATACTTAAGTACAATAAATATCAGATACTTTAATACTTTTACTCAAGTAATATTCTAAAAGGTGACTTTAACTTCTACCGGAATAATTTTCTGGTAAGATATCTGTACTTTTACTCAAATGTGGCTTTCAGGTACTTCATCCACCACTGATGATGAGATAGTGAAGATGAAAAGAGAGATGCAAAAAAGAGAACGGTTGAAAAAACAGCAGAAAGAGGCAGAGAGGAGACATTCATCAGAAAGGGAGTACAGACCACGAAAGGGAGAGCATAAGCAAATTACAGAGGAGAGCTGTATCTTGAGAATATAGAGGAGGACTCCATCGTGGGCACTACTCAGACCAGAAGAAATAACTCTTAACTTCATAGACACGAGAAAAGGGAGAGACAATTTAGACCATTAAAAAGTTTAGCACAACCAATTAAATACTCAGGAGGATACCCTATTTTAATTAACAATGCATGAGTGTAGTATGTGCCCTGGGCCATACAGGATCTTGATGGGCTGATTGCTCACCTTCCTGACATCCACGACGGGGTTGGGTAGTGGATAAAGGTGTTTGAAGAAGAGACAATGGACAAGCTTCTTGCAGTAGGAGATATCAAAGCACTCCTAGCTAAGATTCTGGGAGGAGCTAAAATGGATGAAATCCTCACAGGGACCCACCTGAGAGGAGCTGTGGGTACTCCACAGATGGATGGAACTGCTTCCGATCCAGCCCACCCACGCTTATGGAGAGCATTAAGAAGCGAGTACCCATCCCAAGTGGACCCCTAGTCTCTGAAGGGAGAGCAATTGGGGGAAACAGAAAATCATATAAGTTATGTGCAAAGATAACTAAAAAGATGACAACAGGAAATAGAAAGGGACCCAGAAGGAGAACCCGCGATGGCCACATTGCTTAGAAATGCAGTAGTGGATGCTATGCCATAAGATGTAAAGAACAAGCTAGAATATGTGGTCGGTCTAGCTGCAAAACACACAAGGATTTTTGTGATCATGTGTCCCATGCTGTTGAACAGTACAGGAAGCATAAACTCAAAGGCCAAGAAAGGGAACTGCAAAGAAAGCTGGAACAATTTCAGCTCAAAGAACTGACAAACAAATGCAAGAAAAAGACTCAAGCTCCAGTGAAGGACAAAGATAAAAAATGATAGGGAAACAGGGAGTGGCTATGCAAGTTGATGATTGTGAATTCATTGACAGTTGGTTTCAGGTTCCCAGTTCAGTTCCACAAGTGACCCTTTATGTGGGAAATGAGTGGGAGTCAAAAGACTTAGGGCAAATGATGAAAGAAGCGGAAAGAGGTGAGTGGGAAGCTACAGAGAATCCTTTAATTTTCCACTCAGCTGCCAAATCACATATTAAGATTTTGCGTATTACTGTCATGATGGCAAGAGGTGGTGATCAATAAGAAAACACAAATGCAAATAATAGAAACACCTGTAACAGAGACTAAAACAACTGAGTTGCTAAAAGAGATGAAAAGGAAAATACCAACTGAATTGTGGTCCCAACATGATGTGGGCTTAGTTAAATCTGCTAGCCCAGTCAGGATTGGGAGTAGACCAGGAGTTTGTTTGCCACAAAAACAACAATACCCATTGTGCCCTGACACCGAGCAAGGTATTCGACAAACTATTGAAAGGTTAGTCCACGCAGGAGTGTTGACTGAAACAGCTAGCTACTGCAACACTCCAATTCTACCTGTTGCCAAATCAGATAAGTCAAAATGAAGTTTGGTACATGATTTATGGGCAGTTAATGAAGTAGTGGAAGACTGGTCGGCAGAAGTTCCCAACCCACAAACACTGTTGACAATTGTTCCTCTTGATGCCAAGTACATTACTGTGATTGTTCTCTGCTCCGACTTTTTTTAGCATTCCTCTGCCTGAGGAGAGCAGGCACCTGTTTGCCTTCACCTATGCTGCTAAACAATATACATACACCAGGCTGCCACAAGGCTTCAAACATTCACCGCATGTTCAGTCAGGTTCTCAAAGCCGATTTAGAAGATATTAGTACTAGCTTTTATTAGATAGTACCATGTTACAATACATGGATGATTTAATGATTTGTTCCTTGTCACTTGAGCAATGCCACAGGCATCTAGAACCAAGTTACAATACTGTCAGCTACAGGTTGAGTACTTAGGATGACCGGTTGCATATGGGACCAAGGCCATAGCGCCAGCACAATTGGAAGGTATAAGCAAAGCTCCACTGCCACAGACCATAGGACAAATGATGACCTTTCTAGGCATGACAGGTTTCAGCTCAGATTGGATAGAGGACTATGCTGTTAAAACCGCTCCGCTATGAGAAATCATGAAACAGGCTGGACAACAAAATTTGAGCTCACCATTACAGTGGAACAGTGATGCATTACTGGCTTTTGAGTGTATAAAAAGGGAAGTTTAGGTTGCACCGGAAAAAATAAAAATAAAACAACAGGGATGTTGGTCTCTCCATTTAGAGGCGATGGTAGATGAATTTTTATCCAAATGTGAAGTTTGTGCCCAAAACAATATTATGAAAGGAACATCAGTGACAATAGGCCACATACTGGTACCAGAAGGACCATTCAAGCACCTGTTAATAGATTATGTGGACATGATCAAGCGAGTGCAAGACAAAAGATACATGCTGGTGATGATAGACAGATTTAGCAGATGGGTTGAAGCAATATCATGAGCAGACCAAGCTGCAGGAATGGTAATTAAATTTGTGACAAGAGAAGTAATCCCTAGATTTGGTATACCACCTCAGATCAGTTCTGACAATGGTTCAGAAAAAGTTCAAGTTCAAGTGGTTTTATTCTCATTTCAACCACATACAGCTGGTACAGTACACAGTGAAATGAAACAACGTTCCTCCAGGACCATGGTGCTACATAAAACAACACACTAAACCACATGAGACGACACAGAACTAAAGAGCTACACATTCTACATAAAGTGCACATGAAAACAACACAAGACAGTACAGTAACTCCTAAACAGGACAATGGGCACAGTAAGTAACAGTGTCGCACCGACCAGTACACAGTTCTAGTGTGAAAGTGTCAGGTATACAGGTAGAGTAAAAAGATAGCGCAGAAGAATAACAATACAATTAAAAGAAGCTATGATGACATAGTATTCAGCAGATTAGTTATAGCATATATGGACATAGCAGTTATTGTGGTAGCAGCCAAGTAAAAGTGTATGATAGTAACAAGAATTTAAACATAATATTTTGTTTAAAGTTTAGCAGCAAAAGTAAAGGTGGCCGTTACGAAATGTGCAAAAATTGCAAGGGGAGTGGGATGGTGTTCAATTCAGTATGTGTCTGTGTCTCTCTGTGTGTGTGTGTGTGTGTGTGTGTGTGTGTGTGTCAGTCCAGTCTCTGAGTATTGAGGAGTCTGATGGCTTGGGGGAAGAAGCTGTTACAAAGTCTGGTCGTGAGGGCCCGAATGCTTCGGTACCTTTTTCCAGATGGCAGGAGGGTGAAGAGTGTCTGCGAGGGGTGTGTGGGATCATCCACAATGCTGCTGGGTTTGCGAATGCAATGTGTGGTGTAAATGTCTGTGATGGTAGGAAGAGAGACCCCGATGATCTTCTCAGCTGTCCTCACTACCCGCTGCAGGGTCTTGCGATCCAATACAGTGCAATTTCTGAACCAGGCAGGGATGCAGCTGCTCAGGATAGATGGGCTTTTTTCAGCCTTCTCAGAAAGTACAGATGCTGCTGGGCTTTCTTAGTGATGGAGGTGGTGTTGAGGGACCAGGTGAGGTTCTCCGCCAGGTGGACACCAAGGAATTGGGTGCTCTTGATGATCTCCACAGAGGAGTCGTTGATGCTCAGTGGAGAGTGGTCGCTCTGTGTTCTCCGGAAGTCAACAACCATCTCTTTTGTTTTGTCCACATTCAGAGACAGGTTGTTGGCTCTGCACCAGTCCATTAGCCGCTACACCTCCTCTCTGCTGACTCGTCATTCTTGCTGATGAGACCCACCACGGTCGTGTCATGTCAAGTGAAGACAGTTTTGCAACAACTAAGAATAAAACAAATGCTGGGATGTGTTTATCACCCTCAGTCTCAAGGAATGGTGGAAAGGGTAAATAGTACCCTTAAGGCTAAGCTTAAGATTTGTGCTAGCACTAAACTCAACTGGGTTGATGCCTTGCCTCTTGCATTAATGAGTTATTGCATGCAGACTAATAGAATTACACATCTAACACTGCATGAAATGCTTATGGGTCGACCCATTCCTGTGCCATACTGGATGGGTCCCTATGAAGGACCACCTCTGGAACAGTTGCAAATGGAGCTTAAGGTTTATATGCAACAACTAACTCTATACATAAAGCTATCACAGTAGCACATCTGTTGCAGCTAATCCCACAGACCCAGGCCCCTCCACTAGCTTCCAAGCAAGATTCCCCATGATTGATTTCTGAGCTCTTGACTGGTCTCCAGAACAGTCCTAAACCAGCTCTCACAAGACAAAAATTTAATGAGGGAAGAAAAATATCCAGAGTCACTGTTGTAGGTATAAAGGAGAAATTTCTGGTAATAGCATGAAACAATGATTCATATAAATTCTCTTAGTCATTCATAACAATGGGAAGACCAATGAATATAGCTGTGGCATGAGACAAAAGGTTGCTGAGCTTCACAAAATGGGAAATGGCTATAAGAAAATAGCACAAGCATTGAAAATGCCCATTTCCACCATCAGGGCAATAATTAAGAAGTTCCAGTCAACTGGAAATGTTATAAATCAACCTGTAATTGGACATGTGTCTACAACCTCAATTCTGAAACAGTTGGGACAGTATAGAAAATGCTAATAAAAACAAAGAGGAGTGATTTGTAAATGTAATTTGACTTGTATTTAAACAAAAAACATATGAAGACAAGGTATTTGATGTTTTACCTAATCAACTGCATAGTTTTTTGAAGATAAACGTTTATTTTGAAATTGATGCATGCAACACATTCCAAAAAAGTTGGGACAGGGGCAATTTAGAACTAATAGTGATGTGACAAGTTGAAATAAGAAGGTGATGTGAAACAGGTGAGACAATCATCTAATTATAATATATAAGGAGCCTCCAAAAAGGCCTAGTCCTTCAAGAGCAAGGATGGGTCGAGGCTCGCCAAGGTGCCAACAGATGCATCAGTGAATACTCCAACATTTTGAGAACAACATTCCCCAAAGACAAATCGGTAGAATTTTGGGCATTTCACCTTCAACAGTGCACAATATAATTAAAAGATTCAAGGTCAAATCTCGGTACGTAAAGGGCAAGGCCAAAAACCAATTCTGAATGTGCGTGATCTCCAATCCCCCAGACATCGCTTTCTTAAAAACCATCATGAGTCTGTAATGGATATCCTGACATGGGCTCGGAAATACTTTGGTAAACTTTTGTCAGTTAACACCATTCGCAGCTGCATCCACAGATGCAAGTTAAGGCTTTACTATGCAAAGCAGAAGCCATACATCAACACTGTTCAGAAGCTCCACCGACTTCTCTGGGCTCGGTCTCATCTGAGATGGACAGTAGCACAGTGGAATCGTGTTTTGTGGTCCGACGAGTCAACATTTCAAATAGATTTTGGACAAAACATCCGTCATGTTCTCCGGGCCAAAGAGGAAAAGGACCATCCAAGCTGTTATCAGTATCAGGTCCAAAAGCCAGCATCTGTCATGGTATGGGGGTGTGTCAGTGCCCATGGCATGGGTAACTTGCACATCTGTGAGGGTAGCATTAATGCAGAAAGATATGTACACATTTTGGAGCAACGTATGCTGCCATCCACAGCAGGACAACGGCAAACCACATTCTGCCCGGATGGTTGCGTAAGCAGAGAGTGCGGGTGCTAGCATGGCCTGCCTGCAGTCCTGACCTGTCTCCGCAAAATAAGGCAATGAAGGCCCCGTACAGTTGCGCAGCTGAAGAAATGCACAATGAGGGAAAATTCCGCTTGCTAAACTTAACCAACTGGTGTCTTCAGTGCCCAAACACTTAATAAGTGTTATTAAAAGAAAAGGTGATGTTACACAGTGGTAAACAGTCGACTGTCACAATTTTTCTGGAGTGTGTTGCAGTCATCAGATTTGAAATGAATGTATATTTTCAAAAATAAATTAAATTCACAAAGTAAAACACAAATAATGTGTTAATAATGTGGTTTCAATATAGTACTTTGTACTATATAGTACTGTATATGTACTGTATATAGTATACAGAAACGTGTTTTCAGTATAGCGTGAATTGAATTTTCAAATGACTCTTTTTGTTTGTGTTTTTGCATTATCCCTACTGTCCCAAGTTTTTCGGAATTGAGGTTGTATACTGTCTCATCGCACTGTGAAGAGGATCGTTCGAGTGGCCAAAAAATCTCCAAGGATCACAGCTGGAGAATTGCAGAAATTAGTGGGGTCAAAAAGTCTCCAAAACTACAATCCAAAGTCACCTACATCACCAAGTTGTCTGGAAGGGTTTCAATAAAAAAACTCTAATGTAAAAACACTCTCCCTCTACTCTCATGTAAAAACAAACTCAAGCATCTTCAGCTTGCCAGACAGTACTGGAACTTCAAATGGGATCGGGTTCTATGGTCAGATGCAACCAAAATAGAGCTTTTTTTCCCACAGCTATATTTAACAAATATATTTTTTGATAAACCTGTGTTTTGTTTGAAATGGTTTGATATCCATGAGAGCAAAGTATTGTGATTTTTTTAACAAAAGATCAAAAAGTTAAACAATAAAGACAATTTTTCACAGCTTTCTTTGCTCGTATTTACCAAGTGTGCCGATGTTAGTGGAGGGCACTGTATACAGTGAATGAATCAAGAACGAGTCATTGTTTGTTGTGCCCACCATCACCCCTGAGAAAACTTAGTAGTTGTAGTAGTGCCCAACCAGAAGTAGTGCCCAACCAGTATGACTGCAGACAGTGTGCTAATTTTAATCAACAGTTTTGTCATATACACGCAGCTGACAGTCTTACTGCTGAATGTTTATCACTTTTGGGTAATCCAGATTACTCAAAATATTACAATTTACCAGAATGGGGAGACTCGTGCCACCTTTTGCATGTACGAATAGAACTTAGAAAAAGAGAGATCCCTTCATTATATGAAATAGATGATACACTCGAATATGAGTTTTTTAGTAAAATCACATGGTAGACATGATTTGGGCAAATTCCAAGGTAAACTAATTGCGTTCTGACATGGCACCTGGATAGTGACCCTTTTTGGCGGACAGATGTCCAAAGGACGACCGTAATTCATGCAGCAGTGACAGTACCAGGGAATATGACGATAATAAAGGAATGCACAAACCAAACTTTGGCATTTCCGCTAATATTCCCATATGAAGACCAAGCCGTAGCAGTGGCAGATTTCTTTTCGCTTATACGAGAGTTATACCTAATGAATACAAACTAGAGATGAGGCGAAGTCAGGATTTGAATCTATACTGATCTGGATAACGCCCAACAAAAACATGGAATGGATTAATTATATTTACTATAATCAGCAGAGGTTTATTAATTATACTGGTAATGCTTTGACTGTATTAGGAGAACAATTACGTGCCACAAGTAAAATGACATGGCAAAATAGGCAAGCACTAAATTGGCTATTGGCAGAAAAAGGGTGTGTGTGTGTGAGTGTTCTCTATGTTTTTATTATTCTATATGTGTTTGATTCTGTTTAATCACTGTTGTACTCTACACAATGATGACAACCACAGGCAAGAACTGAACCAAATGCACGCTCATGCTTGTAACACAATTTGTGAATATATGGATTAGGGAGACAGGATCTTTTACTCCTTTCTAGTCAAGTGTGGAGGGAGATGTTTTGTCCTGATGTTCCACAAGAGAGCTGCTTCAGAATTTGGTCATTGGAAAAAGGACTGAGTGATCTGGAATTGGTCACTAGTTAGTCTAAACTGAAGGGACTGGATTGTGAGATTGCTCTCTTGAGGTAGGTGGAATTTAATAAGTCCCAAAAGGGAGGAATATATATGGGATATTTTAATCAATCAATGTATAACCAGTGTATAAGGTATGAAAGAGTATCAACACATGATTAAGAAACAAGTTATAATCAAAGAAATGGATTAATCCACCAGAACTTATGCTTAAGTGTGTAAATGTTAATCAGTATATGGGTACCTGTCTGTGATGGGAATGTATGTAACCTTTTTGGAATGTAAATTTTTTTAAAAAAAGAGAGCTGGCTGTACCATGCCACCATTAAAAAGAAGTCAGAGAGGGGGGCTCGGGTGCAAGGCCAAGGTGTGACCAAATGAAAAATGGGGAAAGCCCCGCCTGATGAAATAATGTGTTTTAAGAACTGTATAAAAGATTGAACCTAGGCTGAATCCTTTGGCTTGACCTGGGGTCTATAATCTAGGCTCGACTTTGTTGTTTTTGTAATAAAGTCTATCTTTTGACATCAAGACCCCGAAACACAGCGAAGAATCTGACAAGTATAAAACTTCTTTGAACTTGTGGTACTGTGCATGAGTAAAAACACAATCAGGAAACACATTAGGAACATCAACACAACACTCTGCAGGTAATTTTGAAACAGATATATCGAACACTTCTAAAATTGGCACAATTTCCCCACCCACTATTTCATTTCCGAGAATAAAATTTATTCCTTTAACGAGCAGATCAGTAGATAACTCGACCGTGTGTAAAGGTGCTTTTATGTATCCCAACTCTAATCCCTGACATACAGCAAAAGATCTACAAAATGTATCATTAGAGAGCAACAACACGTCAGCTAAAATAAATGACTGGGCAGCTCCAGTGTCTCTTAAGATTTTAACATGTACTGAGGTTATGTCATTAGACAACTTAACATACCCAAAATGAAAGCAAGGATCAAACTTAGGTTCTTCTGAAGAAACCGCAGGCAAACCTACAGAAGTCGCAAGAGCAACAACTTTCACTGGATTAATGGAACTCACATTTTGTTTGCCCTGTCTCTCTTGTTTTCATTTAAGCGACAGGCAATTTGAGGCAATATGTCGTATCCTGTGGCAATAAAAGCATCCTAACATCTGCTGAGATCATGGGGCAATTGACTAACCTGACTAGGTTTTTGTTTGCTTTCTAACGAGTATTCCGCTTTGATCAATTTAAAAACCTGTTTATGTGTAAGTACAAACTTGTCAGCTAACACAGCGGCTTGAGACACCATAGAAACGGTCATTTCATTTAAATACCACACATTCTGGGACACAAATTTTAAACTCTTCTAACAAGATTAATTCTCTAACCGAAACAAAAACACTAACCTTATTCGTGCTGCACCACTTATCAAAGAGAAACCATTTTTCTCTAGTGAACTCTACAAAAGTCTGACATTTTGCTAAGAT
Source organism: Cranoglanis bouderius (assembly GCA_023630585.1). Classification (NCBI taxonomy): domain Eukaryota; kingdom Metazoa; phylum Chordata; class Actinopteri; order Siluriformes; family Cranoglanididae; genus Cranoglanis; species Cranoglanis bouderius. Next base: position 890,813 of record CM042562.1, read on the forward strand.
TCCAGAAGACATTTTGCTAAGATTCCAGAAGTTTTGTCAGTATGCTTTGGGTACAAGTGCATATGCTCTAAGAATTGCTCCAACTCATGAAAGCTAAGTTCCCTTTCACTCTCCAACTCCATCTTACACACAGCCAACTTAAACTCATACTCAGACTGCCGTACATCAGACCTCTCTTTAGCCTCAATTTGGCGACGAGCTAAATACAGTTTTTAAATGATAATGTTATTTATTGAAGCAAAAAAGTTATCCAATATAAACTGGGCCTGTGTGAAAATGTATGTGCCCCTGTAGTTACTAATTCCCCAAATCTATGAAACTGCATTCAAAATGGGGTTCAGTTGGACTATACAATCAGGCCTGATTACTGCTAGCCCTGTTCAATAAAATCAATCCTTAAATATAACTTTTTCAACAGCATGAAGTTGATTAAATGTTCTTACCCAGTAATACACCATGCCAAAATCGAAAGAAATTCCAGAAATTATGAGAGAGAAGGTGATTGAAATTCATCAATTTGGGAAGGGTTACAAGGGAGAAGGTGATTGAAATTCATCAGTCTGGGAAGGGTTACATTTGGTTTCTCCAAATGGAAAAACTCGGCACAGTAGTGAACCTTCCCAGAAGTGGCCGACCTTCCAAAATTCCTCCAAGACCACAGGAATGATTCATCCAGCAGGTCACAAAAGAGCCAAGAACAAGGCCTCTCTTGCATCAATAAACGTCACTGTTCATGACTCCACTATCAGAAAGACACTGGGGAAAAAAATGGAACTGTTTGGAAGACAGGGGTCCCATTATATCTGGCGTAACACAGAATTCCACAAAAAGAACATCATACCTACGGTCAAGCACGGTGGTAGAAGTGTGATGGTGTGGGGATACTTTACTGCTTCAGGGCCTGGGAAACTTGCAATAATTGAGGAAAACATGAATTCTGCTCTCTACCAGAAAATCCTAAAAAAAGAATGTCCGGTCTTCCATCTGTAAGGTGAAACTGTATCATGCAGTAAGACAATGATCCAAAGCATAGGAGTAAGTCCTAGAAGTGAGTGAAAGACTGATCTCCAGTTATCTGAAGCGTTTGGTTGCAGTTATTGCTGCTAAAGGTGGCACAACCAGATTTTAAGTTTAAGGGGGCAATTAGTTTTTCACATTGGTGATAGGTGTTGGATAACTTTTTTTTGCTTCAATGAAAAATAAATAAATAAAAGCTGTATTGTGTGTTTACTCAGGTTGCCTGTTTTATGTTGTATTTCTTTTGAAGATCTAAAACTATTTAGTATGAGATATACACAACAGAAGAAATCAGGACTGTATACCCAGAGTTTTGCCTCCTTTGGGGAATATTACAAAGCTGACTCGTGGAGGAAGCACACATCAGCAGTACAATCACTGACCAAGGCACCACCTATGAGCGAATCAGGGAGAACAGAGAGACAGCGAAAGGAAGAAGAGAAAAAAAAACAATACATGCCTTGCTGGCACATAATTCATAGATCACTAAGTGAAAGCAATCCCCTTGTTTGTGCAATTTCAGTGGTTGTCCTGCTGAGCATTACACCATGAAATATTTAAGCAAAAGGAATACCGATCAAGCTGGCAGTTAAGGGTTGGGCGGTTGTCTGGAGAAAAGACCTTGACATCATGGAAGCAGAGACACAACTTTCCGATACCAGCTTCTACAGGTGGATCAACAACGACATCACTCCCCAGTTACAGTCCTGCATCCAGTATAATGCCATTTCAACATTTTATCCCAATAATTGTGACCGGAACATAATGGTGAATAATCCCTGCTGCAGCTGTTTCTATCTTCTCCCCAAAACGCACAAGGAAAAAAAATCCTGGACGCCTCATTGTTCGAGCTTGTTCTTGTCCTACAGAAATTATACTTCATCATCGTTCACACATCATAATTTTGCACAAGTCCTAAAAGTAGATAAAGAGAACCCAGTTAAACAAATGAGACAAAAATATCATACTTGGTCATTTATTTATTGAGGAATAATAAATAAATTTTGCGAGTGGCAAAAGTATGTGAACCTTTCCTTTCAGTACCTGGTATGATCCCCTTGTGCAGCAATAACTGCAGCTAAACATTTCCGGTAACTGTTTATCAGTCCTGCACATCGGTTTGTATGCTAAAACGCAAATCAACAACAGAGGGTCCGTTGTGGACTTGCTGCTTTTGTTCCGCCAGGTTCATTTCAAGTTCATGCTCCGCGGGTTGTGTGTGTGTGTGCGCGCGCGCATCAGGCTTCGACAGTTATGCCCCTCTCTCTATTACGGCAGTCCCTGAAACCACCTCCTCTCCGTTGACAGCTGATGCTCAACCACGCCCTCGCCGCCACACATGGTATTTGAAGTGATCATTACCTAGAGTGGACAGAATATTGTCAACTACTTTTTAGAAAAAATTGTGCAAATTACTCAGTTGTGGCTGTTGAAATCAAGGTCAAACGATCCCTAGCACATACGATTTTATATGATGTCACTTCCAAACTATGATACAACTGGCTCTTGCAACATAAACTTTGCAAGCACTACTCCTCAGTCACAGACAGAATTAACGTTCGCTTTACACTTGGGTTCCTTAAGCCTGGATTAACTGATAATCCAGAATCCTTCTCATATAATAGCAACAAGGTGGTTATGAGTTACATTTCCTTTGTAATTCAGTGTTAGTGAATTCTTCTTTTGATGAGAAGCGAGGGGTTGCTAAGTTTTCAGTATTGTGGGATCGTTTTGTCCACTCAAGTATTTTCTGAAATAAAATCATTCTAATTGAAAAATAACATCTAAAAACACTGATTGCTTATACAGTTATTTTATCCATCCATCCATTTTCCTCCAGGGAGCCTGGAGCCCATCCCAGGGGACTCTGGGCACAAGGCAGTGGACACCCTGGTCAGGGTGCCAACCCATCGCAGAGCATAATCACACAAACACACACACACCACAGACAATTTAGAGATGTCAATCAGCCTACAATGCATGTCTTTGGACTGGGGGAGAAACCAGAGAAAACTCCAAGGAAACCCCCAAAGCATAGGGAGAACATGCTGTGTTCTCAAGTTCTGTGCATGCAAAAAAACAAAAAAAAACACAAAACAAATTTGTTTGTTTTATTTGTTTATGGCTTACTCAAATGTGCCCACTTTCTCTAGAATATGCCAAATACTTTGTGACAGCAGTTATTTTTGCTTTTGTATATATTAAATTAATTTCAGATTACGGCATCAGAAAAATCAAATGGTTATTTCCGTGTGCGCCTCCACATTAGTTTAAAAGCACAAAGGTAACAACCACAGCAACAATAGTTTATTCAGTAGAGTATCCAACTCAGTTTTATTCATTTCTACCACTCAAAAACTCCTTTGCTTAACCTGAAATACATACTGTACTTCTGTTACAAAATAAATATCTGCTTCAAAAATGAGTAGTTTAGGGATATGTTCAGATGGTAAAGAAATTAATTTACAACTTTGTCCAGAAGGGCCTACTGGCAAAACTTATATGTACAGGCAAAGATGCTTACATTCACACATCAAGACAAAGAGCATACTTTAAGAAAAGTTTAAGTTTTCTTGAATGCCTAAGTCTCCTGAAAGTTGTCTTTATCTGTTATTACTAAAAAATGCTGAAAAAAAACAAAGAAAAACAAAACACTTCAACAGAGACGCAAAAGAGGCATCTGCTCCTGTCCAAGCAAAAGAGACCTTGGATTTAAATAGGGAGAAAAGAAAACAACTGGCTGAGAATGTGAAAATCTATACTGCAGAAGATACTTCCAGTGGGGAAAAAGGCTTTTCCTTTTTTCATTCTCCAACAAACATCTTTACTGGTGGATTGCACTGCCATGTGCTTCTTAAATGAAGGAGTTCCATCGGTGCTCTATGGAATATTAATTATATGGCTTGAAAATGATGTGGTTGCTCACTGGTACTGTCTATAGTCACCAAAGGATGAGGCAGGCATTGAGGGTGGTTCCTCTGCAAATTGTGGACCTGACAAAAATAACAGAAATTAATTTCTTGGCTCTTTAAGGTCTCAAGGTAAAACATTTTTGACTTTGGTAAGATATGCTGCAAACCATGCTCATATTTTGCACACTTACCAGTTGGGAGCTGTGATGAAGCAAACCTTGTGAGAAGGATTCCAGCACCTTCTATCAATGCTAGCAGTATGCCACCCATAGCCGCAGAACCAACCATAGCTACAGGCCCGTCTAACGATAGAGAACTTCAAATCAGCACCAGACAAAAAAGACAGTAGACAGCCAAAAGAGAAAACTGGTGGTTGTGTGTCTATTGTGTGTCATTCTATAATTACAATCTTTAATTCTTTCAATGATTATTAAGGAAAAACATCTTACAAACTAATTTTACACCCAACTTACAAACAATAATAAAATGAACGCTCAACTACAGTTGCAATCAAAATTATTCAACCTCCACTGCAAACCAGGTTTATTGCCAAAATTGACAGACTTTCAGCTGTTTGCAATGAACAAATCAAACAAAACAATTGAAATAGTTTAACACAACGAATGCTTCAAGTGGTTTCCCCAAATTCAACTGAAAATGCAACTTATGACTTCTCCAGTCTCAAAATTATATAACCCCCTTAACAGAATCCCTCACAACAGCACAAATACGCAAAACAAGCATTGTCTCAAGCACACTTGATGCAACTAATCAAGGGCTTCATTAGTTGCACCAGGTGTGCTTGAGCTAGAACAGATGAAATACCTGAACTGGCTAGGGGCAGAAAATACATTAAATACCTGGACGGGGCAGGAAAGGAAGCTATCAACGGCTGCAACCAGATTGCTGAGAAGGCAGGTTGTGGAAAACCCTTGAGTGACTGCTTGTTGCCCAAGTCTTGCTGCAGGTCTTTTGCACTGAGGTTTCAGTGAGCACAGTATGGCACGTATTAAACACAGAAAGTTTCCATGCCAGAACTCCAAGACGTACACCACTACTGACCCAAAAGCATAAGAAAAGTCGGCTCAAAATCATAAATAAGCCACAGAAGTTTTGGGATTCTGTTCTGTGGAGCAATGAAACAAAACTGAAACTGTTCAGCATGATGGATCAGCAGTATGTTTGGAGAAAGAAGAATGAAGAAAGAACACTGTCCACAGTCAAGCATGGTGGTGGCTCAGTGATGCTCTGGGGCTGCTTTTCATCCTCTGGCACTGGAAACCTGCAGTGTGTGAAAGGCAAGATGGATTCATTGAAGTATCAGGAAATCCTAGGACAAAAAGTCATGCCGTCTGTGAGGAACCTGAAGCTTTGATGTCCTTGGACCTTCCAACAGGACAATGATCCCAAGCATACCTCAAATTCCACTAAGGCTTGGTTGCAGAAGTAGTCCTGGAAGATTCTACAGGGCCATCACAGTCACTTGACTTGAACCCCATAGAAGATCTTTGGTGGGATTTGAAGAAGGCGGTTGCAGCACACAAACCCAAGAATATTACTGAACTGGAGACCATTGCTCATGAGGAATGGGCTAAGATTACTCAGGAACGCTACCAGAACCTGGTGTCTGGCTGTGCATCTCGTTTGCAGCAGGTCATAACAGCAAAAGGGTGCTCTACTAAGTACTAAAGATGCTTGCCATGAAGTGGTTGAGTAATTTTGAAACTGGAGAAGTCATTATAAGTTGCATTTCAGTTGAATTTGGGGAAACCACTTCAAGCATTCATTGTGTTGAACTATTTCAATTGCTTTTGTTTGATTTGTTCATTGCAAACAGCTGAAAGTGTGTAAATTTTGACAATAAACCTGATTTGCAATGGGGGTTGAATAATTTTGATTGCAACTGTATAAACTTACTTCTTGCAGCAAGAATAGCACCTGTCATGGCTCCACTAGTTATCGAGTTCCACGGGTCCTCTTTTCCACGCACTTTCACTAGGCCACAGTCAATCATTGAGAAAAGCCCACCCCATACAGCAAAGCTACCTGCAGCAGTCAGAATTTACATTTTATACAGCTCACATATTAGTAAGCTACCTCTCCTTATCTAGCACAACAAAAATAACTTAAAATTCTGATATTTTGCATTAGTAATTTGAAGTCAATTGTACATGCAAAAATAACATACAAAAATTCAATTAATGAACTGAAAACTTGGTTTCAGTTATGCTGATCAGTTATGATCTGTATAATACTTATAGTGCTTTTCCACTAGACAGGTCAGCAAATTACTCAATCCTTCATGTCACTATTTCCAACAGCAAGTAAGCCATGGCAAACTCATGTACCTGTGCCCTTCTTGTACCTGTGGTAGGTATCATGAGAGCCAAGCCAGGATACAGATGATACTTGGTTTGCATTTGTTGCCTAGCTGTGCCGTTTGATAGAAAAGAACTGTTCACAGAACAGAGGACTCAATAATGCTGAGGTTCACATACAGTGTATTCATACCTCCTAATTGTGGAGCCCTGGTCCTGATGGCGGTCAAGCTCCCTCTAAACCTGTGGTTCATACCCTATGATAAAAAACATAAATCCATCAAGACTAAATTAACAGAAACAGTTGAGATTCCCAAAAAGCATTTTCACACAAAAAAAAAAAAGTATAAAGCAGCCAAACATACAGAAGGTGAATTTCTAAAGCCTTTGACAGCCTGAAATATTCCTCCACCTATGGCTCCCATGGTGAATGCACCCCCACAGTCATCCACTATCCTCCAGGGGCTAAAAGAAAAGGATCAAAGGTAAATATGAGGGAGAGTCAAATGAAAATCCTTATTTTTATTTTGCATAGATTATTGCAAATAGTGGTCACAAAAATTTCTACATAATCTCCATTTCGTTCAATGCAAGTGTTCCAGTGCTTAACAAGTATCCATATTTCCCCCAGTCTGTTTGCGTGTGCAGCCGCTGATGCACCATCTGTTGCACTTTATCCTACCTGAAGATCATTCCCAGTGCTTCCTTTAGTGGTCCAAAAACATGGAAATTACTCACTGATGTGTACTCAAATTTCACCTGTGTACAGCATGTTTCTCTTGGTTGTACTTCAATGACGCATGTGGGCAGTGAAGGCTAGCATGTTTGGTATGATCCCACAGAAGAGCTACTGTAGCACAAATTGCTAAAAGTTGGCTATGATAGAAAGGTGTCAGAACAAAGGGTGCATCACAGCTTGCTGCGTATGGGGCTGTGTAGCCACATACCAGTGCCCATGCTGTCCCCTGTCCACTGCCAAAAGCAACAACAAAGGGCACAAGCATCAGAACTGGACCATGGAGCAATGAAAGAAGGTGGCCTGGTCTGATGAATCACATTTTCTTTTACATCATGTGGACAGCTGGTTGCATGTGTCGCTTACCTGGGGAAGAGATGGCACTAGGATGCACTATGGGAAGAAGGCAAGCCAGCAGAAGCAATGTGATGGTCTGGCCAATGTTCTGCTGGTAAACCTTGGGTCCTGGCATTCATGTGGATGTTACTTTGACACATACAACCCACCTAAACATTGCTGCAGACCAAGTACCTCCCTTCATGGCAACAGTATTCCTTAAGGGCAGTGGCAAAAATTGTTCAGGAATGGTTTGAGGAACATGACAAAGTTCAAGGTGTTGAATTAGCCTCCAAATTGCAGTATTAGCATGTTAGCTGAGTGAAGGCAGAGTGAAGGAGCATTTGGGAATGTCTCTAAAACGACTGACAGGAGACCCATCTTAAAGACAAACAAGCATTCCAGTTTGGAATGCTCGTTTTCGACACATTTCCTCAGCCACATAATTTTGTCCAGAGGTCATGGCTTAAACCATTTATTTTTTATTTCCATGTACTTTTTCCATGTTATTTGTACTAAAAATAAGAAATTATTGTACTAAAAGTAAGAAATTTAAAAAACAACTTTCACATTTAACAGCTATCAATGAATGTGAATGTAGGAATTACACAGCAATCCCCCAAATAAATTTGATCTTATTTTCTAAGCTCATTTACTGTCATTTGAACTTATTTTCCCATAAAATCTTAAAGGAGAATTTGGGCATACAACTTGAAATTTATATATATTATTTGTCATGGTATGTAGTATTCTGTTGCACCAAACTGCATTGCTGTATTGTGCCAGTGCCAAAATATGCTACAGCTATGGACCTCAATGACTTCAGACCAGTTGCCCTCACCCCTACCATAGCCAAATGTTTCGAGAGGTTGGTCCTCACACATCTAAAATCCTGTCTGCCCTCAACGCTGGACCCCGACCAGTTCACCTATTGTCCTAACAGGTCAACAGAGGACGCCATCACCACCTAAGTTCCACTCTGCCCTGACCCACCTGGATAACAGCAATGTGAGGATGATATTTATTGATTTCAGCTCAGCATTTAACACAGTCACTCCAGCCGAGTGATAAATAAGCTCACACACATTGGCATCAGTACCCTCTGCAATTGCATAATGGATTTTCAGACAGACCACAATCTGTAAAACACGGCAACATGACTTCCTCCACCCTCACTCTGAGCACTGGTGTTCCACATAGCTGTGTTTAACAGCACCTTTATTCACATAAATGGAGAATAGGTGGAAAATATAACTAATAGGGCTGCCACTAAAGATTATTTTCATAATCGATTAATCGGGCTTTTGTTTATGTAACCCCCCCACCCATTAATCAGCTTATTTAAAAAAACAAAATTTTCAAAACCATTTGTCCATTTGCACAAACAGTGTTACAAATATAAACTTCAGACTCAAACTTTAACACATATATATATATATATATATATATATATATATATATATATATATATATATATATATATATATATATATATATATATATATATACACACATATACATACACACACACACACACAGAATATCTCACAAAAGTGAGTACACCCCTCACATTTTTGTAAATATTTTATTATATCTTTTCATGGGACAACACTGACGAACTGACACTTTGCTACAATGTAAAGTAGTGAGTGTTAGTAACACAAGAAGTAGTAACACACCTGCGCTCCATTCACACCTGAGACTTTGTAACACTAATGAGTCACATGACACCAGGGAGGGAAAATGGCTAATTGGGCCAAATTTGGACATTTTCACTTAGGGGTGTACTCACTTTTGTTGCCAGCGGTTTAGACATTAATGGCTGTGTGTTGAGTTATTTTGAGGGGACAGCAAATTTACACTGTTATACAAGCTGTACACTCACTACTTTACACTGTAGCAAAGTGTCATTTCTTCAGTGTTGTCCCATGAAAAGATATAATAAAATATTTACAAAAATGTGAGGGGTGTACTCACTTTTGTGAGATACTGTATATATATACACACACAGGGTATAGAAAAGAATCACCCCCCTTCAAAATAATCACATTTTGTTGCTTTTCAGCCTGAAATGTAGACAGACAGTTTTTCTTTTATTCAGCTGTATTTACTCAGTGCAACTTATAACATCCAAGTGAAAGATATAACAGCAATATGTCAAAAAAATTTGCCTTAATTTTTTAATTACAGCCTTTAGTCTGTTGGGATATGTCTCTACTAACTTTGCACATCTAGACTTTGCAATATTTGCAATGGGGTTTAAGTCTGAGCTCTGACTAGGCCATGCAAGGACATTCACCTTTTTCTCCTTCAACCACTGTGTGGTCGGTTTTGCTGTGTGCTTTGGGTCATTGTCATGTTGGAAGGTAAACCTTCTTCCCATTGACAACTTTCTGTCAGAGGGCAACAGATTTTCCTCAAGAATTTGACGGTATTTTGCCCCATCCAATTTCCTTCTATCCTGACAAGTGTTCCAGTCCCTACTGCAGAGAACACTCCCATAACAGGATATTACCATCTCCATGCTTTACTGTAGGAATGGTGTTATTTGGATGGTGAGCTATAGTGGATTTCCGCCAGACATATTGTTTGGTGTTGAGGCCAAATAATTCAATTTTAGTCTCATCTGACCTGAATGTTCAAAGTGCGTTTTGGCAAAGCTCAGTCATGACTCAAGTCGTGGTCTTTCTTGAGGATTGGCTTTTTTCTTGCAACCCTCCCATACAAGCCACATTTGTGGAGAATTTGTGATATTGTTGTCACATGCACACAATGACCACTCTGTCATAAATTCCTGCAACTGCTTCAGAGTTGCTGTAGGCCTCTTGGTAGCCTCTCTGACCAGTTTCCTCCTGGCTCTTTCATCCAGATTGGAGCGACGTCCTGATCCAGGGAGGGATACCCACTGTATTATAAGAAATGAAATGAACTATTTCAATTGCTTTTGGTTGATTTGTTCATTGCAAACAGCTGAAAGTCTAAATTTTAACCTGATTTGCAATGGGGGTTGAATAATTTTGATAGCATACATACATACATACATATTTAATAAAAAAAATTGGACAAACAGTTGTGTTAATGTAAAGTTTTAGTCTGAAGTTTATATTTGTAATTAAGTGAAAGTGATATGTGAAGGCCAATGTATGGTAAACCATACTTGGAATTTGTCCTCTGCATTTAACCCATCCAAGTTAGTGCACACACATTAGAAGTTGTGAGTAGTGAACACACACTACAAACCGTGAACATACCCGGAGCAGTGGGCAGCCATTTTTGCTGCGGCGCCCGGGGAGCAGTTGAGGGTTAAGGGCCTTGCTCAAGTGCCCAGCAGTGGCAGCTTGGCGGTGCTGGGATTTGATCTCACGACCTAGGGGAATTAGGGGACAAACCCAGAATGGGCGATGGCCCCTACTGTTTTCGTTAGTGTTCCTCTTCTAATTATTATTCTTCCGCCATGGAAGTCTATGGCAGCCCATAGAACCGTATGGTAAAAAGTTGTGAAAGTTTGCACACATGCAGAGGACACTCTGTACTGTTACCACAGCCAGTTTTAAGTCTTTATTTCCAAAGCTTTAGCACCAACAACAGGTCAAAGTTGCACTCATGCTAATATATGATATGATAATAATATGCTAATTTATGCCAATAACTTTTGAACCATAAGGGCTAGAAAGAAAATTCATTTTCCCCCGGATTCCTTGGCTCACATCGAGTCGATTGCACACCCTGGTCTCAATTTCCGGCCGACTAGATTTTCCACCATTTCGAATTTTCGGAAAAACCTACTTTTTTGAACTCCTCCTAGACCATTCGTCCGTTTTTCACTTAAATCGAATCACATCATCTTCCCATGCTGACACAAAGTTATGGAATTCAAGTTGATTAGTCCAACAGTTTTTGAATAACGCACAAACGAATTAGATGACGAGCACATCAAAATGTAAGCGAGGCTATATTTCCAGAATGCTCTATCATCTTCATACCAAACTTATTATTTCTCATAGCCATCATGATTTGAGGATGTCTGCTCAATTTCGGAACAGCGCCACCTAGTGGTCACAAGATATAAAAAAAACCCCACATTTTTGCTTATAACTTCTAAACAGTTTGTCGTAAAATCATCAAAGCAGGCTCATTAGATTCAGTGGGGTATACAGAGTCCAACGATATGAAAAATTCCTATGTCGGCCATTTTGGATGTCGGCCATTTTGAATTTAGACATAAAATGCTGTATTTTACGAACGACTTGGCGTATCGTTACGAAACTCTATCTGTCTTTGGCACGATGCCTTGAAGATACTCAAAAAGTTTTGGGACAGCACCACCTTGTGGTCAAAAATTTTAATGCTATTTCTATAAATGCTAATGGATATTGACTCCGTTTGCCTACTGTCATGAGACTGGTCTTGCTAGATTCCTTAGTTCATGCTGAGAACAATGATACCTATTATGCCATGATTGAGCAAGCTTCCTGTCCAACATTCTGAAATGTTTTGAAAACGTACTTTTTCGAACTCCTCCTAGACCATTTGTCAGATTTTCACCAAAATCAAAACACATCATCTGCAGACCACGCAGACAAAAAGTTATGGAATTCAAGTTGATTACTCCAACCGTTTTTGAATAACACACAAACGAATTAGACAGCGAGCACACCAAAATGGAAGTGAGGCTGTATCTCCATAACGCTTTTTCATATTCATTCCAAACTTATTATTTCTCATAGGTATCATGACTTGAGGGCAAGTTTCAGAACAGCACCACCTAATGTTCAAAAGACATGGACAAAAAAAAAAAAAAAAATTAAAATCACATTTTTTGCTTATAACTTCCGAACGCTTTGTCATAAAATCATGACCCTGGTCTCATTAGATTCTGTGGGGCATACCGAGTTGAACGATTTGACATTTTCTGAGGTCGGCCATTTTGGGTGTCTGCCAGTTCTAATTTTCTAAAAAAAAAAAAAAAAAAACATACATTTTTTAACTCCTCCTAGCCAGTTTTTTTCCGATTTTCAGCTAAATCAAATCCGGTCATCTTCACATCATGCTGACATAAAGTTATGAAATTCAAGTTGATTAGTCAAACTGTTCTCGAATAATGCACAAATGAATTTGATGGCTAGCATGCCAAAATGGATGTGAGGCTATAACTCCAGAACACTTTAGCATATTCAGACCAAACTTAGTGCATGTCATAGCCATCCTGACGTAAAGGTACCTGCACCGTTTTGGAACAGCGCCACCTAGTGTTCACAAAATATTTTTTGCTTATAACTTCTGACAAGTTTAACATAAAATAATGACCATTCTAAAATAAGACTTGCTTATCTCCTTACTTTGCCTCTGTCAGGCTTGGCCCCGGAATTGCTGCTTGGAGCTATATTTGCAAATGTATTTGTATTGAAAGTTTGACCCCCCAATCCAATGAATCTAAAAAATAATCGCCAGGTTAATCAATTATGAAAATAATCGTTAGTTGCAGCCCTACTTCTTACGTTTTTACATAAGCCTTTCCATGTGGATAATCATTTGTTGGAAAAAAGTTTGAAAACGCCAGTGTAGACAAAGGACTTTTAAAAAGAAAACGCAGTTTTCAGATCTATCTGGATTAACGTTGACGTAACCCAACAGATATGCATGTCTGGTCATTGCATTTTATTGCGTTATTTTTTGGGGAACCAAATAGCATTCTAATAACGTTCTCTGTAGGTTTTATTTTTGTAACCAAAAACTAACCTTCCCAGAAGGATGCAGGGAGGTTTTTTTGTACCAAACTAAAGAGAACCTATAAAATATGTTCACACAGCCAGTCATTAAAGTGCACCTACTATGATTTTTCAGATATTACCTTTCATGTAGTGTGTTATATAGCCGTTTGTGAATGTAAAAAGACTGCCAAGTTTCAAAAATCAAAAGCGCACGACAAATGGAGTTACTGACTTCCAAAAGAAAGAACTGATTCTGAGCTGATGAAACGAGTCATTAGTAATTCCCGACTTACTTCCTGTACAAACCTACGTAGGTTTTGACCTGCCCTCAAACATAAAAGTAGCAGTCATGAAAGAGTTCGGTTCATGTTTAGAAGACAAAACCAATGGACTCCCAAAGGATGAGGATATAAAGCGTCAATGGTTAAAATTAATTTTAAAATGATACCACAGCAGTTCAACCCCTTCGTTTTCATTTCACTGTCGACTGCTTCTCAAATCTAGCTGAAGTCAACGCAGGATTTGCGAAACAATTATTCATTAAACATGGGGCTGTACCCACTTTATTTGGACCATCTTGCGCCTCTGGATCACAACCTGCAAGTATGATTAATTATTTATGTATATATTTTCTACCAAGTGTTCCAAATGTGTGGTTTTGTGTTGTATACATATACAGCCAGTGCACAGCTGTTAGCCTCTGCTAACCAGCTAATTCAAGTTATTGCCAAACTACATATAAACTTGCCACTGAGGAACGTCCTGTTCTTGTTGTGTTTGCGATGGTGGTTCGAGTTTATCTTACGATATATCACTATCGGACTCAAATTGGTAAGGTAACACTGACAACATTATTACGGAGCTGAAACAAGGATATGGTAGTGGGCGTTTCCTTTCTGCGCTGTAAGCGGCAGACCAATCCCAACAATCTGGGACATCTGACCAATCAGAGCAGAGTAGGCTCTCTGAAAGGAGGAGTTTAGAGTGAACGGATCCTTGAATGAGTCATTTGTGACACTGGTTTAACAAAAAAAAAAAAAAAAAAAAAAAAAAGGTAACGTTGCAATGTAAATTATGAGAAAATTAAAGTGTTTTTTGACCTTGAATGCATGTAAACCTATTGTACGAGGCCTTTAAAACAACATTAGGCACGTTTAATAACCATAACAGGTGCACTTTAATTGTTGTAAATAAAACTGATCCCATATAAAAGGCAGCTGGGAAGTGCACAAGACTTCGACACGGAGCTCTGATTTGAATGGAGCGCAGCAAAGCATTAACGTTAATCAGTGAAGCTAATTTTTAAAAATGAGCATTTTTGTTTTAACTACAGAGTTCGACAGAGGTAGAAATCATGAAGAGAAAGGATGCAAGACAGTCTATTGTTTCTGACCAAAAAGAAGCCCAGCCTGCCTGTTGCTGATGGTGAGGGCAGTCAGTGTGAGAAGAGGGAGATCTGATTTTATTAAATAATCTCAGCCTGTTTTGTATATATTTAAACTAAAATATCAGCTCAAGTCAACATCAAGATCACTTAATATTGCAACGCTGCACTTGAGTTATAATCAGTGTATTTGTCTTGCTTTTCAGTATAAATATATAAACACCTTTAAAAATGAATAAATTAATCTGAGAACCAAACTGCAGACGATTGAGTGTATTTTATTTTTTATTGAGAAGATTTATGACAAAATACACAAAACAAGTCTTAATATCCAATGCATGTTTGCTTTTCATGCTAATTTATATTTTTAAGAAGATTTAGATTTTTTTTGCGGTTGCATGCAACATCAGACCACTAGACATGCCCGTGTGCAAAGTCTCATGATATTACATGTACTTCTACATGATATTATAGTAGAAGTTTATTTACTAGGATTCCTTCGTTGTTCTTCTCATTATTATTATTATTATTATTATTATTATTATTAGGATTCCTCCATCAGGAGGAAACCTATTGTTAGTATTATACTTCTGCTTATCTCCATAAAGTGCCCAATAACCCAAGATCTGAATGATAAAAAGTTTTGAAATTTGGCACATTGATACTACAGGCCACGAGTAACTCCCACACCACAAATGGCCCACATGAGCCCATAGGTGGCGCTACAGGCCACACCCAAAATCTACATGATTTTCCCTCTGCCAAAAAGTCCAAAATGTAATTTTGTAAATAAATTTACATTTTTTGTAAATGAAAATTGGTATACATGCCGTATTTCTCATGGGGAACACAAAAGCCACTGGGACCCATAAAGTCCACCATGATAGATTTTCCAGTACATTGAAACTTTGTCCAAAACTACAAAAATCTTCTCCTCAGGAACCGTAGGTCCGATTGACTTGAACTGTGGTACATGTGCGTGGGATACGTCTTCCTATAATCTGCCACTGCTGTTTGCAGCTATATATAATTTTATTGTTCATCTGATTCTAATTGTTTAATCTAATGTCCATGTAACTTATGTTCCTTTTTTTATTTGTTTGTTAAATTTGCAGATGACAGTGGTGGAAGAAGTGAACCTGTTTTTTTTTCAAATGGAGAACTTAATCAGAAGTTGAAAAATGTATCCATTTTTATAGTTACAATTTGTGTTTAAATGATACAATGTTCTTGAAAATTTTTCTTCATGAAAATGTTTTCATGTATTAAATGATTAGAGTTTTGAATGTCCAGAGATTCATGGCTTGTTATTTTATGTAAACAATGGATCAACAAAAACACTGATTGTATGCTGATTAATTATTCATATAGACTGATTTGTTTTATTTATGATTAACGATGCATGAATATTTTAAATAAATGCTGAAAATTGAGATTAAGAGAATGTTAGGGGAATGTTCTGCAAACCTAAACAACGTTCTATTTCCGTAAAGAAAACTTTCCTGGCTAATCAACAACAAACCTTTAAAAAAATGTATGTTCTGGGAACCAAAAATTGGTAGCTAAGAACGCGAGCGGTAGCTACGGGTCTGGTGTCAATTCTGGACAGAGTAAAAATGTTCCTTTTACAAATTCGGGGAAACCAAATGAAACGAGGCAGCGGACAAATAGTGTCCGCTTGAGTTTGACACATGTGAATTACAGACTTAATAGAATATGTGGCTATTTAACCAGAAACTGCTACCAAGTTCGCTAGCTAGTTATAGCAAGAATTATAGTTACGAGACTTTTTAATAAACACATCCTACAACTGCCGTCCAACATCAAAATATTTATACATAAGGGAGCACGAAGACTAAGCATTAGAAGAATAGGTAGTACTAACAGTGCTAAAGCAAGGTCATGTCAAGACAATATAGCATGTCATGTGAGCTAA
The DNA here is from genome assembly GCA_023630585.1 of Cranoglanis bouderius. Classification (NCBI taxonomy): domain Eukaryota; kingdom Metazoa; phylum Chordata; class Actinopteri; order Siluriformes; family Cranoglanididae; genus Cranoglanis; species Cranoglanis bouderius. The sequence continues at coordinate 907,163 of CM042562.1, forward strand.
CAGAGCATGGATAAAAGCACTGAACTATACGAAGCATGAATCAACCGCTACACGGGAGTTTGATTTTAAACTCATTTTGAGCTTGAAACAATAAATAATGTAAGTACGCGTTTAGCCTGTTTAAAGTAAGGCAAATGTGCATTTACAATATATAAACTTAAGAAGTTATTTAAACGTGTTTGCCTTACCACGGCTCCCTTGCGTACTCCTCCATTTTGTTCGTCCCGTTCCCAGTGACGCAATTAGAAACGTGACGCTTTCTCCGGGGATGTATCCCACCCCCTTCTTCTTCTTCGGCTTCTTCTTCTTCTTCTTCTTCTTCTGTGGATTTATTGGCGGGTCGCGTTCCATCTTTTTTAGGTGCACACCGCCACCTCCTGTGCTGGAGTGTGAAATGATTTCAATCAAGGTGTATATTATGAGATCTAGATTCTATTCTTAAGTCTACTATTCTTAATGAATTTTAAAACTGTCTTTATTATTTGACCAGATCCCTATTTTGTGTTTAATATGTCACGGCTTGTAAATTCATTGCATCCTATGTTCTGTAGTTCTCTTTGTAATTCATTTCTTTCCTGTTCATACCTAGGACAGAATAACAACACATGATCCACTGTTTCCTTTACCTGGCATATTTCACATAACCCTGTACTATGTTTTCCTATTACGTGGAGTGTAGAATTAAGTTTTGTATGGCCCATCCTTAGTCTTGTTAAAATGATCTGATCTTCTCTGCTTAAATTTAGTATGATTTTACTTACCCTGTTTTGTATATTATAAAAATGTCTTCCTGTTTTACAGTCATTCCAATTTCCTTGCCATTTCCGATTGCAAGCTTCTTTAATTATACTTTTTCCCTCCATCCTACTTAGTGAAACTGAAATAGTCGGAATGTTCAATTTAAGTGACTCTTTAGCCATTTTGTCAGATTTTTCGTTTCCTGGTATATCAACATGTGCACCCAAACAAAACTAACTATTATTCCAGCATGTCATAATCTATACAAAATATTCATTATTTCTATGAAGATATCATATCTAACTGTTTGAAATGTTTGAAGGCTAGTAAGTGATGCAATTGAATCTGAACAAATCACAACCTTATTTGGCATCACTTCTTCTACCCAGCTAAGTGCCATCTGAATTTCCACCATTTCTGCAATGTATACTGAAGTCCCATCTGTTAATCTCCCATATTTTCCTATTTTAAATTCTGGAACATAGAATGCAGATCCAGTACGACCGATCTCTGGGTTTCTTGAGCCATCTGTGTATATTGGAAGAAATGCATAATAAACTGTTCTGATATAATCAATTGTACAGCTCTTGATATTAATGTCATTCTGTTCTTTTTGAGTACATTCATGAATTTGTAAATCAAGTTCAGGTTGACTGAAAAACCAAGGAAGTATTGGGGAATTTGTAACTGTTGATGAAAATGATATATTATTTAGTGACATTCCTGCTGCCCAGTCCTTTACTTTCCATGCAAAACCTGTTCCTGTTAAGTTTATTGTCTCCCAACTCCCCTCTATTATTGATTTTGCAGGATGATCTGCTTTATGCCCTTGTAAATTGATCCAGTCAGCAACAGATAATTTTTGCCGTCTTATGTCTAATGGGGACTCTCCTGTATCAACTTGCATTGCTGAGATTGGAGTTGTTTTAATTGCACCTGTAATACATTGTTAGAATCTCCCTCTCACTACGCTGCTAGCGGAGGATAGCGGAGTAGCGCACTTCCGCTTTCCACTGAGCACATTCCAGCGCTATTCATAAAAACCCTCCGGACTCATTCATGAACTCTGGTTTTGTTTACTTTGCCATGTGCTCTTTTGTTTTTGGTTTACGTCATGTCTCTGCCCGTGCTTCCTTATTGGTCCATTTGTTTTGGTTCACGTCATGTTTCCTCCCATGTTCTTTCATTGGTTCTCCGTTTATTGTTTGATTATTGTTTCCAGGTGTTGTGTGTTTCATCTTGTTTCCTTTTGATTACCTGTTGTATTTAATCCCTGTTTTTTATCCGCTTCCTCGCAGAGTATTAATGATGATAATGAAAAGTAGCGATGAAGCAAAGATAAGGAATTGTAGATTTGTCTATGTTTTTGTTTACCAGACGTTTCCTGGATCTTGGATTATTGCCTCGTGACTTCTTGGACTTCTCCATGTCTTTGTTTTCCTCGTGTTTCCTAGACTTTGGATTATTGTCTTGTGACTTCCTGGATTTTTACCTTATGAGTGTTTGGATTATAGCCTATAGCCTTTTTGGAATTACTGCCCTGTGGTTTTTTTGGAATATTGCCTTGTTTATTTGTGGATTTTTGTTAGACTGTTCCATTTCTTTTGAAGGTTTGATTAATTTCGAATGTTCCTAATAAACTGCCTATTTCCCCTGCGAGTGCATCCTGCTTCCCTCCTTCCGGTTCCGTAACAGAATACTCCGCCTAAAAAATGGACGCAGCGGGGAAAGGTAGGGTGGGCCATGCCACATTTAAGATGCCTGCTTACAATTCAATTTTTTTTTTCTCAATGGACCTTTGTTTATCCCCCCGACGACTATGATGGATTTTCCACGTGGCCCCAATGTTTTTTGTTGCAGGCCCAGTTATATTTTCTGAGTTTGGAGGACCCCCGGCACGATGAATAACAGTGGTTGGGGTTCCTCCTCTCTCGTTTGGTTGGCTCCACTCACCAATGGGCAGAGCTTCACCTTGCCAGTGGATCCACGAAGCTCAATACAGTTTCGGGCTTTGTGGATCTACTGGACCAGGTGTTTGGGAGCCCAGACTTCCAACTCGACCTCAGGACCTTTTTGGGGAAGGACCATCTGGGTGACCGACTGGGCCAGTCATTTTTGGACCATTATGAGAGGGAGCAGGCTAACATGGCAGCCTGCACCTCTCAACTCTGGACCCAGAAGTGCACCACCGAGGGATGCACCCGACCAGCCAGCCTACAGTGTCCCACCTGTAGGAAACAGGGAGTAAGGAGCAGCTACTTCTGCTCTCAAGCCTGTTTTAAGGGCAGCTGGCGGGTGCACAAACAGCTCCACAGGCGGGCACCCTCAGAGCTCCAGCAGGAGGCCCAGCAAGAGGTCTCCCCAGTGGAGTGCCACCTGGAGGTTAACGTGGCAACCTCCAGCCCTAAGCTCCAGCAGGAGGCCCAGCAGGAGGTCTCCTCAACGGAGCTGCTCTTGGAGGTTAACGTGGCAGCTTCCAGCCCCGAGCTCCAGCCGGAGGCCCAGCAGGAGGTCTCCTCAGCGGAGCTGCACCTGGAGGTTAACGTGGCAACCTCCAGCCCCAAGCTCTAGCAAGAGGCCCAGCAGGAGGTCCCTTCAGCTGAGCTGCTCTTTGAGGTTCACGAGGAAGCCTCCACTCCTGCCCTGTTCATGTCTGAGGTCCACAAGGAGACCTCTGTTCCTGTCCTGTCCCTGTCAGAGACCCAAGTGGGGTGCTCCGTTCCAGCCACGTTCCTGCCAGAGGTTCAAGAGGAAACCTCCTCTCCTGTCCTGCTCACACCGGAGGTCCACGAGGAGACCTCTGCCCAAGCCACGTTCCTGCCAGAAGTTCACAAGGAAACCTCCTCGCCTGTCCTGCTCATGTCAGAGGTCCAGGGGATGACCTCTTCTCAAGCCAAGTCCATGTCTGAGGTCCACGGGATGACATCCTTTCCAAGTTCTAGCTCATGTTTTAATGCAAAATTAAGTCCTAGTCCATGTCCAGGTTCCTGCCCTAGTCCTAGTCCAAGTCCATGTCCAGGTTCCTGTCCTATTCCTAGTACATGTCCAACTCCATGTCCAGGTTTCTGCCCTAATCCAAGGCCAATTCCAAATCTAGTTCCCAGTCCAGTTTCCGGCGTTTTTTCAAGGCCTGTTCCCAGTCCTGATCCCAGTCCATGCCTCAGCCTATGCCCAAAGCCAGTTTCTAGTCCCGTTCCCAGTCCCGGTCCTGTTCCCATTCCCGTTCCCAACCCTGTTTCCAACCCTGTTCCTAGTCCAGTTTCCAACCCTGGTTCCATCCCTGGTTCCAACTCCGTTCTTGATTTAGTTTTCAGCTCTGTTTTTGATTTAATTTCTAGCCCTGTTTTTGCTTTAATTCTCAGTTTGGTTGCTGATTTAATTGCCAGCTCTGTTTCCAGCTCTCTTTCCAGTCAGGTTTTAGATTTTGTTGACGGTGCTATCTCTAGCCTAGTTTCCAGTTCTGTGCACGATCCTGTCTCCTCCTCTGTCTCCAGCCCTGTCTCCACTTTAATTTCCAGCTCTGTTTCCGCTTCGATTTCTAGCTCTGCTTCCACTTCAATTTCTTCTGTCCTAGCCTCTGTCTAGTTTTCTGTCCTGTCCTCTGTCCCATTCCCCAGTCTGTTTCCAAGTCTGTCTCAAATCCAGGTGCCAATTCTGAGTCCAGTCCTGGTTCCAGTCTGGGTTCCAGGCCAAGAACCAGGTCACGCGCAGCTCCGAGATCCGGGCGAAGCACCAGGTCACGCGCAGCTCCGAGCTCCAGGCCAAGCACCAGTTCAAGCACCGCTCCAAGTTCTTGACCAAGTTCTCGAGCAAGTTCTCAGGGACAACTCGACACGCTCTGCTCTGGCTTCAGGACACTGATCATCGCCAGCCTCGGGTCCTGGGGGGCAGATGTTCTGATCCTGCCCAGGGCCCCAGGTCCGCCAGAACAGTCAGAACTTTCCGCGCTTCGGGAGACGTGCCTTTGGGGGGGGGGCTCTGTTAGAATCTCCCTCTCACTACGCTGCTAGCAGAGTAGCGCACTTCCGCATTCCACTGAGCACATTCCAGCGCTATTCATAAAAACCCTCCGGACTCATTCATGAACTCTGGTTTTGTTTACTTTGCCATGTGCTCTTTTGTTTTTGGTTTACGTCATGTCTCTGCCCCCACTTCCTTATTGGTCCGTTTGTTTTGGTTCACGTCATGTTTCCTCCCATGTTCTTTCATTGGTTCTCTGTTTATTGTTTGATTATTGTTTCCAGGTGTTGTGTGTTTCATCTTGTTTCCTTTTGATTACCTGTTGTATTTAATCCCCGTTTTGCAAAGATAAGGAATTGTAGATTTATCTATGTCTTTGTTTACCAGGTGTTCCCTGGATCTTGGATTATTGCCTCATGACTTCTTGGAAGATTCCTCCATGTCTTTGTTTTCCTTGCGTTTCCTAGACTTTGGATTATTGTCTTGTGACTTCCTGGATTTTTGCCTTGTGAGTGTTTGGATTATAGCCTAGCCTATTTTGGAATTACTGCCCTGTCGTTTTTTTGGAATATTGCCTTGTTTATTTGTGGATTTTTGTTAGACTGTTCCATTTCTTTTGAAGGTTCAATTAATTTTGAATGTTCCTAATAAACTGCCTATTTCCCCTGCGAGTGCATCCTGCTTCCCTCCTTCCGGTTCCGTAACATACATCTCATTGCTCGTGCTTGAATAAAATCTAACCTCTTAAGTATACTGATTGATGCAGATCCATATACAATACATCCATAATCTAAAACAGATCATAGAAGTGTATAGTATATGGTGGTCATTGATTGTTTATCTGCCCCCCATTCTTGGCCTACTATACATCTCATTAGATTTAGTACTTTACTGCATTTCTCTTCAATGTAGTTAATATGAATTTTCCGTGTTAATTTAGAGTCAAAACATAAACCTAAATATTTAAATTTTGTTACCCTTTCTAGTTGCTGTTTATATAAATAAAGTTTAATATTTTCTGCGATCCTTTTTTTTTTTTTTTTGTAAAATAGTGACAACACGTTTTGGAGATAGAGAATCTGAATCCCCATTCCACTGACCATTTTTCTACGACCTCTATTGCTTCCTGAATTTTATGTACAATATATTTAACATTTCTTCCTCTCTTCCACATTGCTCCATCATCAGCATATAATGCTGTTTTAATTCCTGGATGAATTCCTTCATACACATCATTGATCATTATGTTAAATAATACAGGACTTATAGCACTACCCTGAGGTGTTCCATTATCTACATTCACCATCTGAGATAACAGACTACCGACCTTGACTTGAATCATTCATCCAAATAAGAAACTTAAAACCCAATTATAAAATCTTCCTTCAATTCCAATTCTCTGCAACTTTAATAACAGTCCTTCCCTCCACATCATATCATATGCCTTTTCAATATCGAAGTATACTGCCACTAACACCTCTTTCATTGCTAATTCCTTCTTTACATCAGTTTCCAATCTTATTAATGCATCTAAAGTGGATCTACCTGGTCGAAAGCCAAACTGATAAGGAGCTATTAATCTTCTACTTTCTAACACATAATATAAGCCATTAACTATCTTTTTTTCCATCATTTTACAGAGGTTAGATGTCAGAGGCCTATAGTTGGCCTATAGTTCCCTGCTATTGAAGAATCTTTCCCTGGTTTGGGAATAGGAATTATGACAGCTTGTTTCCATGATAAAGGCAGTTGTCCTTTGTAGCGTATGATCTATGCTCAAACTGATTTCTAAATTAACCCAAACTAAACATAGAGTAACCCCGAGAGGCCTCCTGCGGCCAGATGCCCCTTTGGAATGCAAAAAGTCTCTCTGGGACCCACACAGGACTTACCCCTGCAATAAAAGGAACCTTTGATGACTGAACATTTGGGAAACTTCATGATTAGTTCATCAGCAGGGATCCACCAAAACTCCCCGACCAAGGGGCCCTTAAATCTCTAATCTAATCTCGGTTTATGACACACACACATCCACCACACACACACACACACACACACACACACACTTACCTTACACACACACACACACACACACACACACACACACACACACACACACACACACCCACCCATGCTTACCTTACACACACAATGGAGAAATCCCTCTCTCTTCAATGTAACATGTAATTATATGTAATTATTCCATGTCTAAATAGTGTGATGTTATTTTGTTTACATGTATTGTGTGTTTCTGTAACTAACTGTAATGACTTTAGATAGTTTAATCTAGCATATCATTTTAAATGTCTGTAACCAGGTTTTATTTGTAATATTCTTTACAAATCCATCGAATTTGGTATGTAGTTAATCGTCTCGAGATACCCGGATTGATTATGCATATCATATTGCAATGGGATACATTGTTTCATGTTTTTCCTTTAATTTCATTTATAACATGGTATAGACCGGCTCCTCCCTCGACATTTAAATTAGGGTCCGAGACCAGACAAAGAGAGTCATCCGGACATGCAAACCCAACTTCCTGATTGGCCCATAGCCCAAAGAGGCGTGTGCGTTGGTGTTGTTTTTAAAACAACACCACGCTCACGTCACTGCGGATTTGAGAGTTAGACTTCAGAGTTTGACTTCACTTCTCAACTTCACTTCTTCCGGTTTCTCTCCCCCGGGGCCACGTGCCCCGGGAAGAGGAAGCCAGGATCTCTCTCTCTCCGGACACAAGACGCAACTACCTCCGGGCTCAAGCCTTTCCAAACAACAACGAACCAGTGAACTCTACACGACCTCGCACAAACTCTCAACCTTGAGGCCATGCAAGTATAGTTAATGACCTATATCTGCGTTAAGATTGTACCCCTGTGTTACAGGAGAATTAAGTTCGTGCTGGTTCTGAAAAAGGCTAAATAGTTGTGTTTTTGTCTGCTTCCCTTTCTTTCATCACTTTCTTTCTATCCCTTTTCTCTCCCTGTATATAGATGTGTATATATGTATGTTTTGCTTAGAGTTAGTCGTGTGTATCCATAGTCACATATAGCTATTAAAATCTATTATCCCACGCTTGATTTTCCCTGTTTTTGGTCACGTGATGAGTCCCTTAAATGCTGCATAAGATCTTCGTTACCCGCTCTAATCTTTAATAATAAACTTCGTGAGTTAATTCTTCCTGGCCAGAAGGATAAACTCACTCTTTAGAGTTCATAAAGCTGATCTAGGCCACATACATAGTAATAATTAATTATAATCCGTTGTAGTTAATTATCTATATGTATATGTGCACCTATATAAATTCCCTTTCATGGCTGATGTATATTTATAACTGGTCACAACACGCGTTGATTAGATATATAGATATATTTCACGCCATTCGAGCTAATTCCTTATATAAATTGGAGAATACATTTAAACGTGTTAAACATCTTTTAATTTGTTACGTAAATCGTAACTGGTGGAGAATATTATTTTAAATGTTGCAGATTCATCCGAGTTACTACACCTTCCATCCATATTTTATTAAACAGATCCAATATTACTTTAAGTATTACTTCATCCATATGTTCATACTATAGCAAACTCTATCTTTCCCTGGGGCAGTACTTCTAATCCTCATTAATACTCTGTTTAGTTCCCACATTTTAAAGGTGGCATCTAAAGATGTTTGACTATTAGTTTTTTTAATATAAATATCTTGATGTTGCTTTACAATTTCTTCCCTCCTTCTCTTATAATTTTCTTCAAGATTATCTGTGCTGTGTGCTTTTTGAAAGGTATAGACTAACAGTTCAGCTTGTTCCTCTTCAGTTACTTCTGTTTTCCCTTCATCAGTTAAAACTGGAATATTCTGAGTTCTATAAACTCCAACCATCTTTTTAAGGACCCTCCATACATCTCTCAACTGAGTTTCCCTTCCTATTGTGGAGCAGAATGTTTGCCAATACTTTCTTTTAGCTTGCTTAATTATCTTCCTTGCCTGTGCCCGTTTCCTCTGATATATAATAAAGCTGTAGGTATTAATGTTTTCCTTAGCTCCCTGAATGCCCTATTTATATCTTTGACTGCTTTAGTGCATTCTTCATTCCACCAAAGAACAATCTTCATCCTACCTTCTGATTTAGAAATGGATTCTTCAGCTGCATTTATAATAATTGAATTTAATCTGTCAGAACATAAGTCTATATCAACTTCAGTACTATAATTCTCCATTCCATCAATGCATAACTTGTTAAATTTATCCCAGACAGCTTTATGAAACTTCCACCTAGTTTGCTTTTTTTTATTTTGTTGATAAATTTCCTTTCCAATAGCACATATTATTGGAAAATGATCGCTTCCTAATGTTGAATCATCTAGAATGTCCCACTTACATTCTAAAGCTATAGCTCCAGGAACCATTGTTAAGTTGTGATTTCACCGTTCAATGACTCCCAATTAAATTATCCCAGTTTCACCAACAGGTCTTGTTATATTTATACAACCATAACTTCACACCACACAATACACCACTATGGAATAATAGATATATTACAGCTAGAAACAAATCACTCTATGACAAGGACTGGGTGGAGACAGGTATTTGGTCAGTGTCCCATTTAATTGATTGTAATAGTGGAATTATATCATATGAGAATTTCTGTGTTAAATATAATTTAATTTGCAATAGGGCCAAATTCAAATATATTACTAAAGAAAAACCTGACACACGTATAAATTCCCCTCCTCCTTTACATCTGCCACAATCTCAAACAAAAAGTCCTTAGATGATGTGATGGAATTTTGTGAGAGATATAATTAAATAATAATATGCTTACAATGAGTATTGTAATTAATTGATCCTTGCATGTTTGGATATGCAAAGCTGCACAAAAGATGCGATAAATTATGTATTGTTCATTAATTCATTGTTGAATAACCCAGACATATTTCACATACTATCTGTGCATTTTGCTTTATTAAGAGTGGTGTTATTGTTACGTAACATGGACAGAGGGAGGCAGGATGCGTGCGTAGGGGAAAAGTCAGTTTATTAGGAATGCGTTTATTCAAAAGTAATGGAACATTCAAAAGTAATTGAACAGAAAACAAACCATAATCCATCAAACGTAAGGCAATAATCCAAAAAGAGGTAATCCATATGGCAGTAGTACAAAAAGGAGAAAAACATATGAATGAAGTAAAAACAAAAAGGAGCAAATGCACGACACTATGCTATGGTATGGGAACCACGAACAATGAGCTAAGGACTAGAAACTATGAACATAGAATTATGGTCTGGGAACCATGAACTCAGGGCGAGAGAAAACGAGAAGGAAGCCGGCATACAGCACATGCTGAGTCAAACTCAATCTAATACTCTGCAAGGAAGCGGAAATGGAAGGGGGTTTAAATACACAAACAAATTAAAGACAAACGACATGAAATACAGAACACCTGAGACTAATAATAAACAATAAACAGAAAACCAATGAAAGAACAGGGGCAGAGACATGACATAAACCGGGGAACCAATAAACATAAAGGAGGCGGAGACATGACGTAAACCAAAACACAAGCACATGGTGATATAAACAAAGCGAGTGTTCATGAAATGCATAGTCCAGCAGGGTTTTTGTGAATGAATCTCGCGCTACTCTTCCTGGTAGCGCAAAGCGTGGAATGTGGAAGTGTTCGCGTAGCGAACTCCGAAAACGAGGGAAACTCTAACAGAGCCCCCCCCCCCAAAGGCACTTCTCCCGAAGAGCCAAAAGTTCTGACCACTCTGGCGGACCTGGGCCCCTGGGCAGGATCCTAACATCTGCCCCCCAGGACCCAAGGCTGGCGATGTCCAGTGTCCCGAGGCTAGAGCCGAGCGTGTCGAGTTGTCCCTTTGGCTCTGGTCGAGAACTTGGTCGAGAACTTGGTCAAGAACTTGGTCCGGTGCTTGACTTGGAGCTTGGAGCTGTGTTTGACCTGCTGCTTGGCTTGGTGCTTGACTTGGAGCTTGGAGTGATGCATGACCTGGTGCTTGACTTGGAGCTTGGAGCGGTGTTGGAGCGGTGTTTGACCTGGTGTTTGGCTTGAAACTTGACTTGGTGCTTGGCTTGTAGCTTGGCTTGAAGCTTGACTTGGTGCCTAGCTTGGAGCTTGGCCTGGAACCAGGACTAGAATCAGACTTGGCACCTGGATTGGAGACAGACATGGAGACAGACTTGGAGAAAGGACAGGGAACAGGACAGGGAACAGGACAGGGAACTGGACTGGAAACTGAACTGGAAACAAAGCTAGAATCTGAACTGGAAAGTGGATTTGCAACAAAACTAATAACTGGACTGTGACCTGGACTGAAAACTAGACTAGATTCTGGATGTGACTCTGGGTCTGAACTGAGGCATGGGCTAAGGTATGGATTGGAATATGACTCTGGCTTAGGGTATGGATCTGGACTGAGACATGGACTAGGATATGGGTCAGGACAGAAACCTGGATCTGGACTTGGACTTGGAAAGGAGGTCATCCTGTGGACTTCAGATATGGACTTGGCTTCGGAGGAGGTCATCCCCTGGACCTCTAACATGGACTTGGCTTGGGAGGAGGTCATCCCCTGGACCTCTGACATGGACTTGGCTTGGGAGGAGGTCATCCCGTGGACCTCTGACATGGACTTGGCTTGGGAGGAGGTCATCTCGTGGACCTCAGACATGAGCAGGACAGGAGTGCAGGTCTCCTTGTGATCCTCCGCCAGGCGCAGGACAGGAACAGAGGTCTCCTCATGAACCCCTGACAGGAGAAGGACAGGAACAGAGGTCCCCTCGTGGACCTCCGGAGGGCGCTCCGCTGGGGAGACCTCCTGCTGGGCCTCTGGCTGGAGCTCGGGGCTGGAGGTAGCCACGTTACCCTCCAGGGGCCGCTCCGCTGAGGAGACCTCCTGCTGGGCCTACGGCTGGAGCTCGGGGCTGGAGGTTGCCACGTTAACCTCCAGAGGGTGCTCCACTGGAGGGACCTCCTGCTGGAGGTCAGGGCTGGAGGTTGCCACATTAACCTCCAGGGGCAGCTCTACTGAGGAGACCTCTTGCTGGGCCTTCTGCTGGAGCTCTGTGGGTGCCCGCCTATGGAGCCGCTTATGCACTCGCCAGCTGTCCTTAAAGCAGGTCTGCGAGCAGAAGTAGTAGCTCCTTGTTCCCTGTTTTCGACAGGTGGGGCACTGTAGGCTGGCTGGTCGGGTGCATCCCTCAGTTGCGCACTCCTGGGTCAGAGGTTGAGAGGTGCAGGCTGCCATGTTAGCCCACTCCCTCTCATAGTGCTTGAGGAATGACTCGCCGGGTTCACCGGGCAGGTGCACCTTGTTCAGGAAGACTTTTATGTCTGGCTCAAATTCTGGGCTCCCATATTCATGGATCAGGAAATCCATGAAACCCAAAACTGTATACAGTTCCTGGTACCTGCTGGCGAGGTGGATCTCCGCCAACCAGCAGGCTGAGCCGACTAAATGCGATAGGAGGAACCGCGCCCATTGTTCCTCACTGGGTTTGGGGTCCTTCACACTACAAAAATACGTCTGGGCCTGCCAAAGAAAGTACTGGGGTTTGGTAGAAAAACCATTATAAGCAGAGGGAGGATGAATGCAGGCCCACTGGAAGAAAGAGACTGAGTCCAGGGGAGGAACAAAAAATGTGGCGCGGCATGTCCCAAATTTCCCCGCTGCATCCATTTTTTGTTCCTCCCCTGGACTCAGTCTCTTTCTTCCAGTGGGCCTGCATTCATCCTCCCTCTGCTTATAATGGTTTTTCTACCAAACCCCAGTACTTTCTTTGGCAGGCCCATTTTTGGCGGAGTATTCTGTTACATTACACAGACGGAGGGAGGCAGGATGCATGCGCAGGGGAAAAGTCAGTTTATTAGGAATGCGTTTATTCAAAAGTAATGGAACATTCAAAAGTAATTGAACAGAAAACAAACCATAATCCATCAAACGTAAGGCAATAATCCAAAAGAGGTAATCCATTGAAAGTAAAGCAATAATCCAAAAAGAGGTAATCCATATGGCAGTAGTACAAAAAGGAGAGAAACATATGAATGAAGCAAAAACAAAAAGGAGCAAACGCACGACGCTAGGCTATGGTATGGGAACCACTAACAATGAGCTAAGGACTAGAAACTATGAACATAGAACTATGGTCGGGGAACCATGAACTCAGGGCGAGGGAAAACAAGAAGGAAGTCAGCATACAGCACATGCTGAGGTCGCAAGGAACTCCGCAAGGAAGCGGAAATGGAAGGGGGTTTAAATACACAAACAAATTAAAGACAAACAACGTGAAATACAGAACACCTGAGACTAATAATAAACAATAAACAGAAAACCAATGAAAGAACGGGGGCAGAGACATGACATAAACCGGGGAACCAATAAACATAAAGGAGGCAGAGACATGACGTATACCAAAACACAAGCACATGGTGATATAAACAAAGTGAGAGTTCATGAAATGCATAGTCCAGCGGGGTTTTTGTGAATGAATCTCGCGCTACCAGGAAGAGCGTGGAATGCGGAAGTGTTCGCGTAGCGAACTCTGAAAACGAGGGAAACTCTAACAGTTATTAACTAAACTCCAACAACATAAAGACACATAAAAATAAATAAATAAATAGATAATAAATAAAATAAAAGTGTATTATTAGATCTAATGTTGTTAACAGCCAGCACAGCATCATAATTTATTATTATATAGTGAATTTGTATTTGGGAACAGTCGTGGGCCGGTCTGATTTTCAATGTTCCGGGTCGGTTTTCAGTCCCAGTCCAACCCTGGTCATCATTAATTGACGTCACTTTGAAGTGATGCTTGAGAGAGCGAGGATACTCCATTCGACTTGCTTCGATTCCTCTCTCCTCGCATCTCATCCTCACATCCTTCCCTTGCCTCCTAAGGAGGTGGAGCTAAGATGCAAGGAAAGGAAGTGATGAAATGAGGATGCACAAATAAAAAATGAGAAGCACCCAAATTGATGCATCCTCGCTTCCTCGCTCCTTCGTCTTCCAGCCTGTGACCCGGAAATCGATCGACGTCAACCATCTTGAAGGACATCTCAATTCTCTAATTGCATCATGAGGAGGCAAGGAACGAGGAGTGAGGAAGCTTCCAGAGGAGCTAGGAGTGAGGATACACAGGTGTATGCTATGCGGAAGTGTTTCTTGTCGAAAAACCTGACACACATATAAATTCCCCTCCTCCTTTACATCTGCCACAATCTCAAACAAAAAGTCCTTTGATGATGTGATGGAATTTTGTGTGAAATATAATTAAATAATGATATGCTTACAATGAGTATTGTAATTAATTTATCCTTGCATGTTTGGATATGAAAAGCTGCACAAAAGATGCAATAAATTATATATTGTTCATTAATTCATTATTGAATAACTCAAACATTTCACATACTATCTGTGCATTTTGCTTAATTAAGAAAGCTGTTGAGTGACGCTTGAGAGAGTGAGGATATTCCATTTAACTTGCTTTGATTCTTATCTCATCGCATCCTTCCCTCACATCCTAAGCAGGTGGAGCTAAGATGCAAGGAAAGGAAGCGAGGAAAGGAAATGAGGATGCACAAATAAGAAATTAGAAGCACCCTACGAGTCCATAGTGTGTCCCATTTGTGACATTTGTGATTGTCCCATTTTGTGTAGCGGACCGCTCACGGTTGTTGTTGTTTTCACTGTGGTGCTAGGATATTCTGAAAGTAGTAATGAACCATAAATATAAAAACAGCATCATTTTATCAGATAGCCATTGACAATGGTCATAGCCTCAAAGTTCCATTCCATTTTAATTGACTATAATTTCACATTTTTAATCTATATGGTAAAATATTACTAAAAGCTAGAGCTACAGTTCAATTACATTGTAAATCATTGTTAATTATAAAAACCAACTTGCACTTAAAAATCCTCTTCTGTCTCATGTTGGCTAAAACCTGCACTCGAAACTTCTCCTCTGCTTCCTGCGTCAATGAAACTCTTCCTCTGCTTTCTGATTGGTCTGTCGCAAGGACTGTTGGGTAGTGGACTGCAGTGAGCCTGCTGTGAGCAGAGCATGGTAGGCTGTCTCGTCTGCCTCTGGCATGAGCTAGGCCTTGGGGGCTGCCTGGTTGGCCCTGGGAAGGAACTTGGCCTTGGGGGACACCTGGTCAGCCCCAGGCAGGAACTTGGGCATGAACTTGGCCTTGGGGGCCGCCTGGTTGGCCTCGGGCAGGAACTTGGGCATGAACTTGGCCTTGGGGCCGCCTGGTCAGCCTCGGGCATGAGCCTGGACAGGAACTTGGCCTTGGGGGCCGCCTGGTCAGCCCCGGACATAAACTTGGGCATGAGCTTGGCCTTGGCTCTGGAGAGGAGGTCGCCTCGTTGACCTCCGACTGGAGCTCTGGAGAGGAGGTCGCCTCATTGACCTCCGACTGGAGCTCTGGAGAGGAGGTCGCCTCGCTGACTTCCGGCATGAACGTGGCTTGAGAGGAGGTTGCCTCATTGACCTCCGGCATGAACGTGGCTTGAGAGGAGGTTGTCCCGTGGACCTCCGGCTGAAGCTCTAGGGAGGAGGTCGCCTCGTTGACCTCTGGCAGGAATGTGGCTTGAGAGGAGGTCACCTCGTTGACCTCTGGCAGGAACGTGGCTTGAGAGGAGGTCGCCTTGTTGACCTCTGGCATGAACGTAGCTTGAGAGGAGGTCGCCTCGTGGACCTCCGGCAGGAACATGGCTCTAGCGGAGGTCACCTCGTGGACCTCTGTCTGGAACATGGCTGGAGCAGAGTCACGTTGACCTCCGGTTGGAGCACCGCTGGGGAGACCATCTGCTGTGTCCCCAGCTGGAGCTCTGGGTTGGAGGTCACCAGGTTGACCTCCGGTTGGAGCTCTGCTGGGGAGACCATCTGCTGGGTCTCCGGCTGGAGCTCTGGGTTGGAGGTCACCAGGTTGACCTCCTGTGGGAGCTCTGCTGAGGAGACCATCTGCTGGGTCTCCGGCTGGAGCTCTAGGTTGGAGGCCGCCAGGTTGACCTCCGGCTTGAGCTCCACTGAGGAGACATCTGCTGGGTCTCTGGCTGGAGCTCTGCAGGTACTCTTTTGTGGAGCCGTTTGTGGGCACGCCAGCTGCCCTTGAAACACTCCTGGGAGAAAAAGTAAAAGCCTTGTCTCCCTTGCTCCACACATGTGGGACACCGTAGTTTGGCCTGTCTGATGCAGCCCTCGGTCGCGCACGCCTGGGGCTGAGGCTGAGAGGTGTAGGCCGCCACATCGGCCAGCTCCCTCTCATAGTGCGTGGTGAACAGCCGGCTGGGCCAATCAGACGGTCCCTCCCCAAGAAATTCTTAAGGTCGGGAGCAAAATCCGGACTCTCGAACACTGTAACAAGTTTTTCCACAAAAGTACATAGTTTATTTGATCTGTTGGCCAGGTGAAGCTCCGCCCACTGGTGAGCTGAGCCTACTAGTCATGATAATAGTAACCCCAACTACTGCTTCTCGTCAGGTTTGGGGTCTTCTAAACTAAGAAAATAAATTTGGGCCTGTAAAAGAAAACATTGGGGGTAAACTGAAAAACCATCGTAGGCGTCAGGGGGGATATATGAATGTCCATTGTGGAAAAAGAACTGAATTGAACACGGGTACAAAGGCTTCAGCGCAACGTCTCCTCCATTCCCCTGCTGCCTCCATGGTTAGGCGAAGTATTCTATGAGACCACAGAATGAGAGCTGGATGCAAGTGTAGGGCAAAAAGTCACTTTAATAGGGATATCCAAAACAATTGGAACAGGTGAAATCGCAAGGCAATAGCAGAGTCAAAAAACGGTCCAAGATCAGCCGCACGGCAAACAATATCCAACAGGGGCAAGGCAATAATCCAGGGTCAAAGAAACAGAACAATGATCATAAACACCAGAATAGACAGTCCACAGAAACAAGGCTTGGTAATTGCAGAAACTACGTGACTAGACAAATACTTCACGGCGAGGACGAGAAACATGGGGGTTTAAATACATGAACATAATCAGAGTTAAACGCAAGACACCTGAAACATGTTAGGACACATTAGGAAGAAACCAATGACAATACAGGGGTGGAGACAAGACGCGAAGCAAAACATAACACACGTGGCAAGATAAACAAAACGAAAGTCCATGAATAGCTGAAGTGCGCTGCACGCCTGCTTCGGCAATCAGCGCGAGGGGGAATCGTAACAATAGTATTATACAGTTATGACGTTAATTTAATTTCATTTATAGTGCTACTGTATAACCTGTAGAATTTGTAGAAAATTTAAACTGTTGATGGGAAATAGGAAAAAGGACAACTGAAGATTTAACTGCACAAAATAAGTTTATTGTGTATTTTTAAACAAAACAATAGTAATAATAATAATGCAATATAATACAACAATAAAAATATGTTTTAAAACAAGACCAATGAACAATTTAAAATTAATAATTAAAAACCGGAACCACACAGAAGAAATGTTTTAAGTTTTGTGACGAGCCTGTGACACCTGCAGAGCTATTTTTTAATACCAGTTTTTTTAATGCCAGAGCTGTCTGTGTGTTTTAGATGTCTTTCATAATAATGCATGAGGCCAGGCAGCGCACAGCTGTAAGAGTCTTACTAAAATTACTAATTAACATTACTGAACAATTCATGTATCAAACATTATCCTGAACAGATAAAAAACAAACTTACAAAACAGCAGAATATAGAAAACAAGACAGGTGAGGAAGAAGGCCAGGTGAGGGGGTGGTGATGGATGTGGGAAAAGGGTGACAGCACTTCTGATTATCCTGTAAGAAAGAAAACCTAACTCACATTATCAACACCTTTAAATGATAGGCAAAAGCTTGTGCATAGGGCCCCACAGTGACCGAAAAATTTAACTTTAGAGGGTTAAATAACAAACGATTAGTTAATTCTGACCTTAGGAGGCTACATATACTATCTATCTTTATAAAATCACATTTACTAATCAAGTATTTTAAGCTGTTAACATGAATGAAATCCTCTTTTAACTTACAGACAGACGTTATAGAACATCAAAGTCTCAGGCTGTTCTTTTAAACTAACTTTAACGCTGTTACTGACATTTTGGTTTGCAGAAAACAAAGATTCATCACTAACCAGATATTTATGATGAAAACTTTACAGACAGACACAGCGACTCGAGGCAAAGGCTCTCTCAAAGCTGCTGAGAGAACTGAAGAGTCCTTCACAAAATGGCTGTTTGTGGTTGTTTTTCGCGCTCAGTTCGTATTACTGTATTTAAATGTACAGTAACATTTCCCAAACTACACTGAAATCGACAGTATCATACTGTACACAGCTTGTACACTAGTAAAATGTTGAGAATAAATGAAATACCTTGAATATCAAAGTTGTGGTCAGTTATTCTAAACTAACAATAAAGTTATGCTACTAGAATTCCTGTATGCATAAAAATATTAAGATTTATTTCTCACCAGATGACGAAGCACATTCTAGGTTGGCAGAGAAGACGACACGATGTACCGACATGACGAGTATTGGACACGACAAAAAAAAAGCTCTTTGAATTGTGCTCTTAACGGAACTGTTGAGAATACAACAATAATACTGTGAAAACAACAAAATCTACAGTAACATACTGTATGCGTCTTATACATAAAGAAACTGTTGAGAAAAACAGTATAATACTGTGAAAACAACAGAAATCATTTACAGTGTGAATAAACTTGCAAGAATTTCATATTTTGTCTTAATGAATATCGTCCACTTGAGAGGCTTGCTAAAGCTGAGACATCCTATGCCTCATTGGACAGTGTACTCAATTAAGAACTAAATATCAGATAACCATTGTTATTTTATTAATTTACAAATCCAAAACCAAAAACAAATAACAAGTTGTTTCCCATGTATGTTGTGTTCAGAATTTTAAATTCAGAATTTAAAAACAAAATACAAATCGACATGTTAATTATAATTTTTTTATATTGAAAATTTAATTACTAATTAACTATGTTTAAAACCCATTTTGCTAAATATTTCAAATAGGCCTTTTTTATACGTACTTTCTTCCCGTCTTATTTATTGAGTTTGAGTTATTTCATTTTGTGGCATGCTTGCATAACCCGAGTGTAAGTTAACTAACTGAAAAACGTGCATAATCCAACAGTGGCTTTGTCAGACATGTTGGCTTTGCTCCGAGAACTTCATTATGTGCTTTTTAAAGGCAGTAAGAGGGTTACAGTGAGGGAGGATGACATGTAAACCGGGAAAGTTAGTTTTAGTTCAAAGTAAAGTTTTTCACCAAGATAAAGTTAGTTTTAGGTTCGATATTCGCTGGATATTCACTTTCCCCTGCCCTTGTTCTATAGAGGCCACAGTCTTACACAGATATCAGTACCACCATTAGTTTTAATAATATTCAATTATTATATACGGACATAAAAGATTTACTAAAAAAATGCCAACGTGTATTATAGCTACATATTTACACCTGAGAATGTTCTGACGTGGTATCACAGCGCAAGTTGCCTAAGGGACCATCTGGCAATTCCACCCACTTAGTTAAATCGTCAATGTTGTCCAAACATTAATTAAAATGACATAAGTTTTAACACACAAAGGTCATTTAAAAACACACATTTTTGCATTCTAAAGGCTGTAGCAGGCTCACAATGAGATGCACCTCACTTAAATGTTTTAGAAATATAATTCACCTAAATGTTTTTTTCACATTCCAAAAGTAGTAGGTTCCTAGAGGCCAGACAGATGTACTACAGGTGAGATTTTGCCAATGCCTCTCTTTAAACAAATACAGTACTCAATTATTTTAATAGGTCAGGCATCTCATTGTGAGCCTGCTATAGCCTTTAGAATGTAAAATGTGTGTTTTTAAATGACTTCTGTATGTTAATAGTTATAAGTTATTTTAATTAATGCGTGGACAACGTTGAAGTTCCAGGCCGGATCTAGGTATGGGCAAGGTGGGGTAGATGTAGATATTTTACCTACTGTTAGGGTTTCCCCTAAAGCGAGTAGCGCATTTCCCCATTCACAAACTCGGTTAGGAATTTCCCCTGGCACTACTCGCTGAGGACAGCGAGTAGTGCAATTTCCCATTCACAGACTGTCGCTTTGTTTACTTTACCATGTGCTTCATTGTTTTGGTTTACGTCATGTCTCTGCCCCTGTATGTTAATTGGTTCTTTGTTTTTGGTTCATGTCATGTCTCCGCCCCCCTTTGTCCATTGGTTCTCTGCGTTTAATGTCATTATGAGTTTCAGGTGTTTTGTGTTTTCCCTTGTTTCTTTTATATTATTTAAGCCTTTCGTTTCTCCTCCTCGGCGTAGAGTATTGAATGAATGTTTCTTTGCATTTGCACTTAGCTTGCGTTTCCTGGACTATGGATTATGGCCTCGCCATTTTGTGGATTATTGCCTCGCCATTTTGTGGATTATTGCCTCGCCATTTTGTGGATTATTGCCTCGCTGTTTTGTGGATTATTGCCTTGTTATTTTGTGGATTTCTGCCTTGTTATTCTGTGGATTATTGCCTTGCCTTTTTGTGGATTACTGCCTCAATATTTTTTGTGGATTATTGTTTGGTTTTTGACCTTGCCTTTGTGTTCCATTACTTTTGGTTATGTCCCTATTAAGGTGACTCTTCCCCAGAGCATGCATCCAGCCCTCACGTGTATTTCGTAACACCTACCACCTTAACAGATCACAGAGCTATTTATATAAATGTGAAGCTGCTCCCCAAAAACCACAATATGAACTCTTCGTATTGGAAACTCAATAATTCCCTAGAAGAAAACGTCATACCGTCTGTGAGGAAACTGAAAATTGGGCAACAGTGGACCTTCCAACAGGACAATGAATCCAAGCATACCTCAAATTCCACAAAGGCTTGGTTGCAGAAGAAGTCCTGGAAGATTCTACAGTGACCATCAGTCACCTGATTTGAACCCCATAGAAAATCTCCAGTGGGATTTGAAGAAGGCGGTTGCAGCACGCAAACCCAAGAATATTACTGAACTGGAGGCCATTGCTCATGAAGAATGGGCTAAGATTCCTCAGGAACACTACCAAAAGCTGGTGTCTGGCTATGCATCTCATTTGCAGCAGGTCATAACAGCAAAGGGTGCTCTACTCTACTCTAAGTACTAAAGATGCTTGCCATAAAGAAGTTGAATAATTTTGAAACTGGAGAAGTCATTATAAGTTGAATTTTCAGTTGAATTTGGGGAAACCACTTGAAGTATTCGATGTGTTGAACTATTTTAATTGCTTTTGTTTGATTTGTTCATTGCAAACAGCTGAAAGTCTGTAAATTTGGACAATAAACCTGATTTGCAATGGGGGTTGAAAATTTTTGATTGCAACTGTACCTCTAGTTACTCTCAGGTGACAGCTGATGTCTTTTTGAATTCATTGCAGATTAAACCCATTGATAAACATGAAAAGGACACTTGTGATAAACCGATTGCAATTTCTGAATTGACAGATGCAATTAATCACTTGAAAAATTCCAAATCACCAGGTACTGATGGTTTGACATCAGAATTCTATAAATTATTTTCCAAAGAATTGGCTCCTTTTCTTGTAGAGGTATCTTCCACCCACTCTAACACAAGGTTTAATTACATTGCTTCCCACACCAAAAAAAGACAACTTGTATATAACTGGCGTCCTATGTGTTTATTAAACAATGATTATAAATTGCTGACCCTAATTTTAGCTAGAAGATTGAAAACAGTATTGGACTAATTGATTAATCACAATCGGGATTCATGACAAATCGACATATAACAAATAACATCAGATTAGTTTTGGATATTTTGGACTATTCAGAACTGATTAGTGATAATGGGTTTATATTATTCTTAGATTTCTATAAAGCATTCAACTCAGTAGAGCATCAATTCATCTTTGACACACTTAATAAATTCGATTTTGGATTTTTTTTCTTCTGCAGCAGTTAAAACTCTCTATAAAAATGGCAATTGTTCTATTAAGTTATTAAATGGTACTTCCCCTAGAGTCAATATTACTAGAGAAATTAGGCAGGGGTGCCCTGTCTCTCCATACCTCTTTTTATTAGTGAGTCTGCTTCTTTCTTCTCATATCAAATCAAGTCCAATGAAAGGTATCATTATCGTTGATAGAGAGATAAAATAACCCAATTAGCTGATGACACTACAACAGAAAACCAGATTTCTGTGGCTACTGAATTAATCGGTGAATTTTCAAGGGCATCTGGTGTATACTTGAATTTGGCTAAATGTGAGCTTATGGCCATCAAGGAATGTTCTGAAACATCTTATTATGGTATTCCCTTAAAAAATGAGGTTCAGTATTTGGGAATAGTGATTACCAAAGATCAGCACAGAAGGTGTTTACTAAACTTCAATCCTATTGTTGGAAAAACTAAAAGGACTAGAACTGACTTATGACAATGGCTTTGCATCATAATAAAACATATGTATAAAATACTGTTTTACTTCATATGGAAAAACAAAATACATTACATAAAGAAAACAATTATCGTGAATTCATATGAAAATTGTGGCCTAAATGTTTTAGACTTTAAAACATTAAATAATACATTTAAAATTATTTGGCTTAGTCAGATGGTTAGAAATGCTTACTCCATTTGGAACCTTATCCCTTGCCATATTCTTTCAAATCTTAGTAATATACATTTTCCAAGCAAGGAAACGAGGAAGCATCATTTTTAAAAAAAATTTAATTAAAAAATTTTTTTTCAGGAAAACACAGTTACAATAAGACAATTGTCATGTAAATACCGGTAAAAGACTAGAGACTACAATTCCCATTAGCCACTGCACCTCACCTGATCATGTTACATGACTGCACCTGATTCATGTTTGGGTTTAATGGGCACTTGTATAAAAGTCACGTTTTGCACTGCACTCATTGTCTTTTGTTTGTCTTATTTTGCCATTGTTTTCTGTTGCCATGTTTAGGTCTTTGTTCCATGTTTGTTTCCTAGCCTTGGTGTTCTAGAGTTCCTGTTTTGTGTTTTGTTTTCATTTTTATTAAACTTTAATCTGCACTTGCATCCGACTTTGCCTCCGTTACATGACAGAACGAAAGACCTTCAAAATGGATGCAGCAGATTTTTTCGCCACCCAAGAGAAAATCTTGGAGTCCCTGAAGATGGAACCACGGGGGAGGGAATCGTGGATCAGGGCCACAGAAGCATGGCTGAAAGCCATGCGTAAGATCTTACCCCACCCTCCCTCCCCTACTGCGGATATCGCACAGCCAACCGATTCAACGGAGAACGTTGCTCAGCCTCCCTGTTCAGTTGAGGACGCCGCTCAGCCTCCCTGTTTAGCTGAGGACGCCACTCAGCCTCCCCGTTCAGCTGAGGACGTTGCTCCGTCTCCCTGTGCAGCCAAAAGCTCCGCTTTACCTTCCTGCTCCACCTTGGCTGTCACTACACCAGGCTCCACTTTGGACGTTGCTCCACCTTCCTACTCCGCTGAGGATGTCGCTCCACCTTCCTGCTCAGCTGAGGACGTCGCTCTTCCATCCTGCTCAGCTGAGGATGTCGCTCTGCCATCCTGCTCCACTGAAGACGTCGCTCCATTTCTCTGCTTCGCGCCGCATGTCGGTCCCCCTTCTCGCTCCACAGAGGACATCGCTCCCCCCGCATGCTTCATGGAGAGCATCGCTCCTTCCTCTGGCCTCACGGAGAACTTCGTTCCACCCTCTTACCTCGCAGAGAGCATCGCTCCCCCCTCGGGCTCCGCCTTGTGCTTCGTCCCCCCCCCTTGGCTGCACGGTAGCTGCTGCTCCACACGGACTCCCGGCCAGGCCGGGGGTATCATGTCATCTTTCTGCGGTGCGGAAAAGACCACTCCACATCGGACCCTCACAGAACACATCAAGCGTCCTCTTTCCAGCCCCGTGAGGGATGACGTGCAAGTGGGCTTGGAGTTGCTCAGGGACACCTGGTCGGGGTGTCCAGGACCCCCTCCTGAACTGAGTATGCGCTTCGGGAGCTGCGCATTAAAGGGGGGGATCTGTCATGTAAATACCAGTAAAAGACTAGAGACTACAATTCCCATCAGCCACTGCACCTCACCTGATCACATCACATGACTGTGCACCTGATTCATGTTTGGGGTTAATGGGCACTTTTTGTCACGTTTTGCACTGCACTCATTGTCTTTCGTTTGTCTTATTTTGCCATTGTCTTCTGTTGCCATGTTTAGGTCTTTGTTCCATGTTTGTTTCATAGCCTTGGTGTTCTAGAGTTCCTGTTTTGTGTTTTGTTTTCATTTTTATTAAACTTTAATCTGCACTTGCATCCGACTTTGCCTCCATTACATGACAGTAATACAAAAACACATTAAATTCCTAAAGACAGAGCACAACTCTATAGAAAGGAAACAAAGAAAAAAAATTACAAGAAGGAAAAAAATATGTATATATCCACTTTTCAGTTTTAACATTCTTAAAGATTTACAGTAAAACCAAAATTATTTCTGAAAAACAGAAAACAGTGGCTTTGTTTTAATGCACTTACATTTATGAATATAAAATTTCCCCAAAATGAAAATGTCATTCAATAAAAATTTCATGTGTACATCTTCCATTACTATACCAAAAGTTATGTCATTTTTAGAAAACGAAGAAATCATATTAATTGTAATTTTAAGCCACTCGTGTACGTCAGACCAAAAGGCTCTACTAACTGAATGGTCAAAAAGAGATGTACTGTTGATTCAATTTCGGAATCACAGAAAGTACAATTACTGTGATCAATATTAAATCTACAGTACTGTGCAGATGTTTTAGGCACCCTATTTTGTAATACAAACTTTGTTAGATGTTTTACTTTATGACTTCTACATATCAAGTCAGTACAAAAAACATTTTAGTTTCGCAAACATTAGTTTTCTAGCACAAAATTAAATGTTGCAGAGAAATGTTCGTCATTAAAGAAAGCAGCATATTACGTAAGAGACACTTTTCAGACAAAAAACACAATGAAGGCTGCTGGGTTGCTGCAAAAATAAGAAACAAGTGCGATAAGTCAAAGTCTCCAGAAGAACTGTGTCTGGTTCTGCAAGATGCTCAATAAAACTTACCAGCTCATTTCCTTATAAAACTGCACAAATTGTACCGGAGACTACTATTTTTATTTTTATTTAGATTTTTTTGTCACACCAAAGTAGTATTAACATACACTTTCTGTCAAAATGTCAAATTGATTGATTTATGACCCTGTGATTTATGACTGTGTGCCATATAATTTATGATGTCCAGTAATCATGTTTAATGTGTGTGTGCGTGTGTGATAGTGAACCTTCGTGTTTCCTGTCTGTCTGGGGATGCTGGTCCTGGTATGCATTGGCCAAATGGCTGGATTCCACCCCCGAATGTTTACGATGTGTTTGTTAATGAGCTTAAGGGGGGGTGTTCCCTGATTTTCAGTGTTTACTCCCCAACACGCTATGTTTAAAAACAGAGTCAGTCACACCGGTCAGTATCAACGCATAGTTGTGTTAGCGTCTGTGTGGTATAAGTGAATCTTCATTCTCAATTTACTTTTTCCGGCACGTTTTGTTATTTTGAATTTTAAGCATGCTACAAGAGAAGATGGCTGTCTGTATGTTTTATTATCTCATATTATTATTATTATTGTTAAGAATGTTTATTTATAAGTGAGTCACGGCTCTGATGCAATGCTTAAACAGGATCTCTAACGCTCCAGGTGTTGTGGATGAAATAAACTTTGCCGACATTGTTGAAGAGATTCAATTCCTGAACCATGCGAGTGGTATGTATACCTATTTATATACATTTCATACCTACATATAATGTGTTGAGGGTATGTAGAATGATCATATTTTTTAATTTTTACCAGTAGGTCCGAAGCCGGGTCAGAGTTTAACCTCAGAGCATGCATCTCCATGAGACAGTGTGAATATCCCCCTGCTCAGTAAATGTTTGTAATGGTGTATTATTTACATGATTTGTTGGATTTTTAAAAAATGTTCTTATGATATTTGTTTGTTTTTCCCAGAAGATTTATCAAACCTTGTAAACAAGGCTGGTGCGTCTGGAAACGCAAATCACACAGAGAGGTCTAATGGCCATGGCGTTGCAACAAAGCCGAAAAGACTCAAAGGTAAAGCAGTTACGATCGCCCAGGTGTACGCTGGGCTGACAGATGTGTGAGAGATCTTGGTTTCATACCACCAACATCAGAACGGAAATGGTCAAGACGTTCGCTCGGAGCATCAGCTGGTATGTAGCCTACATAAATACATGTTAAAAACAATATTTTATCCTTTTTCCTGTAGTACCTCAGCACAAGCAGCATCATATAATTCACAAAATTAAAACCAGAAGAAATAAAACAATGAACCTTTTCAGCCAGAGAACCCAAAAGAAACTCTGGACCAAAATATTATTAACCAACTCCACTCAGTTAGCCATAAAACAAGGAATCTATACCTAGACACTGAGGAGCCACTTAAATCCAGCTTGTGCATCTGCCTCATCTCAAGCAATTCTGAAAACAACAGGGCGAGTGTTAAAGGCATCCCTGACCCAGGGCTGAAACCTCTCGACCACAGAAACTGCTCTCAAATGCAGTGATTTAGGCCTTAGGGCCAGACCAGATTGCTTACTCAGCAGATAAGTCCAAAGAACCTCACCATTTAGGCCAATAATTTCTGGAAGAAAGGGGGGGGGGGGGGGCTCCCCTTGAAATGAGACCTTTTGCTCCCTCAGGAAAAGTCTACACAAGGGTTCACACATTCCACAATCAGATTAATTGGCGCCTACCAGAAACAATAACTGTGGAAATTAATACATCTTTGAACAACTGCAATCACCTATTTTCTACCATGTGTTGTTCTATTTTCTTCATGTGTATCACCATTAAGTTGCCACTAATTGTTCCATTTAGCATGTATGAGTATAGTAGCCCTAGGAGGATCATTGTGTTTTAATATTAGTAATGTACTTTAAGTATAGTCAAACATGTCTTCTTTGGTATGTATGTGTTCATTGAGTGATTTCATAAGAAAGAGGAAAGAGTAAGAGTAAGGAAATTTGTGTAGGTTGTTCTGGTACGTACATGCAATATTTCAGGACAAAGTTTAATCCACACATCATTGAAAAGTGTGGAACCACTCATCTGCAGGGACAATGGGCTGATTAGCATAATAGGTGGAGAATCTGGCTAACACCCCGCCCAAAGACAATGTTGATTGGAGAAAGCATTCTGGGCTGGACTAGAACACAAGAGGAAGCTTGCTCTTGCTTTTGGCCCTTTTGCCTCTCTGACACTCTTCTTGGAACGCTTTGAAGGAAGGAGTCGGCGGAGGGTCTCCAGAGCCATCAGAGAATTCTCCCTGATCGACATCAGGGAGATCAGATCACGTTTCATTGGCCTGGTGTCATGGTCTGGGCCGAGCTCCTCGTATTTTCCCCATCGTCACCTTTCCCATGCTTCCAGTGTTTTCTCTGTGTGTGTGTGTGTGTGTGTGTGTGTGTGCGTGTGTGTGTGTGTGTGTGTGTGGGTTCCTGGGTGTGGTGCTCCATGATTGAATCAGCGGTCTCACCTGTTCCTCATCTACTCACCTCATCAGCAGAGTATATATACCCTGGTCTTTCATCCAGTTGTCGCCAGATTGTTCCGGCTCTCAGTGCGGAATCCCGACCTCAACCACGCCACTCTTCACCTTTCCCCACACTTCACCTACCCTCACTATTCGTAAATAAAACCCATTACCCTGAACTCCTGTGTTAGTGTTCTGCACTTGGGTCTTCCTTGTCTCTGTGTCATAACACCTGGAGACCCAGCAAGAGCTGCTGCCTGCTTTTCAAACCTCCTGCCTTCATTCCACTCAGCATTCCGATTGGTCTTCCGAGACGCCTCTGGACACCGACCAGACCACTGACGACACCACAACGTAATGAGGAAATCCTTTCAACACAGCTATTCAAAAGGCAAGTGCAATACCTCAGAATCTAGCTAATCTGGTACCTATAATTAAGTTTAAGCCCTTCTAAAGGAAGTGAAGATACCCTAATAAGTTGATGGTTTGTTCAGTTCATGGTCTGTGAAATAGCATGCAAAGCTAGAAACTCGGAACTTCATTCACTCTTCATTATCACCTGTTTATGTATGCGTGTGTGTGTGTGTGCATGCGTGTGTTTATGTGTTGGATTAGTTTCTATGTCATAGAATAGTTCAATAAAGTCTTGTCTGTTCTTAAATATATGTGTTCTTATTGCTTACAAGTGTCTATTGCCTTGAATTGTGATTCTGCTACATGCTCTTAAAATAATATTTCACTACGTTTAGGATATTATTGGCGGTGGTCACGGAGGTAATATCTAATGCATAATTAATGAATACACTAGGTTCAACTTATCGCTGGACGAATAGTTGATCAGTAATACTAAATTAGCCAAATTTCCCTTTACGAGCTGATCTGTTAATCTCTCCTACATATTTGGAGGAAAATAAAGGTAGCTCAATCTAAACAACTAATTTCTACTTACGTAAAATGGTGGAGATTTTCCCTACATTCCTAATTTATGCATCCGCACTAATTCTTTCTTTTTCTCACAGATTTGATTGTGGATGACCGCAAGGTGCACAATATAAACAATGTTTGGAGCTGGGATGACGGCCTGTTAGAATCATGGGATGGTTGTGCTTTTACCCCAGTAGGCTTACCTGAAGAAACACAACTGTGTGATCAATCCATGGAATGCATCATACCTGTGACAGATCCCGACCCTGAGGCTCTGCCTTCAAATCAAGAGGCTTACAGAGGGGAATCACACCCCGTTATAGACAATCAACACTTAATCGATCTGATACAGGACGGTTTCAAGAACATTGAGGGTCGTTTTAACACCACTGAGGGACGTATTGAGAATCATTTTAACAGCATTAAGGAGCGCCTGGATGCCACTGAGAAAAAGCAGGATAGTTATAATCAGTCTGTGGTGGCTACACTGCAACAGCATGGAATTTGTTTTAAACAGGTTTTAGCAACGCAACATTTGCATGGTGGGGTGACCCAATGAGCAGCCAGTGATCAAAATCTAATAACGGACTTGTTAAAGCAGATAGTACTCATGCTTAAAAAGAAACTCGGGTGAGTTGTAAAAACGTTTCACATATATGTATATTTTTGTATGATTTTTCAACATTTATCTATGTTGAAAAATAACATTTACTAACATTTTTTAGTTTGGGTGTAATAGTTGATGTTTTGATGCTGTTTTTGTTTCTTGTTAGAATACCAGCTGAAGGCTGGATGCATGTGCGGAGCAAAATCGTCACTTTCCTATTTTATTAGGAACAGTTCAGAAATAAATGGACAGTTCAAAATTGCATGGCGAGAGAATGGTCAAAAGCAGGCAGAGTTCAAAAACACGGGCAAACAGATCAAAGGTTAGGCAAAATCCATAAACAAAAACGTAGCAAAAGGTCAGCACTATCAAACACAGTAATCCCAGGGGCAAGAGCAATAATCCAAAGTCGAGGTACAACAGCAAGGTTCAAAAAGCCAGAATGAACATTCCATCAAAAGTGCTTGGTAAGTGTATCTACGAGATGAGCGTACAAATACTTCGTGTCGAGCGTGACAAACAAAAGTCCTTAAGTAGCGTGACTGTGAATGAACAGAAATTAAGAACAGGTGTGTGATCAGAATGAGGGTGACAGTGAGCGTGGGAGTGTGGGAGTGTCATGGGAAGTGTAGTCTGTGGTGGCCATATTTGTGGGCCGCTGTGTAGGCTGGGAAGTGGAGTTGGTGACATGGCGTGAACGTGAACATGAATGTGAGAGTCTGTGCATGATGTGGAAGGTGGAGTTTGTGGTGGCCATGTTTGCCGGCCGCTGTGGATGCTGGGAAATGGAGTCGCGCTCGCAGCATGACCTAACAGGGCTGGGAGCATTACCTTGCCGAGGTCAGCCCATGGGTCGAGGTGCTGGATATTCGAGATGGCTTTGGTGGAACTCTTGGATAAGGCTGGGGTCTAGAATATCTTGGGCGGTGACCCAGATCTGTTCCTCAGGGCCATACCCTTCCCAATCTATGAGGTACTGCAGCCACCCTTGTCGGCAGCGGGATTTTAGGATGGTGTGAATCTTGTAGGCCGATTGACCATCGACCTCAAGCGGAGGCGGTGGTGTGTCACTAGGATGTCCTGTGGCAAGAATACCTGGGTGTACTGGCTTAAGGAGGGACACGTGGAAGGAAGGTGCTATGCGCCAGTGTGGAGGAAGGGCCAACTTGTAGGTTACCTCGTTGATCTGCTTGACGACTTTGAAAGGGCCGGTAGACCTGGGACAGAGCTTTTAACAGGGGTGATTGGGCTGCAAATCCCGGGTCGAGAGCCACACCCGGTACGCTGGCTAATACAGTGGGGTGGCTTGTCGATGACGGTTGGCCTCTATTTTGGCTTGGCGAGCTGCTTGTTGTAGCTGTTGGTGAGTGGCGGCCCAAACTTGTTCGCTGCACTTGAACCAGTCATTAACAGCGGGGGCATCGGTGGATGTGGTGTTCCATAGGAACAGGGGCGGCAAAGCACACTGGAACGGGGTGAGTTTCGTGGCTGAGTGGTGAAGGGAGTTCTGGGCGTATTCCGCCCATGGCAGGAAATGGGACCAGTCTGAAGGGTTCTTTCCACAGAATGAGCGGAGCATACGAGCCACCTCCTGATTGGCCCATTCTACTTGGCCATTGGACTCTGGGAAATAACCTGAGGTGAGACTGACATTTACCCCTAAATTCTCCATAAACCCCACCCAAACCTGTGAGGTGAATTGGGGCCCTCGGTCACTAACGATGTCTTCGGGTATCCCGAAGTAATTCTGTGGCAAAAAAGGTGGATGGGAGACTAGGGATAGGGATGAGGCGTAGGGACTTGGAGAATCGGTCAATGATAACAAAAATAGTGGTATTGCCTAGTGAATTGGGAGATCTGTAACGAAATCTATGGCAATGTGTGAGCAGGGGCATTGTGGCGTGGGTAATGGCATGAGTTTGCCAATGGGAAGTGCTCTGGGAACCTTGGATTGGGCACAATCGCTGCATGACCTGATGGCCTGTTGGATAATCGTGTAGCATTCGGGGCTACCAGTACTTGGGTTTCAAAAGGTGATAGGTTCTGCCCCCTCCAGCCAAGTCACCACTCCTCCAATGCCAGTTCAAGGGCGAGTAATTCCCGATCGCCCACATCATAGTTCCTCTCTACTGGGGATAACTTTTTTGAAAAGAAGGCCACTGGATGGAGTTTTGGCCTTTCCCCAAAGCGTTGAGACAGGACGGCCACCACTTCTGTCTCGGAAGCATCCACCTCCACCACAAAGGGACAAGAGGGATCAGGGTGCTTTGCTTGAGGATGGGCGCAGTGGTGAAGGCGGTTTTTAGTCATGACATGGCTGTCTCGGCCTCTTGGTTCCATTTCAGATGGCGTGGTCCACTGCGTAGCAGGACTGTGAAGGGCAGGGCGATGGAGCTGAAGCCCCGGATGAAACATCAGTAGAAGTTTGCAAAGCCGAGGAAACGTTTCAGTTCCTTCACCATGGTAGGTGTGGGCCATTGTGTGACTGTGGTGACCTGGCACTGATCCATGGTGACCCCCTCGGGGCTGATCACGTACCCCAGGAAGGTCGTGGTTCGTTGGTGAAATTCACATTTTTCCCATTTGACATACAGTGGTTGGCTAGTAATCTCTCTAGGACTTGGCACACATGGGTAACATGGGTTTCGTAGTCAGGGGAATACACCAGAATGTCGTCAATATAAGCCACCACAAACTTGCCCAGCATGTCATGCAGCACGTCGTTAATCAGGTTTTGGAATACTGAGGGAGCATTAGTCAGCCCATATGGCATAACCAAGTATTTGTAGTGACCTGTGGCTGTGCTGAAAGCGGTCTTCCACTCGTCACCCTCCCGTATGCGCACCAGGTTATACGCACTGCATAGGCCGAGTTTGGTGAAGTACCTTGCTTCGCACAGCTGTTCCAGGGCTGAGGGGATGAGTGGAAGCGGGTAGGGGTACTTGACAGAGGCCTGGTTCAGACCTCTGTAATCTATGCAGGGTCGAAGGCCCCCACCCTTTTTGGCCACCGGGGACATGGAGTGATGGATGTACCCCTGTTGGAGGGCCTCCTGGATGTACTCCATCATAGCTTGGTGCTTGGCCTGTGACGGGGGTAGATATGGCCCCGGGGTGGAGTCATACCTGGGAGCAGGTCGATAGCGCAATCATAAGGGCGATGAGGAGGAAGGCCATCAGCTTTGGCTTTGCTAAATACCTGTCTGAGCTCCCAGTACTCTGGGGGTATGTTGACCTTTGCAGTGGTTTCGGGGCTTTCTATGGTCGTGGCCGAGACAACCAGTATGGGGGTGTGGAGGCAGTGCTGTCAGCAGTAGGATGACCAGCCCGTAATCTGTCTGTCTGCCCAGGAAATCTGTGGGTCGTGCCGCTCCATCCAGGGCAGTCCCAGGATGATGGGGTGCTGGGCAGAGGTGGTTACCCAGAACTGAATCTCCTCGTGATGGAGGATGCTGACTTGGAGCCGTAAGTGCTGGGTATGATGCGTGACGAGACCATCACCTATGGGATCGCCATCAATAGCTTGAACCTTGAGGGGGCGTTACAATGGGCTGGTAGGTAGGCCAAGCTGACGCACGGTTTCCTCATCTATGAAACTGTCCGCCGCCCCGGAGTCGAGCAGAGCTGTGAGACAAACAGAGGTGCCTGAGTGTTCAATTATGACTGAGAGAGTGAAAGCATGAAAAACAAAGTTATGGTTTTGACTCACCGGCGGCGAGTGGGAGCGGTGGCTGCCCCTCGCTAGAGAGTTGCTCAAGGGGCGGACCGGGCAGTGATGGATGTGGTAGTCAGCTTGGCCGCAGTAGAAGCAGCAGTGCTCACGTCACCTCCTTTCTCGCTCCCCCTCGTTGAGCTTAGCATGGCCGAGTTGCATGGGCTCCATGGGAACGAGCATGGTGGAAGACTCTGGGAGGCTCCGGAGGAAGCTGCGGCTGTGGAGCAGCTGTTCAAGCCGAATAGCCAGATCAGTGAGAGAATCTAAGGAGAGGGGTTCATCACGGCAGGCCATTTTGGTGATGATTGCTGGATCGAGACCTTGGCGGAAGGCTGCCTTGAGAGCAACGTCGTTCCAGCCGCTGCCAGCCGCAATCGTCCGGAACACCAGTGCATATTCCGAAACATGACATGAACCTTGTTGGAGGGTGAGTAAACTTTCGCCCACCTCCTGGTTGTCGGGCGAGTGATCAAACATGTGCCGGAACATGGCGGTGAACTGATCATACAAGGCTAAGGCTTCTCCGCCTCACTCTCGCACTGGCCCATTTCAGTGCTTTGTCTGTGATCAGGGCCAGCAGCTAGGTTTAGATGATGCAACGGCAGCGAGGTCCCCCTTGAGCTGTGCAGCAACACCGAAACATTGCACTATTTAATTCAGACAATAGAGGAGATGAATAGATCTGACCAGTCTACAACTGGTCCATTGTTAGAATTATTAAACATAGTGAGATCAATGTCAGATGATCAACCAGAACCAGTTCCAAATTCAGCATGAGGCTCTGTTTTAAATTCACACCAGGTGGGCGAGGGTACAGATCCTTATTATTCATTCATATACAGTACCAAATATGGGGTTAACCACCTCTGATATTGACATGCTTGGAAGAGAGGGTTGCGATATTGGTGGTTATACCATTGTCCCGAGATTCAGATTAGTTACGTCGGCGTATAAATCTGTGTGTGATATCTGCCACAGACTTAGCAGACTACACTATATTTTGTGTGAAATTTTGGCTGAAATAGTGTCATTTTCCAGACTGTTGGCTGGGGATGGTGGGTTAATTACCACTGAGAGGTCCTAGTTTAACCTCTGATTTTAACGCTGTCTTGTCACCTAGCAACAATTACAGTGTGGATGTCTTCACAAATCAGCTTCAGAAGATAATGCAAAGTAACACTGATGTGCTGGTTGATGATAGTTTGGATCTAAATGTGTCTATAGCAAGGAGTCAACAAGGGGGTGGGTATCGAAAGATACATGATCTTGCCCATAACGAAGTGATCGTCAGAAACAGGATGAATCTGTTCTGCCCCATCAATCTGTGTTTTGCAATCTGCTTGGCTCATTTTCTAAATCCACAAAAACCACATACAGATCTAGAATCTATAGCAGCATCGATGCAGAAGTTGGCAGGTATTCAGAACAGCATAAGATAGGGTTTAATGATATCACATGGTTTGAGCAGATATTACGCCTAAAAATAGTGGTCTTCCATAGGTCATGTGTGTTGGAGAAGTATACGTCCAATGATGCACATGTAGCAAATCAGATTTAAAAATGAAACGTTTCAATATATTCTCCACCTGTTACAATTCATGTAATGAATTAAAAGATGTTTAACACATTTAAATGTATTCTTCACCAATTTATGTAAGGAATTAGCTCGAGTGGCGTGAAATATATCTATATATCTAATCAACGTGTGTTGTGACCAGTTATAAATATACATCAGCCATGAAAGGGAATTAATGTATGTGCACATATACATATAGATAATTAACTACAACAGACTATAATTAATTATGGCTATATATGTGGTCTAGATCAGCTTGTAGGATTAGCTGTAGTCTAGTTTTAGAATTATGAACTCTGAATTATGAATTATGAATTATGAAGGGGGAGTTTATCCTTCTGGCCAGGAAGGATTCTCCATTTCGAGAGCGGGTAGCAAGGTCGCAGTACTTAAGGGACTCATCACGTGACCAAAACAGAGAAAATCAAGCGTGGTGATAATAGATTTTAATAACTAAAGGTAACTATGGATACACACAACTAACTCTATGCAAACAATACATATGTACATCTATATACAAGAAAAGCAAAGGTAATGAAAGGAAGAGGGTAGCAGACAAAAACAACAATTAATTAGCCTTTTCCAAAACCAGCAACGAATCAGAATCTCCTGTAAACAGGGGTACAATCTTAACGCATATATAGATCCATTAACTATACTTGCATGGCTTAGGTGTTGTCGGTTTGAAAGTTTTGCGCGAGGTCGTGTCGAGTTCGCTGGTTCGTCATGCTGTTTAAAAAGGCATGGGCCATGAGGCAGTTGCATCTTTTGTCCCAAAGAGAGAGAGAGCAGCTGTAGCCAGCTCTCTTGTTGTTTTAAAACAACACCAACGCACACGCCTCTCTGGGCTATAGGCCAAACAGGATGTTGGATTTATTGGCGGGAGGGACTTCCTGTGTGTCCTCTTAGAGTGGGTTGCCCATCTGGGGCAGCACCAGTTTAAACTGTTTTATAAATGCGATTAAGAAAAAGCATGAAATAAGGTATCCCACTGTAATGTGATATGCATAATCAATCAGAGCATCGAGAGACGATCAATTACATACCAAATTTGATGGACTTATAAAGAATATTACAGGTAAAACATGGTTACAGACATTTAAAATGATATCCTAAATTAAACGATCTAAAATCATTATAGTTAGGTTACATAGACACACAATACATGCAAATAAGAAAACATCACACTATATGGACATCGGATAATTACATATAATTACATGTTACATTCAAGAGAGATTCTTCCATTGTGTGTGTGCATGTGTGTGCGCGGGTGTGCGCGTGTAGGTAAGCTTTGTGTGTGTGTGTGTGTGTGTGTGTGTGTGTGTGTGTGTGTGTGTGTGTCTGAAGAGGGGGGTCGTGTGTCCCCCCCCGTAGCATTCCGATGGCATTTGGCAGCAGAACAAGAGGGTTACTGGTATGAATTCACAGCTCAAAGAAACAGAGAAACTTCTTTGCTAAGTCCAGGCTGATTCAGAAATCAGTTTGATATGTTCAGACATCACACTCATCAGCACAAGACAGTGTTCTTGTACCTGCACATTTCCGCACATTTTCAACAGATTAGAAAATGAGGATTACATAGGACCATACCCGGACAGTCGTTTCTACAGCTATGAGACAATATCTGACAAAGAGAGGGCTCTGTTTGATGAGTGGTATGCTACAATATCGGGCAAATTGTTTGATTTTAAAAAAGAACTTGCGATGTACGGCAAGAATGATGTCGTTTTGCTCAGGGAGGCTTGCATGAAATAGTGTGATGAATTCATACAGTGCACCAAACTCGATCCATTTAGATACACCACTTTAGCAGCGTATTGTATGGCAGTGTATAAAACCCACTTCCTACCAAAAGACACCCTAGCTCTGACCCATAACAACGCGTACACCAGTCAGAACAAGACATACTCAAACATTTCCATTGAACAGCTTGAATATATTAAAACATCACGCGGCATAGACATCCAGCATGCGTTAAACCGTGGCGAGATGGTGATTGGAAAATACCATCTTGATGGTTATTATGAAAAGGACGGTGTAAAAAAAGCTCCAGAATTCAACGTCTGTATGTTTCACGGGCATGAATTTCTTTTTATAATCCTAACCATGTACACCCATTATCAAAACTGCCTTACGGTATACTCAGAAGACAGTTTGATGACAAGGTTGAAATTTTAGAGCATGCATATGGGTTGGAGGTAGAACTAATGTGGGAGTGTGCTTGGAACACTGCTAAACAGACTGATGATGATGTAATGGCATTTATGGCCACTTACACACATCCTGAAAGATTTAAACCATGCAGTGCTCTATTTGGCGGTCGTACTAATGTGTACAAGTTATATAATAAAGCTGACAATGGTGAAAAAAATATGATATGTCAACTTTACAAGTTTGTACCCCTTTTGCCAGGCCAAGAAATGCTATGCCATAGGACACCCCCAAATAATTTACAAGGATTTGAACCTCTTGAAAATTATTATGGATTTGTCAAAGCTACAGTGTTGCTCCCATGAAAACTGCCTCACCCCGTCCTTCCCTATAGGACTGGTGGTAAGCTTATGTTTCCGCTCTGCCGTACATGCGCGGAACAGCAGAATCAGACTGTCCTGTGTACACATGCTGATGAGGAAAGGGCTATTTCAGGCTGCTGGGTCAGTATTGAGCTGTTAAAGGCTGTGGAGAAGGGTTATGATGTCACAGCAGTGGAAGAAGTATGTCATTTTCTTCCACGATGAGAAACCTTGTTTTGTGATTATGTTAAAACATTTTTACAGTACAAACAAGAGGCCAGCGGATTCCCCACGCACGTTGTGACAGATGCAGACAAAGAATCCTACATCGCCGATTACTTTGAGAAAGAGGGGATTAAGTTGAAGGTCTTAACCCCGCACGTTGGTCTATTAACAAACTTCAGCTGAACTCGCTTTGGGGATGATTCTCTATGCGTGAAAATTTGCAGTGTACAAAACTACTTTCAGACCTCGAACAGTTTGCACAACACATTTTTGGCAACGGTTATGAGATTAAACACTTCTTGGTCGTGTGGGATCCTCCATTGGGACCTTACCTTGGTAATCTGACTGATGAGGTTGGGGATGGGGATCACATTGTAGAGTTTTGTTCAGGGGGTCCGAAAACATACGGTTACTGCACTGCAAAGGGTGAGGTATGCATGAAAGCAAAGGGTATCACTCTCAATGCTGTAACCTTAAAAGCCATTAAGTTAGACACTCTGATTGGACTTGTTAATCACTATGTCATGGGGGAGGATAATAGCCGACGTATATTAGCATACACCGACACCATTGTGAGAAATAAAAAACACTTCACACTACACAACAGGTCAGTTGTTAAAACTTTAAGGTGTTGTACAACAAACGTGTGTTGCTACCTGATTTCACCACGCTCCCATATGGATTCTGACAAGCTTTTTGGACATAGGGGTATGCGAGACACAGATGGTTTTGATTTCAACATATTACAACACCCATTTTCATTTGTGATAAGTGGCCCTTCAAACTCTGGAAAGTCATATTTTGTAAAAATGTTGTTGCAAAACACTGTACAGTTGATTTCTAAAAGAATTTAAAATATTGTATATATTTATGATTGTTGGCAACCATTGTATGATGAATTGCTGAAAATGTACAAAATAAAATTTGTTGAAGGGCTACCACAGACTCTGAATGATGATGATTTGTTCCCTGTCAACAAAACTAATTTGTTGATCCTTGATGACTTGATGAAAGAGGCCAGTGGAAGCAATGAGGTGGAGAAGGTGTTCACACAGTATGTTCACCACAGAAACCTTAGCGCTATTTATATTGTACAGAATTTATTTTGCCAGGGTAAATCCAGCAGGATTTACTTAGCTTACATTTACATTAGCTTAAACACAAATGATCTGATGTTGTTTAAAAACCCCAGAGACATGAATCAGGTCAGTGTATTAGGAATGCAAATGTACTCTGGGAACACAGTATTTTTTATGGAATGTTATCAAGATGCAACCAACAAACCTTTCGGATACCTGATGATTTTAAAACAAAAACACCCGAACACTATCGGCTCAGAACAGATTTACATTCACCACACCCCGTAGTATACCTCCAGAAAAAAAGGTAGTGAAAAAAAAAAAACTGTTGGATGGTGAAAATGTCAGCTAGACTTTGTAGAAACATGCCTCTTTTAAAAATATTATTAAAAGCAACACCCAAACACTGACGGGTTATTTTACAGTCTTCCACAGATGAGCTCATTGTGACATTGTGTGAAGTGGCTCTTAATTGATAGAGAATCTCCCCCGCACTCGGCCCCGCTCGCTAAGGCTGACAAGCGGCTTACTTCCGCATTCTTTCAATAACTCCGATGGACTGATTCATTCACAGACTCTCATGTGTTTACTTCGCCATGTGCTTTTGTTTTGGTTTTTGTCATGTCTCCGCCCTCGTATGTTCATTGGTTTTCTGTTCTCTGGTTTACGTCATGTCTCCGCCCCCGTTCATTCATTGGCTTTCTGTTTATTGCCATTATGACTTCCAGGTGTGTCTTGTTTGGATTGGATCACCCGCATTATTACACATATACATCATATCTGTCCACTCATTTGACATGCCTCTTACAACAGACATTTGCTTCTTGAGGGTTGTTAAACGTTTGGGATCAACACCGCATCCGTTTACATCAACAGATACATCAACACTGTCATTAATGATCTTGTACATCAAGTTGGCCATCTCACATCTAATACGACGTTTAAGTAGATACTTTGCCAGACCTTTTGCACAGCATGTGCTCCCCATTTCAGTATCATACACAGGCAACTTGTGCAGAGCCTTTCCAGCTGTCTATGGCATCATAGCCAATC
Source organism: Cranoglanis bouderius (assembly GCA_023630585.1). Classification (NCBI taxonomy): domain Eukaryota; kingdom Metazoa; phylum Chordata; class Actinopteri; order Siluriformes; family Cranoglanididae; genus Cranoglanis; species Cranoglanis bouderius. The sequence continues at coordinate 946,167 of CM042562.1, forward strand.
TGTTCGCTGCTGCCATCTACAATTTTCTCTCTGACTTCACGCAGCTTTTCCACAATGTAAACTTCGTCACGCAGTTCATGCAAAATAGTGTCCACCGCCCCCTGAATCCTCTCGGGGTGAATCCTCAAACTAAACTCAATGCTTGGGCTATGATGTGTTTAAGTCCCGGTTTAACCAGATTACGTGACAGTTCCTCAAAGTATGCGTCAAAGAAATAGGCATCAGTCTCGAACAAGCAGGAATGTCTAAGCTAACTCAGATAGTCCACCTCGGAGCTCAAACTTTCTTTCAGCTTTTTGTTAACAAGATGTTAAAGGAGCTTGACAGTCAGAGTGGATACAACTGTCTGTGCCATTAATCCCAGCCTAGGCTGCAGCTCCAGCTATCGCTCCAGCGTTGCCGTGTGGTGTTGTCATATCCACATCTTCATGAAGAAACATAATGTTAACTGTTAAACTAACATTTTGTTTTTTCCTTGGCACAAAAGTCAATTCCTCTCTCATTTCAACACAACCTCTTGCTGTTGAAATACACATCACTCTCCAAGGGGTTTTAGGAGTTCGTGGAGCAGCCTTTGTAAAGAGAGTTGCAGAGTGTCTTCTGTGTTTTAAATACAGTATCTTAAACCATTATTTATACAACAAATTCAGGATGCACACCTTGGGGGAGTAAACTGTGAAAATCTGGGACCCCCCATAGCTAGCCAACTAACTACAGTAAGATTCACAATATGTCAGTCGCTCAGCCGAAACGAGGAGCTTGTCATAATAGTCGGTTTGGAGAAAAATGGCAGTATAGATGAAAATCTCGATTATGGGCAATTTAGTTTATAATATAAACTATAATATAGATAAGACTTATTACTGTTGCCCAAACCAATATGTCGGCAACATTGACACACGATCCAGCGGTCAATGCGGCATCTATTTATATGTCTATGGGGCGGCATTGGCAACAGCTGGACTGTGACTGGGCAGGAGATGGCAGAAGGAAATGATGAGTCAGGAAGTGAGATGGGATTCGAAGAAGATGGCGGGAGAGATAGGAATGTATGGAACATAGTACAAAAACAAAAAAAAAAAAGGAAAAGGAAACATCTAATATAGATGAAACTGATAGTGAGCAAAGTGTTATTGTAGCAACAAGACAGGAAGAGGAACATAAAGTGATCATAAAATTATCTCAAGAAGGGACGACGTTCGGTGAATGGAATCCGGTTCAGCTAACAAAATCAATAAACAAACTGCTGGGTGAGGTCAAAAGTGCTAAGATCTGAGACGTGGATCACTGTTGATTGTTTGTAGGAATATAGTCCAGCAAGGGAAAGCACGCAACTGAATAAAATGCTAAGAGAGTTCAATGTTTGTTGTTGAATACAAAAAACTGGTTCCAGGAGTCATTTAGGAATACCTACAAGTGTTACAGAGGATCAAATAAAAGGCAATATGACGGGGGCAAAAGTACTGGAAAATGTGACAGCTTGACTGTTATGATTAAATTTGATGAATTAAGACTTCCAAGTAAGGTATACATAGGATACATGAGCTATGAGGTCAGGCCATATATTCCTCCACCACTGAAATGCTTTAAATGCCAAAAATATGGCCATGTAGCAGCAATAGAGATGTGTGTAAGAACAAACAGAGATGTGGTAGGTGTGCAGGTGTAACCCCACTTTTCTGGTTCTTTCTTTCGACCCTTCCAGAAAGGACAACACGGAGACGTAGGCTGAGCTCACTCATCGCGTTTACTGGAATATATGAAATGACACCAAACAGACATGAAATACAGCTCATCCGGTCACATAACATTCTCCTCAACAGCATACGTGCGACTTTATCACCAGTTCAACAAACAATAAATCAGTTTTTCCATAATTAAGAGCTCAATTTCTTTTTCTGTTGTTTTCTGAACATAGAAAATATAACAGCATAAGAACATTAGTACATCATACCTGGAATATATGAAATGACACCAAACAGACATGAAATACAGCTCATCCGGTCACATAACTGTCATAAATAAATATACATGTGAAAATGAGCAACTAGAAAGTACAGAGACAGAAACACAATAAATACCATGTGCTTCTAATGCACTCAACAGTCAGTTCGGTATAAAACATCAATTATCCGTCAACTCTATATCTCTTATGACTCAAATATGAAATAAAATACTTTTAAAAGAACAATTTTGACCTAAAGAGAAATAAAATCATCTCTGACAACACTTTATTTCTGTTCGACCGGAGAGAGATTTTACACCTACCATTCTCCTCAACAGCTTACGTGCGACTGAGGAGAAAATGGCCGACTCCACTGATAGTTTACCTTAGTCGTCCCCATATTCCTTTCTTTTAGATGCACTTAACACATTCTATTCAATGAATATCTTAGAATTATTTTGCAAGATGAACAAACATTTTGGCACAATTCATTACAAATTTCTTTTCCCTGTTTCACAGGCGAACATGAGTATGGGAAATGTGGAGAAGGAGTAAAGCTCAAATGCTACAACTGCAGAGGAGAGCAGAGCTCAGCTTGAGGTGCAACGAGTGAAGGCGTTGCCAGGAATAACATATGCGGAAGCAGTGAAGAAAGTCTCCAGAGAAAGGAATGTCTATAAGCCAGAAAACAAAGAAAGTAAAGATAGACCTTGCGGGAGCTGTGAAAAGGCTGTTTTAAAGAAAGATATGCTAATTATGAGCAAGAATGAGTTTGTGTTGTTTATGGTTGAGGTGATAAATTGCTCGGCACAGACAGAGAGGAGGACTAAAAAGATCAAAATAATAGCTAAATCAGTGGAAAAATACCTTGATATTAGAGGACTTAGCTGTGAGACAGTGGAAGAAATGGTAACTACAGGAATCTCTAACTCTCAGTCATGGGCTGGTGGCTCTTCATGATCCTAGTTATATTGCAGTGGAATGCCAGGAGTCTTATAGCTAATGGACAAGAATTCGAAAAGTTTGTTTCTGATTTATCAAATAAACCTCATGTAATATGTGTACAAGAGACATGGTTGAAACCACAGTTAGACATTGTATTCCATGGATATACTACAATCAGAAATAATAGGGAAAAAGGAAAAGGTGGAGGGGTGGCAACTTTTGTAAGAAATGGGGTAAGATATAATCTAATCAATAAAGGGAAAGAACATGAATCAGTTGTAATCAAAATATGGACAGGAAAAGACAGCATAACGATAGTCAATTTTTACAATCCCTGTAATAGACTGAGCACTGATACACTGAATGTAATATGTGGGTTGATACAAGGGAAAATAGTATGGTGTGAGATTTTAATGCACAAAGCACGCTATAGGGGAATACGAATACAGATGTAAATGGATCAGTAATAGGGGAATTTATAGATAATAAAAATTTTTGTATGTATTAATGACGGGAAGGGCACATGATATAGTAGTTCACATAACTTTTGATCTGACAATAATGTCAACTGAAATTGCAGGAATCTGCACATGGGAGGTTCTAGGCCAGTCGACAGTAGGTAGTGATCACTATCCAATAATAACCAGGATTGGAGTAGAGCTACATCAGGATAGCGAAGTGAGAACACCAAGGTGGAAGTTAGATACTAGCAGACATCCCAAATGCTGTGGAATTGAAGATAAGTGAAGATAAGTGTGTGGAATTAATGAATAAGAATATAAGTGAGTACAGCCATTATACAAGCAGCTGAATAAACAATTCCAAAAAATGCAGGAAGTAAACGAAGAAAAAGCATGCCATGGTGGGATGACAGCTGTAGTATAGCAATTAAAAAGAGAAAGAAAGCATTTAGGCGGGTTAAAGCTCACCATACACTGGAAACTTTGATTAACTATAAAAGGGCGCAAGCAGTAGTTAGGAAAACAGTTAGATCAGCCAAAAGCATATATTGTAGACAATTCTGCAATAAAATTGGAAGAGAAACCCAGCTGTCAGACATGTGCAGAACAATTAAGAAAATGAGCGGAATAAGAAATAGTGTAGAAATGTTATGTAGCAACAATAAAAATGCGATTAGTAATGCAGAAAAAGCAGAACTTTTGGTAAAAACTTCTGTGAAGATCCACAGTTCTGAAAATCTACCCTCAACAACTAAGCAGTATAGAGACCAGACACTTGCTCAAATCCAGGGAAAGTAGAAAGAAGGACTGCATCAAGGGGAGATCTGGACTTGCCATTTACTCTATTTGAATTAAAAAGAGCTATATCAAATGCACAGCAAACAGCACCAGGGAAAGATGGTATATGCTATAGCATGTTAGGCCATATGAGAGACATCACACTTGATATAGTATTAAGACTGTTCAATATGGTATGGAATACAGGTAAAATCCCATTAATATGGAAACAGGCACTTGTAGTTCCAATACTCAAACTTGGCAAAGACCCGTCAAATCCATCAAGTTATAGACCCATAGCATAAACATCACAGTTAGGGAAAACCATGGAGAGGATGGTAACAGACAGATTAGATCACTATATAAGTTCTTTTCTCATCGTATCACTCTGGATTTCGTAAGGGGAGAGGTACAATGGACTCTGTATTATGAGTCAGAAGTTAGGAAAGGTCAAACTAATAAAGAAAGTGTAATTGCTGTATTTTTTTTATGTTGAAAAACATAATATGATATGCTATGGAAGGAGGGACTTCTTATCAAACTCAATAAATTAGGAATAAATGGTAAGTTATATAAATGGGTATTAGACTTCCTGAACAGAAGAACAATAGAAGTCAAAATAGGTCCAGAATATTCAAATAGATATGCTGTGGAAAACGGCACCCCACAAGGCAGTGTATGTAGCCCAATATTGTTTAATATTATAATTAATGACATATTTGATCAGGTTGGAGAAAATATAGGTAAGTCGCTTTATGCGGATTATGAGGCACTTTGGGTTAGGGGTCGAAATATAGAATATTTAAGAAAGAAAATGCTAAATGCAAAGGGAAAGTAGAACAGTGGACAAATAAATGGGGATTTAAACTTTCAATTTCAAAAAGTTATATGCTTTTCTAAGCGCCATAAAAAAGTACCACTTAAATTGTATGGGCAAAATCTTGAACAGGTTAAAGTTGTGAGATTCTTAGGAGTGCTATTTGATGAGAAGTTGACCTGGTGTCAGCATATTGATAAATTAAGAATAAATGTAAAAAGATTAATAATGTCTTGAGGTGTCTGTCAGGGCGAGACTGTTGAGCAAGCAGGACATTGCACATGAACATCTATCAGGGTCTTATAAGAACTGCCTCTAATTATGGTTGCCTAGCATATATGTCAGCGTCAGAATCAAACCTTAAAAAGCTCGATGTGGAACAGGCACAGGCACTCCGGATTTGTACTAGAGCATTTAAATCATCACCAGTTGATTTACAGGTTGAGACAGGAGAGATGCCTTTTTTTATGTATCAGGAGGGTCAAGACCATGTTGGCATATTGGATAAATTTACAAGGGCATAGCAGAGTGCAGCCCACAAAGGCCATCTTACAAGAATCCTCAGAGCATAATAGAACTAATTTTTTACAGTTTTGGATGGGTAGGAAATGCTAAGGCACAAAATGCAGGCCTCAGCCAACTACAAGTAAGCCCCACTGTGGCATTATCAACTGTACCACCCTGGAGAGTCATAAAACCATCTGTAGATACAAGTCTATAACAAATGTTAAAAGAGAAATCCAAAATAGTACCACAGTGGATAATAGTTCGAAATTATATGGACCAGTATCAGGATAAACTATTCATATTTACAGATGGATCAAAACAGCCTCGGACAGGCCACACTGGTGCTGCTTTTTTCATTCTTCGTTATGAAATAGCAGTCCAAAAAAGAGCAACCGATCACCTATCAGTATACACTGTAGAGCTAATAGGAATCGTATTGGCATTGCTGTGGTTGGAAGAAAATAATCAGAACCAAAATGTCGCTATAGCCTCTGACAGTTTATCTGCACTAACAAGTATACAATCTGGGAAAACATCATGCAGACAAGACATTATTTACCAAATACTTCATCTGCTTCTCATACTACATAGTAGGGGGCTGGATGTCTCCTTCCTTTAGGTTCCTCCCACTTTGCACCCACTGCAATACACAAGAGACAGTAAAACACATTTTATTAGATTGCAAAAGATATGAGGAAGAAAGAACAGAGTTAGAGATGCAAATTGGATAGCAAAACATGACACTAGACACTAATTTGCTGGGAAAAACACCTGGAAAATGCACCATCCTTGGGATTGTCATTATGACATTGATTGACTATCATAGTAAATGGCCAGAAGTAGCATTCACTTCTTCAATCACAAGTAAAAATGTGATCAACTTCTTGACATCAGTTTTCAGCAGATTTGGAAATCCTCATTACATTGTATCTGACAATGGATGTCAATTCAAGTCCGTGGAATTTGCTGCATTTCTGAAAGATAGAGACATTCAACACATAAATACGTCAGTCTATCATCCAGCTGCAAATGGAGTTATCGAGAGATTCCATCAAGTACTGAAGAGTTCTATTCAATCTGCTATTCTGTCTGGAAAGCCATGGAAATCAACAGTAACAGAGTTTCTTCAAACTTACCGTGCTACTCCACATCCTGTTACTGGACAGTCTCCTTCTGAGTTACTCTGTGGTAGAAAAATGCATATTCGTCTCAATGTTCTTCCTTTTCCTATCCCCTGTAAGGATGCTGCTGTGAGTTAGAAAGTGTCATTGTCTCAAAAGAAGATAAAAACCTACACAGACCTCACACGATGAGCCTGTACGCCTAAGTTCAAACCTGGAGACTGGGTGCGTATAAAAATTCCTGTTCATGTTCCTAAAGGACATCCTAGATTCTCAAAGCCTTTGAAAATTTCACGTCAACTTGGTCCATGCACTTACCAGTTTGTAGCGAATCAGCTTTAAAAATGAAAGAAAAGCGCACGCTTGGATTCAAAGCACCGTTTTAAAGGAGACAAGAGTTTTAAAGCGTGCCCGCATTATCTACCAAAATATGTAGTGAAAATTAGCTGTTTGGGTTAATTTCATATATTCTCCACCATTTTACGTAAGTAAAAATTAGTTGTTAAATTGAGCTATCTTTATTCTCCTCCAAAGATGTCAGAGAGATTAACAGATCAGCTCGAAAAGGGAAATTTGACTAATTTAGTATTACTGATCAACTATTCGTCCAGCGATAAGTTGAAACTAGTGTATTCATTAATTATGCATTAGATATTACCTCCGTGGCCACCGGCAATAATATCCTAAACATAGTGACACATTATTCTAAGAGCATGTAGCAGAATCACAATTCAAGGCAATAGACACCTGTAAGCAAAAAGAACACGTATTTAAGAACAGACGAGACTTTATTGAACTATTCTATGACACAGAAACTAATCTAATATATAAAACACACGCACACACACACACACACACACACACAAACGGGTGATGATGAAGGGTGAATGAAGTTCCGAGTCTCTAGCGTTGCATGCTATTTCACAGACCATGATCTGAACGAACCATCAACTTATTTAGTTATCTTCACTTCCTTTAGAAGGGCTCAACTTATTATAGACACCAGATTAGCTAGATTCTGGGGTATTGCGCTTGCCTTAGCTGTGTTGAAGGGATTTCCTGGTTACGTCGTGGTGTCGTCGGCGGTCTGGTCGGTGAGAGGCGTCTCGGAAGACCAATCGGAATGCTGAGTGGAATGAAGGCGGGAGGTTTGAAAAGCAGGCGGCGGCTCTCGCTGGGTCCCCAGGCCGAGGTAAACGTGATCTGATCTCTCCGACGTTGATTGGCTCTGGAGACCCTCCACCGACCCCGTCCTTCGAAACGTGCCAAGAAGCAAGAGACACGAGAGAGAGCGAAGCAAGTGACCGCCTCAAACTTGTGTTCTTAGGATTTTAACACTTCCTGGGCTAGTCCAGCCCAGAGTGCTTCCTCCAATCAATATTGTCTTTGGGCAGGGTGTTAGCCAGATTCTCCACCTATTATGCTAATCAGCCCCTTGTCCATGTGGATGAGTGGTTCCACACTCTTAAATGATGAGTGGATTATTAAACTTTGTCCTGAAACTTGCATGTACATATCAGAACAATCTACACAAATTTCCTTACTCTTATGATTTAGGAAATCACTCAATGAACACATACATACCAAACAAGACATGTTTGACTATACTTAAAGTACATTACTAATATTTAAAACACAATGATCCTCCTAGGGCTACTACACTAATACATGATTAAATGAAATAATTAGTGGCAACTTAAAGGTGATACACATGAAGAAAATAGAACAACACATGGTAGGACATAGGTGATTGCAGTTGTTCAAAGATGTATTAATTCCCACAGTCGTTGCTCCTGGTAGGCACCGATTGTGGAATGTGCGAGTCCTTGTGTGGAATTGTGGAATGTGTAATCTTTGTGACTGAGCGAAAAGGTCTCTCCTTTCTTCCACAATTTATTGGCCTTACTGGTCTGGCCCAAAAAGGCCTAAATCACTGCATTTGAGAGCAGTTTCTGTGGTCGAGAGGGTTCAGCCCTGGGTCAAGGAGGCCTTTAATGCTTGCCGTGTTGGTTGAGATAAGGCAGATGCACATGCTGGATTTAAGTGGTTCCTAGGTGTCTGGGGTGGATTCCTTGTTTTATGGCTCCCTGAGTGGAGACATTTTGGTCCAGAGTTTCTTGTGGGTTCTCTGGCTGAGAAGGCCCATTGTTTTATTTCTTCTGGTTATAATTGTGTGAATTATATGATGCTGCTTGTGCTGAGGCATTACAAGTTATCAGATGGGAAAACTTGGCATGCGTCTCATCTTTCTCCAGCTTGTGCACCTATGGAGGATGTCATTAAGAGTGAACTTGTGTCCTTGCCCCTCCAGTCTGTTCCTTCCTCTACTGTGTTGCCTAAAAATGAACTTGTGATCTTACCAACTCAAACTGCCTCTCCATCTGTTCCTGAAAGGTCATCACGAGTGAAACGCCCTCCAAATTGGTTGCAGGACTGTCACTTAGTACTAAAGTCATTGATTACGTTGTGCTAAATGAGAAATTCATTATTGTTCTAATATGTATGGTTACAGAATGTAGAATGTATTGTTAAATCCATTGAATTAGATGTAACTATTGTATTGGATTTGCCTATTGCACCAACTATGTATTTTGGGTGGAATTTAACGTTTTAAGTAACGGGTGAATGTTGTGTTTGTGTACTTGTCAGGAGATGGTGCTTTAGTCCACATGTTGTTAGCTATAAAAGGTGTAGAGTAAGAATTGAAGTGTGTTGCACCTGCTACCAATTATGTAACGCCTGGCACTGTTGGCTTCCTTGTGGATTTGAATAAATCTTTAAGAATTGAGAACTCTCTTGGCCTTATGCTTACCAGGATTTAAACATAATGTGTGTGTGTGTGTGTTTATAGTTAGTTTATATTCTGTCAATCTACTACCCACACTCCAGTCCAGTAGATGGCGGTAATGCACCTTTTGGTTTTCCAACGGCCATTAAAACCAAAAGAAGAAGAAGAAGAAGAAGAAGAAGAAGAAGAACAGATCTGGCAGCGTCGTAAAGGATACTGGACTGTGTGCGTTGCGATTAGGGCAGGGGCTGCGGATCGGGTAACCACACGTGGTACAGATTTGGCAGTGTCGTAAATAATATGTAACAATATTGGCAGGGGAAGTTGCCACGCTTTCCTGCACATGTGTCGCATTTTTTTCTTATTGCGCTTAACCATATCTCTACGTGCTGCAAAAGGATCGCACGTCTTTAAAACTCAGAGACGACACATATTCAACCAGAAACGCTGCTTGGTAAAAATGTCTTCTGTTAAAATTGGCACACACAACGGAACTTTTCACTGTGATGAAGTTTTGGCATGCTATCTTCTACGTCAGCTCCCGGAGTACAAGGTTAACCATACTCTTCTACTTATTAAATAGCTTTATAAATATTTTATACAATTGTACAAGCGGTAAAATGTGCTGCCCTTTAAAGATTTGTTTCTTTAAAGTTTTTGTTTTTTCCGCAAGGATGCCGAAATAATTCGGACTCGTGACCCTGTAGAGCTGGCTAAGTGTGATATTGTGGTCGATGTTGGTGGAGTCTATGATCCAAAACAACACCGATACGACCATCATCAAAGGTATTTTTAGATAACCCGCATACATAAAGATCAAGATGGTACTTTATACGATGGTGTTTGGTTTAATTGTACCAGTATAATATATATAAAATAGGCAGTTTTGTTCTGTCCTTTTATTTGACTTAATCTGAGTTTACTGTTCAGCAGTCCTGTTCTGTGTCTGCTCTGTGAGGTGCAGGGTTAATCAGTCTCTTGGTTATTATCATACTGCGATGTGCTTTGATTTCTGGATTGTAAATTTCTTTCTGAATGAGTACCCCATAAGCACATCTTTACAATGTCTGTTTGTGTGTTTTGTGACACAAAAAGTGTATTAAAAAATACTATATTGTTAAAATGGTTTTGGAGAATACCCTATCTGGAGCTAAAACACAGATTTATGAGGTTCTTTGTGCATCTCTCTTCCTTTGTCTTAATGGGATACAGAAGGAATGGCATCTTCATTGTTGTGCAGCTGTGCATTGAATAGATAAAATAGATGTTTATCAGGAAAACAGATATAATGGCATGTATGTATGGCATCAACGTTAAGTGCAAAATTTATAATTGTTCAAAGTCTTAAAGCAGTGTTAAAGTCAACACATGCATTCTCTTTAACTGCTAAACTTGGATAACCAGTAAAAAGCAGGCAGATCCATGGCCCTACCCATTAACATTTTAATTTAATTGGGCATGACTTTTCATGACTTAATCTTCTAGCAGGGGTGTCCAAAATACTATTTTTGAAATGGCCCACAAGAAATTTTATAAATAAATTGTCAACCCAATAGTTAAAAAGTAAAAAATCTGGGTGTCCAATAACAATGAATCTAAAGCGCTCCCCACATTAAGGGAAGGTGGGAAATGATTTTACATGAAAACTGAGAAAATCACAACACAATCACACAAGGTTAGATAACCATCAAGAAGTGTGACTACCTCTATAAAAGCAAAACTTATGGGAGTTTGGTGTTCTGGAGCACTCAAGTGTATGTCTACATCATGGCAAGAAGAAAGGCATGACCTCAAAAAAGCAATTAGTGCTGCTCATCAATCTGGCAAGGGTTATAAGGCCATCACCAAACAGTTTGAAATTCAAAATTCTACAGTGAAAAGGATTGTTTGTAAATGGAAAACCTAAAACATCATCAGATTTTCACACAAGTCAAAAGTAGTTAAAGAGAACCCAGTTAAACAAATGAGAGAAAATATTATGCTTGGTCATATATTTATTGAGGAAAATGATCTGATTTTACATATCTGTGAGTGGCAAAATTATGTGAAGCTTTGCTTTCAGTATCTGTGACTCCCTTGTGCAGCAATAACTGCAACTAAACCGGTGAACTTTCTGGTAACTGATGATCAGTCCTGCACAGCTTGGAGGAATTTTAGCCCATTTCTCAGTACAGAACAGAACAGCTTTAACTCTGGTGGGTTTCCTCACATGAACTGCTTGCTCCAGGTTCTTCCACAACACTTTCACTTGAGATTCAGTTCATAGACAGATGTCCCGACATTTTCTGGTATAATTTCTGGTAAAAATTTGCTGGTATAATTCAGAATTCATTGTTCCATCAATGATGGCAAACCTTCTTGGCCCAGATGCAGCAAAACAGGCCGGACAGATGGGATAAGGTTCTTATGCTGGAATGCAATATTTTCCTTTCTCCAAACATAATGCTTCTTATTTAAAACAAAAAGTTATATTTTGGTCTCATCTGTCTTCAAAACATTTCCATTAGCCTTCTGGCTTGTCCACGTGATCTTTAGCAAACTGCAGATGGGCAGCAATGTTCTTTTTGGAGAACAGCGGCTTTGTCTGTCTATCTGTCAGTCTGTCTGGCTGTGTATTGGTTTAGTCCAAACTCTTTAGAGATGGTTTTCTAACCTTTTTCTGCCTGATGAGCAACACCTCTCTTTCTGAGGTCCTCAAAAATCTCCTTTGTTCATACCATAATACACTTCCACAAACAAGATCAGACCAAATCCCTGTTCTTTAAATAAAACAGGGTGCGCACTCACACCTGATTGTCATCCCATTAATTGTAAATACCTGACTCTAATTTCACATTCAAATTAACTGCTAATCCTAGAAGTTCACATACTTTTGCTTCTCACTGATATGTAATATTGGATCATTTTCCTCAATAAATAAATGTAAAATATTTTTCTCATTTGTTTAATTGGGTTCTCTGTCTACTTTTAGGATTTGTGTGAAAATCTGTTGTTTTACGTCATATTTATGCAGATCTATAAAAATTCAAAGGGGTTGACAAACTTTCAAGCACCACCGTAGGTCAGAAACCCCAGGTCTAGTAGCCACGCATTATCTGACAGTTCCACGTTCCTTGTCAACAAAAATGTCTTTACCTCAGGCAGTACGTCAACAAATCACAGCAGCACTTTGCCGCGACTCAACCACCGGACATCAGCATGGAGAAGTAGGTCTCCGTAATAGTCATTGAGCTCATTTAATAACACCGTGAATAACAGGTGCTGAAGTGCTCTTACTCAAATCAAGTTTATCAGTTTGACCATCAGTGTCATTACATGAAAAAAGTCCATGACCTTCTCAGCCAAGGCCTGCTGATGAATCACACAGTGATAATTCACAAAGTCAGGAAAATCAGTGTCATTACGGCAGTGCTATAAAACCAGCGTGCACAGTGCGCATTGCTGGGGCCTGATCAGTAGTAATTGCCACCAGTTTATGAATGGAGATGCCATTTTCACTGACATTTTTTTAAACTCATTGGAAGTATCCTCACCTCTTGTTGTCTTCTTTAAGTGCAAAAGAGTGAGGAAGTCCTCCTTTGTTGTAGAATCCTGGAAAGCCATTTTGACAAATACAAGAAGCTGAGCTGTGTCCATTACATCCAGGGATTCATCGATCTGTAGTGAAAAATATTCACAGAGTGACGAGTCCATTAACACTTGTCGATCCACGTCCTCAGACAGTGACTCCTTATCACTGTTGCAGATCCAAGCTACACAACACGGAGTGCAGTTTTGATATTGTCTTTGTTTTTGAAGTCGTTGAAAACAGGCTTTGCACTAATGGCCATTGCTTCCTTAAATAAATCACCATCCATAAAAGGCTTATTGTGTTTAACCTAAAGGTGACTTACACAAAATCATCCTTCAGTAGCAGTGTTATTTTGAACAGCAGGTTTTTTGAAAAGCGATTGTTGGGCCTTCAACTCCAATTTCAGCTCGTCAGCTTTACTAGCACGGATTGCGCTATTTGGTGGGTATATTTGGTGGGTATATTTGAATTTCTGGTGGTTATTGTTGTGGTGCCGCTCCAGATTTCCTCTTTTAGCCAGTGCTTGTGTTTTGTGGCACAACATGCATACACACTTGTCTTTCCCAAGGTAAAAAGAAATTTCTCTTCCCATTCTGGATGGAAATTATATGTTTTTGCCTTCTTTCATGGAGCCTCCGCCATGCTAGCTAACTGTTATCTACCTTGTAAGCGATCACCAGCGAGTGCTGTATATTGACATTTGCGACAGTAAACGTACTGGTACGCTCCTCTTATCTTATTGGTTACTTTAATGAAGCACCTGCTATGCTGGGAAAAAAAATACAACAGCTGTATCGAGAGAGAGGTGCTTGCAAAACTGAAAATTTATCAGGCATAATGCATTTATGCATGTATTTTTCTATTATTTTTAGGAGCTACAGGGAAAGTCTCGATGATCTACCAGTCGATCATGATTGACGGGTTGGCAACCACTGGTCTAGATAAATGATAGATAGATTCAAAACTTGGAATCAACTCCAGACCATTTATCTCTTTACTTTGTCATGAAATAAGGATGAAATTGCTTATCAGTCAAGTGTCCAATTGCTTTTGAGCCTGTGGAAATATGGCTGTAATCCCTAAATGCATAAGGCAATATTTTTGTTAAACCCCTTGGAAGCTGAAAGTCTACACTTCAATCACATCTTGATGGCATTTGCATTCCAAATTCATTTTGGTGGTATACAGAGGCAAAATTATGAAAATTGTGTCATTGTCCAAATACTTATTGACTTGATGATCGATAGATTTTTGTTTTTGTGTGTATCTCATGCTAAATAGTTTATCTTCAAACGCAATACAACATAAAGGCAACCCAAATAAACACTCACTTCTTTTTTTTTTTTTCTTTATTGAAACAAAAAGATGTTATCCAACACCCATCACCAGTGTGAAAAACAAATTGCCCCCTTAAACTTAAAATCTGGTTGTGACACCTTTAGCAGCAATAACTGCAACCAAACGCTTCCGATAACTGGAGATCAGTCTTTCACTTACTTCTAGGACTAGGACTTACTCCTATGCTTTGGATCATTCTTTCTGCATAATCCAGTTGCGCTTGAGTTTCTTACGGACTGAAGACCCGCCATTCTCCTTTAGGATTTTCTAGTAGAGAGGAGAATTCATGTTTTCCTCAATTATTGCAAGTTGCCCAGTCCCTAAAGCAGCACAGCATCCCCACACCATCACACTTCCACCACCATGCTTGACCGTAGGTATGATGTTCTTTTGTGGAATTCTGTGTTTGGTTTACACCAGATGTAACAGGACCCCTGTCTACCAAACAGTTCCACTTCTGATTGATCAATCCACAGAATATACTCCCAAAAGGTTTGAGGATCATCAAGGTGTGTTTTGGCAAGATTCAGATGAGCCTTAATGATGTTCTGGGTTAGCGGTGGTTTTTGCCTCGCCACTCTTCCATGGATGCCATTTTTGCCCAGTGTCTTTCTGATAGTATAGTCATGAACAGTGACCTTTGTTGGTGCAAGAGAGGTCTGTAGGTCCTTTGATGTTGTCCTTGGCTCTTTTGTGACTTGCTGGATGAGTCATTGCTGTGCTCTTGGCGGAATTTTGGATGGTCAGCCACTTCTGAGAAGGTTCACTACTGTGCCAAGTTTTTCCATTTGGAGATAATGGCTCTCACTGTGGTCCTTTGGAGTCCCAGAGCCTTTGAAATAGCTTCGTAACCCTTCCCAGACTGATGTATTTCAATCACCTTTTTCCTCATCATTTCTGGAATTTCTTTAAATTTTGGCGTAGTATGTTACTGGGTAAGACCTTTTAACCAACTTCATGCTGCTGAAAAAGTTCTATTTAAGTGTTTATTTGAACAGGGTTTGCAGTAATCAGGTTATCTGGTTGCGTCTAGTCCAGCTGAACCCCAATATGAATGCAGTTTCATAGATTTGGGGAATTAGTAACTACGGGGGCAAATACATTTTCACACAGGCCCAGTTCATACTGGATAACTTTTTTGCTTCAATAAATAACACATCATTTAAAAACAGTATTTTGTGTTTACTCGGGTTGCCTTTGTTTTATCTTAGATTTTTTAGTAATTTAGTATGAGATGTACACAAAAACAGAAGAAATCAGGAATACTTTTTCACAGCACGATAGATAGATGGATAGATATTTACAGTACTGTGCAAAATTTTAGGCATCCTATTTTCTTTTAGTGCAAACTTTGTTATAGATTTAAAAAAACAAAAATTTTTATGGCTTCTACGTTATCAAGTCTGTACAAAAAAAAAAAAAAACAGTTTCCCAAACATTAATTTTCTAGCACAAAATTAAATGTTACAGAAAAATGTTTGTCATTAAAGAAAGCAGCATATTATATAAGAGACCAAAAAACACAATGAAGGCTGCTGGGTTTTGCTGCAAAAATAAGAAGCGAGTGCGAAAGTCAAAGTGTCCAGAAGAACTGTGCCTGGTTCTGCAAGATGCTCAATAAAACTTACCAGCTAATTTCCTTATAAAACTGCTCAAATTGTACCGGAAACTACTATTTATATTTTAATTTTAATTTTTTTGTCACACCAAATATTGACTTTGTTTCATTTACTACTGTTTACTACTCTTTACAGTATGTATATATATTTTTTATGTAGAAACATTTTAATTTCATTATTTTGAAGGCATCTTTCCTCTACGGCATTTATTTGCATGTGCCTAAAACTTTTGCACAGTACTTGGATGTACAAGGATGACTTTGGTAGAAAGGTATGTGAATAGACAGATAGAACTCTAGAGTCAATAGTGTGTGTTTGTGTGTGAGTGAGACTGGAATGGAGTCTAGCACTTCTTCCTTCTTTTATCATTTCTCTTCTTATGTTTAGGAGTTTCTTCCTTCTAATTAAATTTTCCATGAAAACGGATTAATTCCATAGTCTTTCTTGAAGTTCTTTTCCTTTCTCATAAGTTCCTTGTGTTTATACAGTTCGACCTCTACCACGATGGATCTTGGTCCTTTAAGGCTCGTTCACACCGGGACATTTTTTCAGTGTCCTGTGTCTAAATCAGTGGCTGTCAACGGGAGTGTTCACACCCACATCTAAAACGCGTGGCGTCAAAGCGTCAAATGTTTTTAACGTCTTGGGGTTCATTTTTTTGTTTTTGACGCAATGTGTTAAAACTGGCTGACCAATGAGATTCACGATTTTGTTCACGTGCCTGAGCCACTGATGTTACAAAAAAACCATGACCTGGTGGCGCTGAAGCACAAAACTATCTTGCCGAGCACACGTTGATACCTGAAGAAGATGAAGAAGAGACGACACTGAAACTAGTGATGGGAATTCCGGCTCTTTTTAGTGAGCCAGATCATTTGGCTCAGCTCAGCAATAACAGCCGACTCTTTCAGCTCCCAAATGGCTCTTCATTTAGTACCACTTCTGGCTTTTATAATTCAGCCAGATTTAGCAATATTTTGACCTATGCTTAGTATGTGTGCACATATATAACTTAAATTATTCAATGAAATTATACTAAACCTTATGATTTTACATAATTTTACATTATGTTTGGAATAAAAACATTGAGTAATGTAAAAACATCAAACTCTATTACACACGTGTATTAAACGTTCTATTTATATTGAACTATCCAAAACACAAACCATGCCAAACAAATCACACCCACACTGCACTGTTGGATGTACAATTCTAATATGCCTGTGAAGGTTGTCAGTAGATCCTGCTCCATATGATATTTTTACCTTACAAATTCTACATTCTACCTTTATGTTGTCTATGTTGTTAAAATGTATGTATTAAATGTATTACAATGAAGAATGTTATCACACGTGATTTGGTCACACGCACATATACGTCAGTACAACACAACATTGTCTTGCCGAGCACACGTCGATACCTGAAGAAGATGCAAGCAAGATGAATGATTAGCTGCTGGTGTCTGAATGCCAAGAACTTTATGATCAATGCCACAGCGACAAAAATGTTGAAACTCCATTTTAGAGAGAGAGAGCATAAGTGACATACCCAAAATAAAATGGTCACTGCTAATAAATCATTCTGCACAATGGAGCTAAAGCCTCAATTCGGGCCATATTCTAGTTTAAAACTATTATCCTATTATTCTGTCTTGTATTAATTTACAAAAAAATGAAATCGGCTCTCAGACGGGAGGCGGCTCACAAAGTCCACTCGTTTGCAAACGACATCACTAACTGAAATGCAAGCATATATTCTAAGTGATCCGTTTAATTCTTTCAGTGTTGCTTTCTATACTAAATTGCATTGTTTTTCTTTGTGTCTTCCCTGCAAATGTTTCACATCTCTGCTGAACGTTAATCCGCTGATTGATAGCCTATTGTATTTATTTTGCATCTGGCATATATTTACATACAAGTATTCTTGATCTCTTATTCAAATAGCTAAGTGCCCCATTATTGCATCATTGTATTATCATATTGACCACAAAAAGGACTATTCATATTCAACACTTCATCAATTTGCAGGAGCGTTAACATTTTGGGGTACAACGTCCTTATACAGGTGCATCCCAATAAATTAGAATGTCGTGGAAAAGTTAATTTATTTCAGTAATTCAACTCAAATTGTGAAACTCGTGTATTAAATAAATTCAGTGCACACAGACTGAAGTAGTTTAAGTCTTTGGTTCTTTTAATTGTGATGATTTTGGCTCACATTTAACAAAAACCCACTAATTCACTATCTCAACAAATTAGAATATGGTGACATGCCAATCAGCTAATCAACTCAAAACACCTGCAAAGGTTTCCTGAGCCTTCAAAATGGTCTCTCAGTTTGGTTCACTAGGTAAATCACAAACATTCATTGCCAAAGAAGCTGGCTGTTCACAGAGTGCTGTATCCAAGCATGTTAACAGAAAGTTGAGTGGAAGGAAAAAGTGTGAAAGAAAAAGATGCACAACCAACCGAGAGAACCACAGCCTTATGAGGATTGTGAAGCAAAATCGATTCAAGAATTTGAGTGAACTTCACAAGGAATGGACTGAGGCTGGGGTCAAGGCATCAAGAGCCACCACACACAGACGTGTCAAGGAATTTGGCTACAGTTGTCGTATTCCTCTTGTTAAGCCACTCCTGAACCACAGACAATGTCAGAGGCGTCTTACCTGGGCTAAGGAGAAGAAGAACTGGACTGTTGCCCAGTGGTCCAAAGTCCTCTTTTCAGATGAGAGCAAGTTTTGTATTTCATTTGGAAACCAAGGTCCTAGAGTCTAGAGGAAGGGTGGAGAAGCTCATAGCCCAAGTTGCTTGAAGTCCAGTGTTCAGTTTCCACAGTCTGTGATGATTTGGGGTGCAATGTCATCTGCTGGTGTTGGTCCATTGTGTTTTTTGAAAACCAAAGTCACTGCACGTGTTTACCAAGAAATTTTGGAGCACTTCATGCTTCCTTCTGCTGACCAGCTTTTTGAAGATGCTGATTTCATTTTCCAGCAGGATTTGGCACCTGCCCACACTGCCAAAAGCACCAAAAGTTGGTTAAATGACCATGGTCATGGTCAACCCTCCAGCTTCACCTGCTTCTTCCTCGCTGTCTGCAGAAGACTTTGCCTCCTTCTATGATGAGAAGATTAAGGAAATCTGCAAGACCTTCACCTCTGCCCAGCCGAATTCTGTTCTAACACAGGTCTCTCCTCCTTCTCTGTCACATTTTTCTGCCCTAGCAACACAGGAGATTCAAGAAGTCATCCTGTCTTGCAACCCTACCACCTGCCCACTGGATCCAATTCCCTCTACATTGCTCCAGACCATCCTGCCTGACCTTCTGCCCTTCATCTCTACAATCATCAACGGTTCCCTGTCATCTGTATATAATCAACTGTCTCTTTCTCTCGCAGAACCACCTTCATGATCTATACCAATCTGGCTTTAAAGCAGCACACTCCACAGAGACTGCCCTCTTGGCCGTCACTGGAAAAACTGCCAGATCAGCCAAACTGACCTCTGTCCTCATCCTGCTTGACCTGTCTGCTGCATTTGACACGGTCAACCACAAGATTCTCCTGACTACCCTCAAGAGTCTTGGAATTTGCGGAGCAGCATGGCAATGGTTTGCTTCATACTTGGAAGGTCGTTTGGATCAGGTATCATGGGGGGGTCAACATCTGCACCTTGCAGACTCTCTACTGGTGTCCCACAAAGCTCAGTACTTGGTCCTCTCCTCTTTTCCCTCTATACCCACTCTCTTGGCGAAGTCATCTCCTCACATGGGTTCTCTTACCATTGCTATGCTGATGATACCCAACTTATCTTTTCCTTTCCACCTTCACACACCACTGATTCTGCCCGGATCACAGCATGTCTGATGGACAATTCATCGTGGATGGCAGCTCATCAGCTGAAACTCAACCCCAGCAAAACAGAACTGCTCTTCATCTGAGGAGATTCGTCCCCATGCCAGGATCTCATGATCTCCTTAGACAACTCCATGATCTCTCCTTCAACTACTGCTCGTAACCTTGGGGTAATCGTGGACAATCAACTGTCCTTTTCATCACATATTACTAATCTAACACGGTCCTGTTGGTTTATCCTTTACAACATTAGAAGGATTCGTCCATTTCTAACAACACAGGCCACTCAGTAGCTTGTGCAGTCTCTTGTCATTTCCAGACTAGACTACTGCAACTCGCTCCTGGCAGGTCTACCTTTGAGTGCCACCCATCCTCTACAGACGATCCAGATCGCAGCTGCATGACTTTTTTTCAATCTCCCTAAGTTCTCTCACACCACCCCGTTGCTGCGCTCCCTTCACTGGCTTCCAGTAGCTGCACGCATCAGATTCAAAACATTGATGCTTGCCTACAAAGCCAAAAGTGGAACAGCACCCTCTTATCTTAGAGCTCTCATCACCCCACGCACCGCACCATGCTCCCTCAGGTCAACAAGCACTGCTCGACTGGTCCCACCCTCTCTCAGGATACAAGGTAGATCTGCCTCATGACTTTTCTCTGTTCTGGCACCAAGGTGGTGGAATGAATTCCCATCAATGTCAGAACAGCTGAGTTGCTGGCTATCTTCAAGAAACGCCTAAAGACATACCTCTTTCTTAAATACTTACCCCTTGATAGTTAGTGTTTTCTTTTTCTTTCAAAAAAAAAAAAAAAAGAAGAAGAAAACTCCTAACAGTTGCTCTCTTTTCAACAGGTTTGTGTTCAGTGCACTTCGTTGTAATCGTATGAACCAGAAATGAAATATTCATTGATTGTACGTCGCTCTGGATGAGGGCTAAATGCTATAAATGTAAATGTAAGCGGAAACATTTTCTAGTGTTCTATATGATAAGAAGAGCCCTGGTGGAAAGAAATTATTTGTGGTGGCATTTCATATTGCTAGACATGGTGACCATTTGCTCTGCAGAGAAAGAAGCACCATCTATATCAAACAGTGCAAACAATGGTTCTTTTAAATAGACAATATTTAAATATTTTTTTATTTACAAGAAACATTGTTTGCTATAGATGCTGCTGTTACTTTTTTTGCAAATCTACATGTTCCAAATTTCAGTCTAATTAAAAAAGTGTAATTTTCCAACTGCAAAATGTTTGGAAATAACTCCAAATTGTAATTGAAAATTGTTCATGCATTTGCAAAAAAACAACGATATTCCCCCTCCCCTTTTCTTAAAACATTGCCCAGACCAAAGTACGGGTGCTGGTAAATGAATACAGTATTACTGCAGTACAGGTATAGAACCTATTTCAAGGTTTTAAGGAGAAATTATTACTTTAGTTAAATTTTAGTGCCAATTAGAGCTCCTGGCAGTAAGACATGATTGTTTGTAAATATGGCTCCTGTTCTTTTCACCAGGTCCTTTGAGGAGACCTTCAACAGCTTATGCCCAGAGAAGCCATGGGTAACCAGACTGAGCTCAGCAGGTTTGGTTTATCTTCACTTTGGTCGTCGAATACTTTCTCATCTTACACACTTGGCGCAGGGCAACAGGCAGCTGGAGATCATCTATGATAAGGTTAATTTCTGTAAGAAACATAATGTATAAAATAAAGTATTAGGCTAGATTTTGTACTTCATCATAAGAACATATAGATTTGGCTACAAAGTAGAGGCATGTTTGGTAATTTAGGTATGGCCCTATTCAGACTTGAGGTAAGCATGCATAGTGAGGATTTAATACAAAATACCTCAGACGTAACTATTGACTTAAGCTCTATTCAGAAGTTGTGAGATTTATGCATGCAGGACAGATTTTGCATAATACAGAAGCCTGTCTGTTATGTGCCATTCTAACCTTGGACTTGAATGCATTTTTCTTGTGACATTGACTTGAGCGAGGAGCAGCACCATTGTCTGACCATTTGAAGTACAGTACTGTGCAAAAATTTTACGCACATGCAAAGAAATGCTGTAGAGCAAAGATGCCTTCAATATAATGAAATTAAATGTTTCTACACTTAAAAAATACCACAAAGAGCAGTAAACAGTAGTAAATGAAACAACTTCTTTGGTGTGACAAACAAATAGAAATAGTAGTCTCTGGTACAATTTGTGTAGTTTTGTAAGGAAATTAGCTGGTAAGATTTATTGAACATCTTGCAGAACCAGCCACAGTTCTTCTGGAGACTTTGGCTGTTGCCTTTGCTTCTTATTTTTGCAGCAAAACCCAGCAGCCTTCATTATATTTTTTGTCTGAAAAGTGGTCTCTTGCGTAATATGCTGCTTTCTTTAATGGCATAAAAATTTTTCTGTAACATTTAATTTTGTGCTAGAAAACTAATGTTTGGGAATCTGAAATGTTTTTGTACTGACTTTATAATGTAGCAGTCATAAAATAAAAAATCTATGACAAAGATTGTACTAAAAAAATAGGGTGACTAAAACTTTTTCACAGTACTGTATCTACAAATAAATGACAAAATTAATAGTATTAATTAATAATAGTATTAATTAATAGTAAACAGACACCGTTTAGCTTTACTATCTCCATAGAAGATATTCAGCACCTAACTAGACCCGCACCATTTGACTCACAAACACCGATCATACCTCAGATCACTTGGAGTTTCCAGGAGATGCGTGTGATTACTTTTCCTGGCATTCCCATGTACATGTTGTGAAATTCCCGATGAAATATCCCCCATATACATTGAGAAATTCCATTATGGGGATAATCATACCATTTGCATTGCATTATGAATTGCATTATGGGTACCTTAGTGACGTCACGTGCATGTTAACCCCCAGCATAAGTGGAATCAGAAAATTACCGCAACATAGACATATGACATATCAAAATGCTTGGCTGACTAATGAAAATTGTGGTATGGGTATTTTAGTGATGTCACATGCGCATTAACCCCCAAAATAAGTGGAATCACAAAACTAAAAAGCTGCATGTACGCGTCAAATTTTTTCACGGGCAAGCACTACTCACATTTTCTTTGGAGAATGTTAATTGTTTATTATTATCACTGAATGCTAAATCGCCCAAATCAGAAAATAAATGCCCCGATCCCATAACCTCTAATTGCCCCACATGGAAATATAAATACCACCCTAACTGCTAATTGCTGGAAATTCCTAAATTAAATGTCCGCGTGACGTCTGCCTGTGAATTGCCCCAACACCAAAAAAGTAAATGCTACCTGTAATTACCCAAAATAAAGCCAAATATAAATTCCCTTGTTACTGTTAATTGCCCCAAAGCCTGACTGCTGTATGAAAGTATGTATGTAGTATGATTCTAGGGATTCTGATTTAGACCAAGTGTCATTTGTAGAACCCAGTTTGTGTGGATGGAAAAGAAAGTCTCTCTCCATTCGCAGCCAATGCTCTACCATGCTCCTGCTGCCACATACACCCACAAACCATCTCAGGCCTGGGAGCCGTCTAGCCGGCTCCACCTGGAGAGAGGGAAAATTCATTAGTGACATTTGCATCCCTGGCCTGTGGACCACATTAAACTTGAAAAGGTTGTCAGGAAGATACAAGCAAGTGATCTGCACTTTGGCATCCTTCTTGGAATGGAATGTGAGATCAGAACAGAGGTTAAAAAGGCATCCCAATAGGTAGCACTTTCGCCACTGCACTGTATCTGGATTCCCTTACCGAGAGCTCCTGGCTGACGCATCTGTCTGCTGCATCAGTATGCAGAACAAAAGGGAGAGGAGTCAGCTGAATGTAACTGTTCACCATCCCCACACCGGTCCACACAACAAAAAGCCTGTTTGTAATGCTCCCTCCACTGAACTGTATCTGGCACTCCAGGCAATTGCTTCTGTCTTGTCAGTTTGGGAATACATCTTCCCATACCCCATATAGCCAGGATAGTCATTCTTGGGCCTGACACAAATTGTCTTATGTTTGTTGGCCCCAGGTATGTAGTTTTGCTCTCAGGTGCAGAATATATTGAATTTTGCTTTTGTTATTTGAAGGTCCCTCCTCCCAATTTTCCTTTTTGACATCACATAGATTGTACCTGCACAGTAATTGGAATGGAGAGAACCCAGTGGAGGCTTGTAGAACCTCTTATATTGCAAATAATAGGGGCCTGAGCCACTTGTCCCAATTATATGCATTGTCATGAACAAACTTAGGAATCATACTCTAACATCTGAATCCCTAATCATTTGTATAGCTTGCATGGTGTCCATGATATGAATGTAGTGCCTTTGCCAGTCAGGATCTCTTTCAGGATTTCAGCTTGGGAGATTAATCTGATGAGTGCCTCTACAACATTGCATGTGAAGATGTTGTACTGAGGCACTGCTTCTGGATATCACATTGAGAAAGCCACAAGAAATGGTACAAAATGATTCCATTGTGCACTCCTCTGGCACGGTCCATTTCAATTCTTTCAAGGGGAACCTTGATTAATGGTAAAAGGTGGAATGGTGCTTTTGGGGGTGCTGGAGGTTTCACCAGCTGACATTCATAGCATGCCGTACACCACCTGGATACATCACCAAGAATGCCAGACTAATAAAAATGGGCGATTGGTCGGTTGAGTGTTTTATCCTGTCTGATGCCCAGCTATAGAATTATGATGACCCACATTTCCTGTGACTCATTGGCAACAGTTGGATTTTTTTTCTTTAGTGTGTGTCCTCTCTCAAACGTATTGATCTAGGCCACTGGCTGAGACCAGGTGGCTGACCTACAGGATGAAAGTCCTGAACCTCAGCTTATAACTTCGGGAAAGGGGGGATGACTCACCCAAACAGGCCCTATGGAGACCCTTTGTTCTTTCACCTAGTTCACCCTGTCCTTATCACACTGTTCACACATTCCACAGACTGCATCAGAACACTCCATATATTCTGCAGGACCAAGAACTGCAAGAATAGTACATTAACAACTGAAATTGCCCATTTTCTTCCATGTGTTATCCTGTAATTATCATGCTTATAACCACAATGTTGCCAATACTCATTTGATTAATATGCATGAGTGATTGATTATGAATATAGGTGTGTGATTGATTATTAGTAGTACAGGTGCATCTCAATAAATTAGAATGTCGTGGAAAAGTTCATTTATTTCAGTAATTCAACTCAAATTGTGAAACTCGTGTATTAAATAAATTCAGTGCACACAGACTGAAGTAGATTAAGTCTTTGGTTCTTTTAATTGTGATGATTTTGGCTCACATTTAACAAAAACCCACCAATTCACTATCTCAACAAATTAGAATATGGTGACATGCCAATCAGCTAATCAACTCAAAACACTTGCAAAGGTTTCCTGAGCCTTCAAAATGGTCTCTCAGTTTGGTTCACTAGGTAAGCCACAAACATTCATTGCCAAAGAAGCTGGCTGTTCACAGAGTGCTGTATCCAAGCATGTTAACAGAAAGTTGAGTGGAAGGAAAAATTGTGGAAGAAAAAGATGCACAACCAACCGAGAGAACCGCAGCCTTATGAGGATTGTCAAGCAAAATCGATTCAAGAATTTGAGTGAACTTCACAAGGAATGGACTGAGGCTGGGGTCAAGGCATCAAGAGCCACCACACACAGACGTGCCAAGGAATTTGGCTACAGTTGTCATATGCCTCTTGTTAAGCTACTCCTGAACCACAGACAATGTCAGAGGCGTCTTACCTGGGCTAAGGAGAAGAACAACTGGACTGTTGACCAGTGGTCCAATATCCTCTTTTCAGATGGGAGCAAGTTTTGTATTTCATTTGGAAACCAAGGTCCTAGAGTCTGGAGTTAGGGTGGAGAAGCTCATAGCCCAAGTTGCTTGAAGTCCAGTGTTCAGTTTCCACAGTCTGTGATGATTTGGGGTACAATGTCATCTGCTGGTGTTGGTCCATTGTGTTTTTTGAAAACCAAAGTCACTGCACCCGTTTACCAAGAAATTTTGGAGCACTTCATGCTTCCTTCAGCTGACCAGCATTTTGAAAATGCTGATTTCATTTTCCAGCAGGATTTGGCACCTGCCCACTCTGCCAAAAGCACCAAAAGTTGGTTAAATGACCATGGTGTTGGTGTGCTTGACTGGCCAGCAAACTCACCAGACCATGGGGTATTCTCAAGAGGAAAATGAGAAACAAGAGACCAAAAAATGCAGATGAGCTGAAGGCCACTGTCAAAGAAACCTGGGCTTCCATACCACCTCAGCAGTGCCACAAACTGATCACCTCCATGCCATGCCAAATTGAGGCAGCAATTAAAGCAAAAGGAGCCCCTACCAAGTATTGAGTACATGTACAGTAAATGAACATACTTTCCAGAAGGCCAACAATTCACTAAAAATGTTTTTTTTATTGGTCTTATGAAGTATTCTAATTTGTTGAGATAGTGAATTGGTGGGTTTTTGTTAAATGTGAGCCAAAATCATCACAATTAAAAGAACCAAAGACTTAAACTACTTCAGTCTGTGGCATTGAATTTATTTAATACATGAGTTTCACAATTTGAGTTGAATTACTGAAATAAACAAACTTTTCCATGACATTCTAATTTATTGAGATGTACCTGTATGTTAACAGTGGCCAACATGTCTTATTTGGCATGTGTGTGTTCGTTGAGTGATTTCCTGAAAGATGAGAGTCAGGAAATTCGGGTAGAATGTTATGTACAGGCATTAAAAGTTGAGACTAAAAGTTTGATCCACACTGTAAAAGGAAGAAAAGGCGCGAAATTGTGACCACAAAGACAATGGATTGAGTAGAGTCATGGGCGGAGAATGTAGCTATACCCCGCCCTAACTTCATGCTGACTGGAGCAAAACTTTTCAGGCTCTGCCCAGCTACAGTTATGTGAAAAAAATAAGTTTATAATTAGAGATGCACCGATCGACCGGCCAGGGACCGGAATCAGCTGATTTTCCGCATTCTCGGCCCGGACCGGTGATCGGCCGGTCAGTCTCACGTCTTTCCGATTCCGAGCCGGTCCGTGTTGTTGCCAGCGGCACAAGCAATAACGTCACAGCCACGCTCACAGCCGCATGTAAACATGTCGAAGGCAAAAACGCGAAAACCCATTGACCTACTGGAGGATCAACAAAGATCGTTTCCCTGCGCTTGCTCCACTTGCCCGAGCCTATACCTCTCTGCTCCATGTACAAGTGTTGAAAGTGATGGCTTGTTTAGCTTGGCTGGACATGTGATAGATGAACGGAGAATCCGATTATCAGGTGACAAGGCAGAGATGCTTCTGTTTGTGAAGAAAAACTTGCTATTAATGCTCAAGTATACATACAGTATGTTGGCACAAAGAAAAGGTGCCTTGTGTAACGCTTTACACGGAGAGGCCGGATAGCTTGCCTTAATGGTTGTAGCCAGGTGTAAGCAAAACTGACGTATCTGATATTTCACAGTGGTTTATTATCAGCGTTGTCGATCCCCCGCACACATGGGGCAGTTTGCAAAACACTCCACTAACAACTGCGTTACTGAACATAAATAAAACAGGGCAAAGAGCAACAGAAATATAACCAGGCTTTACATGCATACATATGATGATCATAGCTCGCGCTCCGTCTACCAACTGCCCAAGAGAGAGCGTTCCGCCTTAAAGGAGCAGTAACTAATTCTACTTGTTACACTTGTTATTTAATTATTAGCCACTGCACCTATTAATATTTGGAAGAGTATTGTACCCTTCAGTTTTGTTCATAGGCTTGTAATAAAAAAGAGAAAAAGGTCAATTTATAAACATAGTGGGAAATGATCTGTTTTGTTATATAAAGCAACTCATTTTCAGTTAATTGTTATTTCTACCTCTTTCCAGTCACAGAGCACTTTATTTTGAGAGTTGTTTAAGTGAGAGAAGATCCTGTAATTTAGTGCAGTTTGGGGGAAATTGTAATGTTTAATAATTCTTTTATTATGAAAATAAAATTTTGCATTGAAGAAAAGTAGATTTTTGTTTGTATATGCTGTCAATTATAGTTCTTAGAAAGAAAATCGGAATTGGCAAAAATCGGTATCGGCAGGTCACACTTACAAAAAAATCAGAATCGGACAAAAAAATTGCAATCGGTAATAAAGTTGATGCACTCTATCAAATAGAGTGCATAAAAGTGACATTTTGTAGTAATTTTCACAGTTTAAATGAACAAAAAACAGCTCAGTCATATGGAAAAAGTATGTACATCCCTACATTTATCACACCTTAAAATCCATAAAATTAGAAGCAGGTGTTCAAGATTGGGTGCCAGTGATCAGAACCTGCTTAGGGAGTGCAGGTGGAACCTGTCTTATTTTGTGTATGGTGTTCCCTTTGCTATTGAGGTGTGTGGTGTCATCATGCCGAGATCTAAAGAGATCTGTAAGGCTGTCAGAAAAAAGGTTGTGGATGCCTATGGGTCTGGCAAGGGATTTAAAAAGATCTCCAAATTATTTGAATTGCACCATTCCACTGTAAGGAAAATAAATAATGTACAAATGGTGCAGATTATAAATGACTGCCAATTTGTTCAGGACTGGCCATCCCAGCAAATTCAGCCCAAGAGCAGACTGCCTGATGCAAGAAGTCATCTCCA
The DNA here is from genome assembly GCA_023630585.1 of Cranoglanis bouderius. Classification (NCBI taxonomy): domain Eukaryota; kingdom Metazoa; phylum Chordata; class Actinopteri; order Siluriformes; family Cranoglanididae; genus Cranoglanis; species Cranoglanis bouderius. The sequence goes on from CM042562.1 coordinate 974,563, forward strand.
AGAACCCCAAAAGTTCGTTATAAGATCTGCTAGTAAGTCTTGCAACTAGTGGTCGGCCACTAGTGTAAAGTGCTGTCCTGCCAGGTAGTAATGGAGGTCTTCTGTGGCCCACTTTATTGTGAGGGCTTCCCTCTCGACAGCTGCATATTTCTTCTCTGCGGCTGATGTACAGGACCGGGTGACCAGCTGACAGCCTGATAAGTGCACAGAAACAAAACTTGAGGATTGTGTACGGGCCTTGCCAGTGTGCCAGGAACTTACAGGAGGCATTGGGCAGAAGGATGAGCACCTGATCTCCTAGCTGGAACTCTCTTGGCTGGGCTGGCCTTTTGTGTGCCCTTTGCTGTTCCCTCTGTGGGGCTTCCATGTGTTCCTGGACAATCGGGGCCACTCAGTCCTGCATATCCTGTACAAACAATACACAATAATACTTAGGGTGCCAGTATTTGTAGAGTTGGATAGATAAATAGGGTGCCAATATTTCTAGAGTTGATTAGATAGATAGATAGATAGATAGATAAAGTGATGGTCTCTGTTACAGGTACATTGATGCACTGTAAGCCCATACAAGTTGATTGAACTTAAAAAAAAAAAAAAGTCGAATGTACTTAACATTAAAATAAGACTACATTCAAAGTTTTAGTCCATTGAACTAGCATTATCTGTTAAAATAACTAAAATTTATCACTTTAGGTAACTCAAAATATTAAATTGCACTAACGTGTTTTTCTTTAGTTAAACTGAACCTTATGAGTAGACAAAACCCAAAACTTTAATTTTAATTATAGCTATTTAATTAATTTTATTTCATTTGAAAGAATACATCTAACAAGTATTTATCTGAATTCACAATGTATTTAAATTCACTTTACAAATGGTCTTAATTCCAAAAATATTTTGAGAATCAACTGCCAGTTTTAAATCTTTAAAACAGTTTTTAAAAAAAAAGTGTGCCAAATATTAAACAGGCACTGTATGTAGTCTTGTACTGTATGCCACATAGACATTTGCCAAACACTGAACAGGCATAGTTTACTTAATGAACATAAGGTATATCTAGTTTTTGTCTAGCAAAACTGAAAACGAAGCTGAAGACAAACATACATTGACCTCCACTAATATTGGCACCCTTGGTAAATATGAGCAAATAAGGCTATAATGCTTAATGAGGTTGGGCAAGGATATATGGCATGGGATCCGAGACTATTCCTACATACAGAATCTCTCCAGATCCTTCAAATTTCGAGGTCCATGCTGGTGGGCATTCCTCTTCAGTTCACCCCACAAGGTTGAACTTGTTTTCAAGTCAGGGAACTAGGATGGCCATGGCAAGACCTTGATTTTGTGGTCAGTAAACCATTTTTTGTGTTGATTTTGATGTATGTTTTGGATCATTGTCCTGCTGGAAGATCCAACCATGGCCCATTTTAAGCTTTCTGGCAGAGGCAGTCGGGTTTTCATTTAATATCTGTTGATATTTGATCGAGTCCATGATGCCATGTATCCTAACAAAATATCCAGGTCCTCTGGCAGAAAAACAGCCCCAAAACATTAAAGAGCCACCACTATATTTAACCATGGGCATGAGGTACTTTTCCATATGGCTATCTCTCTGTGCGCCTCAAAACCACCTCTGGTGTTTATTGCCAAAAAGCTCTATTTTGGTTTCATCTGAATCCCGATCCCTGAAACCTGATCCCATTTGACGTTCCAGTAGTGTCTGGCAAACTGAAGTCGCTTGAGTTGAAATCCTTCCAAACAACTTGTGGTGATGTAGGTGACTTCGGATTGTAGTTTTGGAGACTTTCTGACCCCAAGACGCAACTAAATTCTGCAATTCTCAAGCTGTGATCCTTGGAGATTTTTTGGCCACTCAAACCATCCTCTTCAAAGTGCATTGAGACAATATAGACACACGTCCAATTCCAGGTTGATTCATAACATTTCCAGTTGACTGGAACTTCTTAATTATTGCCCTGTTGGTGGAAATGGGAATTTTCAGTGCTTGTGCTATTTTCTTATAGCCACTTCCCATTTTGTGAAGCTCAACAACCTTTTGTCACACATCACAGCTATATTCCTTGGTCTTACCCATTGTTATGATTGATTAAGTGAATTTGGTATGTGTTACCTCATATTTATATCCCTGTGAAACAGGAAGTTTCACCCAGGTGTACTAAAAAATGGAAATGATCAATGGGAATATTCTTCAAATATATTATTTCTCATATGGATTCATAGGGGTGCCAATAATTGTTGCACACCTATATTTAACAAAGATATATATTTTTTGGATAAACCCGTGTTGTTCGCAATTGTTTGATTGGAGTTAAAAAAAATATGTAAATATTAAATTTGTCTGCTTTTGAATATGAATAATTGCATACAACACAAACTACTAATTAAATGCAAATTAAATTACTAATTCAACATGATATACACAATTATACAATTATTCAATGAGACCATCCTGGATTGCATTTGAGTTTTAAAAGAGTCATGACATGAATTTAAATTTTTCTTGATCTTTCGCTATGCAATAGTTCATTCAAGTTTCAGAACTCAAAACTTCCTCCTCACAAAAAGAACAGCCCCAGAATCATGTTTCAATTCATTACTAAATTATTACTAATTATGTTTTGGTGAAATTTTTTTTTTTTTTTTTTTTTTTTTTTGTACTAACCTTATAAGAGCACATCAAGGAAAATAATAGAATAAGAAGTATGTTATGACCCTTTTAATTTACATAATCTATGACAGAAAAAAAATATATTAACAGGACTTACAAAGCATGCTTTGAAGAATTCTTTTGGGTCATCACCAAGAATTACTGGAAGCCCTCTCATGGCAAGACCTCATGTCAGCGAGGTGAGAGGTCTGAGGTCTGCAGTGACAACAATGTATCATTTGTCAACATCAAAGGGAGGAAATTTCCATCCATCATTATTTTGTCTGTCTTACTTAACAGTCTTGAAGTAATTGTAATAGGCTGACTTCAAAATGATTGCACTGGCATCAACTTAAATTTATAAACCTTGATTTGTTGCAGAATATCACTCAAAATTTACCATGTGAGACCTCTCTTCGACCTTAAGTTTGAATAAGTTGTGGACAGTGACGATCAAGAGAGCAACAGAATTCTTGTTTAAGAATTAACTTCCCAACCACCCGGCTGAATTCTTGGTAAACCTAGAATAGTAAATAGTAATTCAAAAATGATTGATAAAGACTTTGCTGTCATTGAGATGTCTATGCCAAAGGCGGGCAAAATATTCAGTATCTGGACAGGGTTCAAGAAAATCACAAAGCTAACAGCGAAACTTAACCTAAAACTTTCTCACAGATTGTTGTTGCTGAGTTGCTATATGAAAACGAGGTCTGTAATGTTTTAACAATTGTCCCCTCGTGTCATAAGCAAATATGCAGTACTTACATTTCCAGATCATTGCTTAGCTTTGCTTGGATCTGCTTGGATTCTGCTGACTGACAAAAATCCAGATTAATTTTTAGCAGCTGATGAGGTAAACTGTCCGTAAAACTTATGATCTGTTATCTACATAATTTTCCATAAACAGCTACGAAAAACCCCCAAAAGAATAAACAGTAGTGAGGTTAGCATGACCTAGTAGAACAGACTCCGTATCAACTGAAATGTATACAGTAGCTAACTAGATTGGCTAACACCATGCAGCTAGGATTAGCATGAGGCTGCATTTGTGCGTGAAAAGGTTGATTCATCAATGTAAGCTAGTTTGTGCAACACTTAATTCACAAAACTAGTTGAGGATGCGCTGCGTTTACAATAAAGGCTCAATGAACGGATCCAGTCTGGTGTGCTGCCTATTTACACTTGATCCGCCATGATGCAGCAGGTTGTCACTGCCATGGTTAGAGCTGCGTCACTCTTTAATGTTTAATACCAACACCATCCACCATGACATTGTTTTACACGTCATTGTGCTTACAAATATGGACCAAAAATCACAAGAATGCTATTCGCGCATTCGTTAACCTTACCTTAGAGACACGTGATGATTTTTAGAGCCAAGCACTGATTAAATTGCATACATGATTGAGAGATAATGCTTTCGCCCGTTTGTTTATTGAGGATCATTGACCAGATATCAGATATGTATTAGACTTAGAAATGCATATAAAAGCGGTCCAAATTGGGTGCAAAACAATGCGATCTGTGAAAGACTGTGGCGAAAAGTTTTCAATTATATTTATTTTCATTAGCTAACTGCTTTCCTTTGGGAGAAATGGCTTGATATGTAGCTCATTTTAACTTTCTCAAACTAATTTATAATTGCTTGTTTCAGAGCAAAACGCACCTACAAAAAGTCCTTCGACTCACCAGCAAACATTGACAGAAATATGCGTTACATCCGTGCCTTGGTGCCAGTGCAAATAGCCCTTATTGGCCTCTGGAGTGTATGTCACTGTCACCGCCATATTGGTCCGGGCAAGAGTAATAAGTCTTATAGTATAGTTTATATTATAAACTAAATTTCCCATAATCAAGATTTTCATCTATACTGCCGTTTTTCTCCAAACCGACTTTTATGACAAGCGCCTCATTTCAGCTCAGTGACTCACATATTGTGAATCTTACTGTAGTTAGTTGGTTAGCTAACTTTTTCTCACTCTCTGAAGGTTTCCCAAAGAGAAACAGTTGAGGCAGTGGGAAGTAGCTGTAAGAAGGGAAGGTGTTTCCGCAAGTGAATCCTCCGTGCTATGCAGTGAGAACTTCAAGCCGGAGGACTTTGACAGGACAGGTGTAACGAATTAGCCCAAATATGAAATATATCTATATATCTAATCAAAGCGCATTATGATCAGTTATAAATATAAATCAACCATAAAGGGGAATGTACGTATATATACAGATAATTACCTACAATGGGTTATAATTAATTACGAATATATATATATATATATATATATATATATATATATATATATATATATATATATATATATATATATATATATATATATATATATATATATATATATATATATATATATATATATATATATGGTCTAGATCAGCTTGTAGAATTAGCTTTAGTCTAGTTTTAGAATTAAATTCGAAGAGGCTGATTGGTTTGTCCACCAAACCCAACAGTGTAATCTTCGTATTACTCTAAAAGGGGGAGATTATTCTTCTGGCCAAGAGGAATAATTCTCCGGTTCTGTTACTAACAGAATCAAGCATGTAGCGAAAAGCAGAACATTAAACTGACCTTATTCATGAGCAGCAACAGAGACGATCAAGTGTGATGATAATAATAGATTTTAATAAATGAATGAAACTACGAATACACAACTAGATCTACACAAATAATACATATATACATGAAAAACGAAAGTAAAGAAAGAAAAGGGGTGAAAATAAAGGAATGGCAGACAAACACAAACAGTTTAACCTCGAGAACCAGCAACGAATTAAAACAGCTAAAATAGGGGCACAAGCTTAAAACGCATCTAGAGATTGATTGAGAACAATACTTGCATTGGTTTCGGTGAAAATAAAGTCCAAACGAGGTAAGGCAAGGTAATTGAGACCTATGCATTCATGGACCAAGGAAGCACCGAAGAACTCATGTTCTGCAACGAAGAGCTCATGCATCAACTCAGCGTCTGACATAGGAAGACGGAGCTCCTACTCACAAGGCAAGGAAAATAAGGTGAACAGCAGTGTCCTATTTGATCTGGAGGTGACAAACTACAGGTGCATCTAAAAAAAATTAAAAATAAATTTGAATATAGTGAAAAAGTTCATTTTTTTCTGTAATTTAATTCAAAGAGTGGAACTTTCATATGTTCTAGATTCATTACACAAAAAGTGAAATATTTCAAGACTTTTTTTGTTTTAATCTTGATTACGGCTTACAGTTCATGGAAATGAAATACTGGAAAAATCCAGTATCTCAAAAATATTAGAATAAAGAATTTATAATACAGCAATGTCGACCTGAGAAGAGCTCAAACCAGCTAATTAACTCAAACCACCTTTTTACTCAAAACACTGTTGCTCAGTGGTCCAAAGTCCTCTTTTCAGATGAAAGTAAATTTTGCATTTCATTTGGAAATTAAGGTCCCAGAGTCTGGAGGAAGAGTGGAGAGGCACAGAATCCAAGTTGCTTGAAGTCCTGTGTGAAGTTTCCACAGGCAGTGATGATTTGGGGTGTAGCCGTCTACAGGAGATTTTAGAGCACTTCATGCTTCCATCTGCTGACAAGCTTGGTGAAGATGCTCATTTCCTTTTACAGCAGGACTTGGCACCTGCCCACAGTGCCAAAACTACTAGTAACTGGTTTGCTGACCATGGTATTACTGTGCTTGATGGCCAGCCAACTTGTCTGACCTGAATTTTGTCAAGAGGAAGATGAGAGACACTAGACCCAACAATACAGACGAGCTGAAGGCTGCTATCAAAGCAACCTGGGCTTCCATAACACCTCAGCAGTGCCACAGGCTGATTGCCTCCATGCCACGCCGCATTGATGCAGTAACTCATGCAAAAAGAGCCTCGACCAAGTATTGAGTGCATAAATTAACATACTTTTCAGAATGTCGACATTACTGTATTATAAATTCTTTATTCTAATATTTTGAGATACTGGATTTTAGATTTCCATGAGCAATAAGCCGTAATCATCAAGAGTAAAACAAATAATATTTGTTTATATTTGTTATATTGGTTTAATATAATACTTGAAATACTTCACTTTGTGAAATATTGTGGAAAAAATTTAAGTGAGAGTGACATGTGAAGGCCAATGTATAGTAACCCATGCTTGGAATTTGTGCTCTGCATTTAACAAGTGCACACACATTAGGAGTTGTGAGTAGTGAACACACACTTCAAACCGTGAACACACCCGGAGCAGTGGGCAGCCATTTTTTGCTGCGGTGCCCAGGGAGCAGTGGAGGGTTAAGGGCCTTGCTCAAGTGCCCAACAGTGGCAGCTTGGCGGTGCTGGGATTTGAACTCAAAACCTTCCGATCAGTAGGAATGTCAGAAGTGGGATTCGAAACCACGCCTCCAGGGGAGACTGCAGTGAACGATGGAAAAGGAACTGTTCCACGATATTTTAATTTTTTGAGATGCACTTGTACATTGAGCTACCACAGGTGTTTACTCAACAGAGCATACAATTGAAAAAGGAAAACATAGCACAGCAGAAGGATGTGAGCAGGTGGCATTACCGCCATGAAGTACGTATCACACATTTTGAAGCAGAGATCAGCCTACTTATTGGCACCAATGTCTACAAGGCCATTAAGCCCTTATAAATAGCAGAGGCAATGGACCATACACTGTGAAAACAGCCCTAGGATGGGTCATCGATGGACCAATAAGAAGAGGCATCAGTTCAGCTAATTGTGGGCTACTGAGTCACTCAGTCAGTCTCATCTCAGTATCGAACATCAAGGATCAGTTGATTCAACAGTACAACACTGACCTCCCAGAACGAAGATGTGATGATAAAGCCGAGATGTCACATGTAGTTCATCAGTTCTTACATTCAGTTAAAGTCAGCTCAGCTAGTCGACGGTCCCTACTGTATTGGATTGCCTTTGAAATACAAAGAGATAAAGATGCCAAACAACAGGTCTGTAGCTGAACAACGCCTCAACAATCTCAAGAGAAAGCTTCACAAAAATCCTGACTTCCACAGCGAGTACAACAGATTAATGAGGGATCTACTGGAGAACGGCTACGCCACCAGAATACCTTAAGAGCCGTTAGATTGCAGCAACGGGAGAGTGTGGTTCATTCCCCATCATGTTGTACGCCATCCCAGGAAGAAGATGATAAGAGTTGTCTTTGATAGCACTGTTTCTTATCAGGGAGTGATATGATAAGAGCGATCAGTTACTGCAGGGCCGGGACCTCACAAACACTCTGATTGGTGTCCTGTCAAGGCTCAGGAAGGAAACGGTAGGCACGATGACAGACATCGAATCCATGTTTTACCAAGTCAGAGTGCCTGATGCGGATGCAGATGTGTTGCGCTTCTTGTGGTGGCTGGAGGGTAACCTGAAATCAGATCCCGTGGAATACAGGACGCATGTGCACTTGTTTGGTGTAACATCCTCCCCTAGCTGTGCTTCATATGCGTTGAGGAGAAGAGCTGAAGACAAAAGGGAGAGGACCACACCCGAAGCTGTTGAGACAGTCTTAAACAGCTTTCATGTGTATGACTTTGATCTCGGATGCATCGGACAACAATGCTGTTGCTCTCGCCAAAGACCTGAGGAGGTTATGCCTCAGTGGAGGATTTCGTTTGACCAAGTGGACGAGAAACAGAGCGTTGCTGTTGTTGTTGATCCCTGAGGAAGATGTTATGCCTCAGTGGAGGATTTTGTTTGACCAAGTGGACAATAAACAGCAGAGCGTTACTGTTGTTGATCCCTGAGGAAGAGCGAGCTACCGAGCTCAAAGATCCTTGACCTTAACAACGATCAGCTCCCAGTGGAGAGAGCATTAGGCATGCAATGGGTCACAGACTCTGACACCTTCAAATTCACGATAGTGGTGCAAGAAAAGCCATCTACAAGAAGAGGAATCTTGTCGATTGTCAGTTCGCCATAATATCTGTGAAAATGGAAAAAATGTTAAAACTGCAGCTACATCTCAAGGAATCAATCTTTTGGACAGACAGTGTCACGGTACTGAAGTATATAGAGAGCAACGCTGCTAGATACAAAATATTTGTAGCTAACATGATCTCATTCATCAGAAGCAATGAAACCTTCACAGTGGAAGTATGTGAACACTGCACTCAAACCCCATGAAGCCTGATCTGCAGGGTTGTCGACAGAGCGCCTTCAGCGGAGCGCCTACTACACAGCAAAAGCCACAATTCTTGTTGAGGCCAGAGTGTGAATGGCAAGGGCACCCAGACCAATCCAGTCATTCAACAGTCATTCAAAGACAACATTGCAGTCAAGAGGTTAGCCACAGTGTCCCTCATATAGACTCGTGATAACACAGATGCAATGAGTCAACTTGCTGAGCACTTCTCAAGATGGTACAAACTGCAAAATACAACAGCTTGGCTCAAATACAAAGAGAGCTGTGAAAAACGAGCACTCACCATTGAGCATTTATCTAAGGCAGAATCAGATTTAAACATCTGTCATAAACAGAAATATGCAGAAGAGATCAAAGCCTTACAGCAAGGTGAAGGTAATGTGAGGAAGGATAAGCCTTATCTTTAAGTTTGATCCATACCTGCATGATGGAGTCTTGAGGGTTGGAGGGCAGGTAAGCAGATCTGGCATGCCACAAGAAGCCAAGCATCCAGCCATTTTGCACAAAGACAATTGGATTGCAAGGCTCATCCTCTGACACTTCCACCAAGGAACTGGACACTCGGCCAGAAATCATATTCTCGTAAGGCTGAGACAGAAGTACTGGATACCAAAAACCTGCTCATCAATACAAAGAATGAGTGAACGTGCACAGAACTCTACATGCCAAAGCTGGTGAACAGAAAATGGTGAACTTACCAGAGGATCGGTTGTTGCCAGAGAAGCCACCCTGCACGAATACTGGTGTGGATTATTTAAGACCTTTTGAGGTCAGTAGGGACGTAGCAGAGAGAAAAGATATGGCATGTTTTTCACGTGCTTAACCAGCAGAGCAGTCCACCTAGAAGTTGCAAACTCACTTGACACCAGCTCATGTATGAACGTGTTGCATCGCTTAATGAGTTGAAGAGGCCAGGTATCGGTTATTTGTTCTGACAATGTCACTAATGTTATTGGAGCCAAGAAAGAGTTGCAGGAAGCATTGAAGGACCTGAACCAATCAAAGATCAAAGAGGCTGTGATGAAGAGAGGTGTCAAATGGATCTTCAATACCCCAGCTGCATCCCACCAGGGAGGTGTGGGAAAGCCAAATACGAACTGTCAGGAAGGTTCCCCTACTGTTCCCTACTGAAGCAACAAGTGTTGGATGATGAAGGTCTGCACACCCTCTTATGAGGTGGACAATGTTATCAGTGACAGACCCATAACAACGACTTCAAATGACCTTGACAACCTCGAGGAGTTCACCTCAAACCACTTGCTGTTGATGAGGACACAGCCAAATATTCCACCAGGTGGCTTTTCAAAGGTAGACCTCTGCATGCTGCCGCTGGAGACAAATCCAATACATGCTGGACCTGTTTTGGCATAGGTGGACGGAAGAATATTTACCTCTCTTATAAGAAAGACAGAAGTGGAGCACATCAAGGAGTAACCTCAAGTTGGGAGATGTTCTTATCATAGACTCCTGCTCCATGAAAATTTTGGATGATAGGAAGAATAGTCAAGGTTATGCCAGACTCACCGGGTACAGTCTGCATCACCTGTTTTCAGACAAGGACAAGTACACTGGAGAGATGGAGAGACCCATTACAAAATTATGCCTGTTGGAGGAAGCTGTTAGAAACCTGTCAGAAGAAAGATGTAAAAGTTTAAGTTAATAGAGTAGAAAGATCTTCGGATGTCCTGCTTTATTAAACAAAGTACATTATATCTCTGGTCAGTTATAGTTTCATATCCAAAAAACACTAAATGTAAATGATCTAATGTGTAGCAGGCCTGGCAGCTCAAAGGTGCTCTAAGTGTTTGTGTCACTAAAATGGTAGGAACCGTCAGCAAAAATTAAAAGTGTGAGAAGACATTACCAAACTCCTAATTTCAGCTGGAATTTGCTGCATAGAAGCTATGAAATGCAAGGCACTCCAATCAAGTACAGCCCACATGCAAATAGATTAGCTAGATTTTTCAGCTGGAAAGAATTAGAATATTTGGCTAGGCATTTGATATGATCTAATTATGTTAATTTGATTAGTAGGACAAACTTGAGATTTGTTTGTGCATTTTTTGTTTAGCTTGGGGAACAGACAGTCTTAATTGCCATAAACAATATTATTGTTATTTTAAGACCATTTTATGCCACCAATATAACAATAATAGCATAGTGTGTGTTTTATGAAAATATCCTTTAAATTTAGTCAGTATTTCACTGTCCTATTTATTCATTTTAGTCAATTTTACTCTGACTAAAATGACAGAATATTAGTCAACGACATTTTAGTTGATGAGAAAATGCAAAAATTAACCAAAATATTCACACATTTTATATATTACCTTAAATATGTATCAACAAAAACATGTGAAAACCCGATCAACTGAAATAATATTACAGTGAGGACACTCTTGTAATACAAAATTGTAAATTCTTTATGCTTTAGTTATTCATTGTCCATGTTTGTGCAAGAGCATACTCATGACATGACCATTCTACCTAGCGCCTTACTTAAGTTCAAGTTCGCTTGTGCATTCGTGTCATTTTGTGCAGAAGCAAGTTCTAATATTACATTTATGTTGTGTATATGTCTGATTAATCTCATATGTGTATAAGATGCATTTGCATGAGTTAATTAATCCGCTAGTAAAGCGCTTCTGTTTACCGGTGTTCATTCACTGTTCAGCTTCGGCTCATGCAGCTTAAGTGGGTCAATCTCCGACATTATTGACTATGACTGGATTATTTGAAACACTATAACTATTCTTTCTAGATTTTTCTTCTTCAGAAAACATTGTTTATATATGTGTATAGCATTGTTAATATCTTGTGTGTCTTTTTTTCAACAGTATGTTTTAATTAAAATCGGTGCTAGAGCTGGCTACACATTAAATTCCAATCCACAGTTTTTGCATTAGAATGTGCATTTTTATCTTAAATTCAAAATTCAGATTTTAATTTGACAGTCCTAGAGCAGATGAGAGGACAGAAACAGCACGAATGACTAGTGGTATGGTATGGAGAATGGTAGTCTCCCTCGTGTCGCACCTGTTTTCAGTTTACCTTTAATTAGTTTATGTATTTAAACACATGTCTCAGTGTTCAGTGCTAAGTAATGTTCAGTGTTTTGCCATGTCTTTTGTTTCATGGTGTTAAATTATTACATTAAATTATTTATCTAGTTCCATTTTCTTGTTTGTGTATTTTGGATTATCCATGCTTTTGCTGTTCGCTGATCGCCTGACCTGTTCCTGTGGTCTGTTCACTGATTTTGATTCACGATTTGGATTTGTCTGCTTGCCTCTCAAATAAAATGCTTAAACTACATTTGTATCCGTCTCTACTTGCTGAACATGACCTTTTGACATTCATTCTTATGCAGCCAAACACATGTAAACACAATATCGAGGTCAGCAAAAATTATCAAGGTTATGTCCATATATAGTACCATAAGTTGATAAAGTAATTATCGTGACAGGCCTAATTGTCACACCACATTGAGATGGGGCCAGAGCATACTATGGCCTTGGCTTTGTGACCAAGTTGTAACCTATTTGTCCCACTGTGTAATGCCAGAGTTATGGGCTCACTATCTTTGCTTAAGGCACACTGAACTTCCTCTACTTAATCTTTGCTCCTTTTACTGGTCTTCTCTAACATCTGGATGAGCACCTCTAATGCTACAATATTCTCCATCCGAATGTATATTAGTCTAAACTCCTCACAAGTAAAACTATTATTAATGACAGAAAAAGAATACCTAAACATCTTTATGCAATACGCTGAATAAAATCAAAATTGGCCATATTAAATATTGAGTATATTACAGTTATTGTCACTTACAGAATTTTGGAATTTCAGGTGATTTCTTACAGCTTATCTGTTTGTTACAGATCTATAGAAATTACTTTAGTGACTGGAAAATTGGCAGATGTTTTTGTTGAACACATTAAAATATGCTTAATTATCTTGCTAACCTGCTGCTTTTTTTTTTTTTTCCTTTTCTTTCTCCCTTTTCTTTCAGATGTATGAAAACTTTGTGGAGGAAGTAGACGCTGTGGATAATGGGATTTCTCAGTATGATGGAGAGGCACGTTATACTGTTAGCACCACTCTTAGTGTTCGTGTCAGTCATCTTAACCCATGGTGGAACAGTGACTGCCAGGACACACAGGTTAGCAAGGAAAATGGAAAATCCCTTTCACACTTTGTTTTTGTTCATTGTCAAGTTGATTAAATATATTAACAGTACATCTTTGACTGTTCTGTTAACATTTTGTTTAAACCTGCTGTCTGATGTGAGTCTACTCAATTTCCACAATACAACCAGCATTAGCTGTTTTAACTATAACCATGTTGTTTCCCTGAACTCATATATATTGTTATGATGTATAAATACTAGAAAATTAAGGAAAGACCATGCAACACTGACAAGGACCAAGGAATTAAAATTTTAGTTTGTTTATATATTTCAAACAAACTATGTTAGCTTCCAAACAGCTTTAATAGAGAAACAGTATTATTTCCAAAGGATGGGTTTCTTGTGAAAACAGTGGTATTTCACAACAGCTGTGTATTTTAAATGAACTCTTTATGGAGTTAATCTAAAATAGTGAGGGAGCCCCCTTTCATTAATAAGTACAGGTAGTTTTACAATACTGAACACCAGACATAACAGGACATAACACCAGATATATGTCACACTAGTGATGGAATCTGCCAGTTCGATTTCTCTGATTGTGGCATGATGTGGCTGCAAAGAGAAGGCTCACCTCTCTGTCAGGTTGTAGCTTTCAGTGGGACCACAAAGCAAAGACAGCTGACATTTCTCTCACTTTCACATCATTGTGTTTGTCTTGCTTTTTTATGCATGTTCCTTTCACTTTCAACATTGTTGCAAGGCTGGACCTTCGTGAGTTATAAAGCCAGCTGAACTGCACTAAGATCAAGCCGCAAACTACATACTGTATATGCAAGAAGACAAACTCAGCACATGGCATTGGCATTCAGAGTAGGTCCATGATCAAACAGTCTGCAAACTGTACGCACAAGGACAACTCTTCTAAAGGCTACATAGCCCTTCATTCAGAGTGCACAAAGACAAGCTTTAAAGGCTCTAGCCACATTCCTCTCCCGCTTGCTACAAATGAAAACAACTCATAAGACATACATCTGGGCAGGAAAATATAGTTTTGCTTGCTATTGTAAACTGTCTGAGCAATTAGCATTCTTTTAGACAAAGGAATTAACTGTTCACCACCATGAATCATTCTTGTATCTCTATTTCTCTATTTTTGCATGTTATCTCACTCTTTGGTTACTAACTCTGGAGCTTGGAAGCTGACAAAAGTATTGAATATAGATTTTGTATATATTTAAATTATATACGTCACATTAAATAAACAAAAAAAATCTTATGTGTATTTAATCAATTCACTTTTACATCTTGCTGGTGGTAAGATTTAAGATTTTTACAAATCTGAATGGAGTGGTATACTATAAGAATTGTGTGTACATCCTACTTGATGCATTTTAATTTAATGGTGAAAGAGCAACCCACTCTCGGGGATGCAATTTGTCTAAGCTGATGCTAAAACAGCTAACTTGGGCAGTTAGCTGCTAACAGTTGCCATCAAGCTTAGCCTAATGACCTAGAATATCACACTCTCTGTCTCTCTCTCTTAGTTAAGTGATTAACTAGTGTTTCTCTAGTTCCTTGTGTTTCATTAAATCCCATTTTATTGAACATGTATTCCCTTGTTGTGGTTATAAATGTAATTTAATTAAAATTATACATTATTAAATGGGATATACATTTGTATATTAGGGGTGTAATCATATACAAATGCATTATTCAGATTGAATGTCTAATGCATACTAAATGAATACAAATACAGAGCCGAACTGTACATGGATTATCCTTTGTGTGTATGTGTTTTTCTAGACTAGGTTTGTGCATTGGGACAAAACAAAAGTTTTTTTACTTAAAAAAAAAAAAAAACTTGTTTTTAACACTACTGAATCTGTGACATTTTTTTAAAAAATTGCACCTATATGTGCAGTTTTAAAGAACAGCTGTCACAGTATGGATTGTCCGATTTCAGCAAAATTTCTCCCTCAGAAATGCTCTCACCAAAACCCTAATAAAACAAGAGACAAGCAAAACCAGCCCAAGGGTTGGGATACCCCCACCGGCTGCTCAATCACTAGAGTATTAGGAGTGAGTACTACTCTTTATCAAAACAAAGGACATACAGACAGGGAAAGTAGGCCGGGAAAGTGCAATATAGATCAGAGGATAGGGAACTCCAAGGATGGGGAAAGAGAACCAGAGTCACGTGCCACAGTGGAACTGTGGTCAGAGATACAGAGGCTGAAGCACACAATAGATTATATTAGCTTAGATGTCCAAGAGTTCAGACATGTCGGTGACCAAGGACTGCAAGGAACACCCAAGCAGTGACAAAGATTGTCCTCAATCACTTGCCACTACCTTTTAAAGTAAGGGGTTCTTGGCCTTAATCTCTGACGCTATTCTGATATCTTGAAAGCACAATAGCCCTTTTCAAAGCAGGGTGAACCCCAATGGTAGCCCAGTGGTTAAGGCATTGGACTACTCATGAGAAGACAGAGTTCAAATCTCAGCACCATCAAACAGCCCCTGCTGAGCCCTTAATCCTCAAATTCTCAGTTGTATAAATGAGATACATAAATGTATGTCCATTTGCTTCTGTTAGTTGGTCTGGGTAAGGGCATATGCAATAAATGTAAATGTTAATTTAGTGTTTCCTTCCAAATCTCTTTACCTCATGGGTATGATAAACAGTTCCAACAGTTCTGCTAAACAGTTGTTTAACAGCCTCTCTAACATACAGTGTATGGCCAAAAGCATGTGGACATTTTTTTTTTGTAATAAAGTTCAGCAATATTTTAATGAGTGTTATGTTTTCATTCAATATCAATTTTAAAAACTATTGGTTGATTAATTGGTTATGGGGAGGTACTGCCCAACTTAATTATCAGTAAAATCCACTATCGGTCAACATCTACTTAGTAGTATGCTTTTATGTAACAAGTCTTAAGAGAATGCCTAAGGTTCACTGCCAATGACCAACCAAAAGCTTCTCTTTAGATCCCACAAAATATCAGTTATTCTTAAATTAGTTAGTGCAAGGTTAACACTTTCACAGCACCCTTTCATGTTATACTTCAGTATTACACTTGCATGACACATTGCACCTAGTCTGGACCAGACTAGATACACTATATGGCCAAAGGTTTGTGGACACCTAATGTCGACTATTGCTACAAAGTTGGAAGAACACAATTATATAGGATGTGTTTGTATGCTATAGCATTACAGTTTACCTTCGCTGGAACTAAGAGGCCTAGCCCAAACAGGTTCAAACATGACAATGCCCCTGTGCACAAAGCGAGGTTTTTGAAGACATGGTTTGCCAAGGTTGGAGTGGAAGAACTTGAGTGATAGATAAAAACATAAAAGGGATATTTTATGAGACTGATTGTCTAATTAAACTGATTATTTTACTAGACAGATTAAATTTACAGTCAATGTACCTGCATTTCTGCTGCTTCCTTTCCACAAGTTTTACTTAAAACTAAATAAACGTTACTCAAAATAATTTTTATTTTGTTATATAGGAGGGTTTTAACAAAGCCATTACCCTGGTGGGAGCGGAATTCTTAGACCGGTTGCACTACTATCAGAATGCATGGCTCCCAGCACGAGTGGTAGTGGAGGCTGCTATTCATACGAGGCATCAGGTAACCAAGATTTACAAAAAAATATTTTCAACATATTATATTCAGTGAAAATGTAAAATATTGTAGTCTTGCAGGTAATGCTTATTCTTAAGACAAATGTTCATATTTAGGTGGATGCCAGTGGAGAGATAGTTTTGTTGGCTCAAGGTGGGTGCCCTTGGAAAGAACATCTCTTCTCCCTAGAAAAAGAATTTAAACTGGATATAGCAATCAAGTTTGTGCTCTATCCAGACCAAAATGGGCAGTGGAGAGTCCAGTGTGTGCCTGCAGGACTCAACACATTCCAAAACAGGTGAAGCTCCATTCTTTGAAGTTGTTGGATCTTGGTATTGTTAGTGTTGAAATGTTAGATGTTGCCAATTTCATTTGATATGGTTTCAAGAAGTATGATAAATCATGTAAATATTTTCAGAGCAGTCACCTGGAAATTTGTCCAGCCAGTTTAAAGATAGATTTTTTAAAACTAGTAACATCTTTATATTTCTGAAATAATATGGCCATACAGTCAAGTCTGATGCCACATGTTGTTGTTGTTATTGTTATTGTTATTGTTATTGTTATCAACAACAACAATATTTGTGAAGCTCTTTAGTTTAAAATTTCAAAGTGAAATTGGCTAAGTGAAAGTAAGCAAACATCAACTTCAGGTTTGAAAATTGATTGTGAAAGGGGCTGGAGGTCCTACAACAGAAGTTCTAAAAACAGAACCTTGTGAGACACCACTCTCAAGCATCTCCATTAGCACTAACCAACTGGTAACTGTCAGTCAAATTCAGCTAGAGGTGACCATGCCAATATCAAGGAATATCTGTCTGAGACCACATGAAAAAGAAATCTTGAGAGGAACCAGACTTAAAATTGTACACATCCTCTTCTTCTGTTAGGAAGTGTAAGTTTTTATGCTATCCAGGTGAAATTATCTACTGAAACAGGTGAATCAGGGATAAAGAGTTTTTGGGATATTTGTTTTGTTACCTGGGGTGATGTTATGTGTAGCAGCACGAGGTGAATCCAAAGGGCAAGAAGAGTCAAGATCTGGCACCTTCATCTCATTGGGCAGCAGATATGCACATGCAGCTTGACAGACAGAGAGAACAGATTATTAGGTGTGATAAGAGCACACAATTTCTTAAAAAGGTATACATGAGGGTACCATGGGATGTAAAGCATACTGCTTCACTGTCAACAATCTTGAGTAATCACATGAGGATCAAAGCATCCTAGTTTACCAAAACTCTATGCCAGTGAACCCACCAGATCTGCAACTTTACCTAAGAAAAACATTTAACAAAATGCCTCACTAAACAAATAGATTTTCAACTTGGACTTCAACATGTGTAAACTGTGTCTGAGTCTTGGGAGATGATTAAAACTAGCTGACATAATTGTATGTTTGATGCAGGAGCAAGGCAAAGCGCATATATTATGACTAAGAAGTTCTCCCCCCTCACCCACATACAATATAACATGCTGTGTAGTGTATTTCACATTAAAAAAAAAAAAAACCTTTAGATATAATTTTGACCACATTAGTTATTTTTGCAACTCCTGGTAAGTGTTTTGGTTTTCTTTGCTTTACCCCGGGCTTAAAGTAGTAAGCTGAGTGAAAAACAGTATTATACTTTAATTACATGCATTTATGGTGAAATTACTACATTTTCACATCAATCTGTGTTCATTTTGACAACGAACATGGCGCTATCACTTTAATTCAGTGCGTGCAGCAGAGCAAAAATAGACTCGATGCGGAAACAATAGCTGCACAGCACCACTCCGGCAACACATTTGCCGCGCCGCATCCGTGAGCAGTGTGAATGCTCCAACCTATTTACATGGGCACGGCCTCATTATATGTGATTTAAACTAATTATTAAAACTGCATATATTCATTAACATTTAACAGTAACGGAGGAACGGCAGCGAACGTAGCGAAGTAAAAGTACATTTCTGTGATTAAAAATTAAGTATGGCCAGTTAAACATATTCTTAAAAGTAAATTTTTTTCAAAAAGTTACTCAAGTAAATGTAACGAAGTAAATGTAGCGCATTACTACCTACCTCTGACTATCCGTGATAGTCAGGATGTGTAAATCAGGTTGTGAATATGCTCTTTCTGTAACAACACATTTGATAAATGTTGCCACATTTTTAAATTAATACATAAAATGTTTGAATATTTGGTTTAATTTTGATCAATTCACACAGTACGGGTGCTATAACTATAGTATTTAAATTAACACGGCTGAAATGTGTGTGGTAGAATAACACAGAGGTAATGTGGCTGTTGCAGAACGCCAGCAACTGGGGTTCAAGTGGAGTTTAGTTTTATTCAGGGCATTGAAAATATATGATCAAATCATACATTTTCAATGCCCTGAATATATTTTTTATTGCCCTGTTAACGTAACTCAATTCAATCACGTGGAAACGATGTACACATTTGAATGAAAATTCAATGAGCTTTTTTTCAGTGTGTGGACTTCTGTTTTCACTTTAAACCGTTTTTTTCCAATAGATAGTGAAACTTTAAATCTAAGAAAAGAACAAAAGTTTCCATTTGCAAGAAAGGAGAAAATGGAATTCATTCAATGCTACTTTGAGGAAGGACATTCATATTTACACATGCACACACGAATCGACTTTCTACACTAAAAAAAAAAAAGGTCATTAAATGAACACTCTCAACTGAGCTCGAACCCCGGTTGTTGGCGTACTACACTGTAGGTAAAATTAGCTGTTTAGATTAACTTGTTGAATTGTACACCACTGTATTTAAGGAAATTTTAGATAGTTCGATTTAATTACCTATATTCTCCACCAAGACACGTAGGAAAGCATTATCTCCCAAGGAATCTTAATCAATTTAGGGAAATATTTGCCAGAATAAAATTACAGCAACTAACCAATTTATTCATCCAGCAAAACTTTTGGTGAGGATGTGCACTGATTCTGGAAGGTATTACTCTCATGGCCTTTGATAGTAATACCTTATAGTGATGACGCAAGATTTCCGAGCAAGGTAACAATATCGTCAAGTTTAGGGACTCGGATCATGAATCACAATGAATCACAGAACAACTTCACTTCAATATAGATGAGACTTTATTACACTATTCTATAACACAAACTACTTAACTACTACACAAAGACTACTCTAACACATAAACACATGCGTGCACACATACACACACATACACACATGAGCATGACAAAGAGGAATGGACTTTATTACAGAGGAATAGCAGAATGTTAGCGTTACAGCAAATTATGACTTCAAAATAGACTACGCCCTGAGTGAACCATCAATACATTATGCCTGACCCAAACTGATTATAGGCTAGCATAGGGATTCTTAAACGTACTGCACCAGCTTACTAAGAGTGGGGAGATGTTATACTTGCTTGCCGTCGTTAGTGGAAGATGAGGAATGAGATGTTGAAAAAGGAAGCTATCAATGGCTGCAACCAGATTTCTGAGAAGGCTGGTTGTGAAAAACCCTCGAGTGACTGCAAAAGACCTGCAGCAAGACTTGGTGGCAACAGGCACTGAGGTTTCAGTGAGCACAGTATGGCGCATACTAAACGCAGAAGGTATCCATGCCAGAACTCCAAGACGTACACCACTACTGGCCCAAAAGCACAAGAAAAGTCGGCTCAAAATCATATAAATAAGCCACAGAAGTCTTGGGATTCTGTTCTGTGGAGCGATGAAACAAACTGGAAATTTTTGGCACAATGGATCAGCGGTATGTCTGGAGAAAGAAGAATGAAGAAAGGGCATCGTTGGACCTTCCAACAGGACAATGATCCCAAGCATACCTCAAATTCCACCTAGGCTTGGTTGCAGAAGTCATCCTGGAAGATTCTACAGGGCCATCACTGTCACCTGACTTGAACCCCATAGAAAATCTCTGGTGGGATTTGAAGAAGGCGGTTGCAGCATGCAAACCCAAGCATATAACTGAACTGGAGGCCATTGCTCATGAGGAATGGGCTAAGATTCCTCAGGAATGCTGCTGGTGTTGGCTGGCTATTCTACAGCAGGTTATAACAGCAATAGGGTGGTCTACTAAGTACAAAAGATGCTTGCCATGAAGGGGTTGAATAATTTTGAGACTGGCGAAGTCATTGAATTTGGGGAAACCACTTGAAGCATTTGTTGTGTTGAGCTATTTCAAGCTATATTCCCTCTGAGTTGACCTTCCCGTTCAGCTTCTTGTCGAGATGGACACCCAAGGTATCTGTAGGTGTCAACCAGCTCAATGTCCTGACCCATGATGGTAATAGGGCTGGTTGTGGTCCTCTTCATCCTGTAGTCCATCACCATCTCCTTGGTCTTGGCTGCATTCAGGAGCAGATGGTTCTTCCCACATCACTCAACAAAGTTGTTACTAGGTCCCTGTACTCATCTTGCTGTCCATCCCTTATGCACCCGACCACCACAGAGTCATCAGAAAATTTCTGAAGATGAAGGGGAGAGCACAGTTCCCTGTGGTGCTCAGGTGCTGCTCAGCAGACTCTCAGGACCTGCAGCCTTTTTCAGGTTTCAGCTTCTCCAACTGTCTCTTCACCTGGCCGTAGTGACAGATAAGTAGTGATTCCAGTCCACTGAAGAAGGCTGTATGTTGAGGGGGTGAATGGTTCTGAGATGAGCAGGGAAGAATAGGTATGGATGACAGGGTGGGAAAAGATGTTTGGTCTTGATCTTGACCTTCTTTGTATTGTTTTGCTGAAGCCTTCCCTCCAGCTTCCTTCTGTAGGCTTCTTTGTTCTCTATCAGTCTCACATTCAACTCCTTCTGCACCCTCCTCATTTGTTCCTTGTCCTTCCTGAAAGCCTTTTTTTTCAATAGTTCCTTGAGGTCCTTGGTGATGCAGGGTTTATTTTTAGGAAAACAACTCACCCTCCTGACACGGTCTTTTTCAGCCGGTTCACATAACACCCAGTCTGTAGTCTGAACTTCAGAGCCTCCTCTGCCTCTTGTGACCATCTTCTTATGGTATTTTTTGTCACAGACTGCCTTTAGACAACAGGTCTGTATGTGGGTGTCGGTAGAACCAGGCTGTGGTCTGACCTTCCCAGTGGGGGCAGAGCAGAGGAAGTGTATGCATCCTTTCAAACTTGTATACAGGAGATCCAGTGTTCTGTTCTCTCTGGTAACACGGTTGACAAACTGGTGAAACTTTGGTAATGTAGTGGAGATTGACACATGATTAAAATCCCCAGAAATGACCACAAAAGAGTTCAGATGCCAACTTTGGAGTCTTGCGATAGACGAGTATATACAGTGGGTATAGAAAAGAATCACCCCCCTTTAAAATAATAAAATGTTGTTGCTTTTCAGCCTGAAATGAAGACGGACACAGTTTTTGTTTTATCCAGCTGTATTTACTCAGTGCAACTTATAATATCCAAGTGAAAGATATAAAACCAACAGAAATTAAAAAAAAAAAAAAATCAATTAAAAAACAGAATCACTGAGTTGGAAAAAGGATCACCCCCTTGCTTTGATTTGCCTTAATTTTTTAATTACAGCCTTTAGTCTGTTGGGATATGTCTCTACTAACCTTGCACATCTAGACTTTGCAATATTTGCCCACTCTTCTTTGCAGAACTGCTCAAGTTCAGTTAAATTTGTGGACTGCAGTCTTCAAGTCATTCCACAGACTTTCAATGAGCTTTAAGTCTGGGCTCTGATTAGGCCATGCAAGGACATTCACTTTTTTCTCCTTCAACCACTGTGTGGTCAGTTTTGCTGTGTGTTTGGGTCACTGTCATGTTGGCAGGTAAACCTTGTTCCCATTGACAACTTTCTGGCAGAGGGCAGCAGATTTTCCTCAAGAATTTGACGGTATTTTGCCCCATCGATTTTTCTTCTATCCTGACAAGTGCTCCAGCTCCTCCTGCAGAGAACACTCCCACAACAGGATATTACCACCTCCATGCTTTGCTGTAGGAATGGTGTTATTTGGATGGTGAGCTGTATTGGATTTCCGCCAGACATTTCATTTGGTGTTGAGGCCAAATAATTCAATTTTAGTCTCTCTGACCATAACACCTTTTTACATGTTGCCTCAGAATCTTCAAGGTGTGTTCATGTGGCCTTTCTTGAGGAGTGGCTTTTTTCTTGCAACCCTCCCATACAAGCCACATTTGTGGAGAATTTGTGATGATGTTGTCACATGCACACAATGACCACTCTTTGTCATAAATTCCTGCAACTGCTTCAGAGTTGCTGTAGGCCTCTCTGACCAGTTTCCTCCTTCTTTCATCCAGTTTGGAGTGACGTCCTGATCCAGGGAGGGTCTGTGTTGTACCAAATACCTTTTACTTCTTAATAATAGACTTCACTGTGCTTCTCGGCATTGATAAAGCCTTTGAATTTTTTTTGTATCCATCTCCTGACTTGTGCCTGTCCACAACTTTATCCCTGAGATCTTTTGACAGTGCCTTGCCCCCCATAGTTGATTGTTTGCTTCAGTTGCACTACAAAATGCTCCAGGGAGGGTCTGTGTTGTACCAAATACCTTTTACTTCTTAATAATAGACTTCACTGTGCTTCTCGGCATTGATAAAGCCTTTGAATTTTTTTTGTATCCATCTCCTGACTTGTGCCTGTCCACAACTTTATCCCTGAGATCTTTTGACAGTGCCTTGCTCCCCATAGTTGATTGTTTGCTTCAGTTGCACTACAAAATGCTCCAGGAAAGCTCTTTTCATGCTGAGCTAATCAAAATGGCCACAGCTGATCACAGTTGAAAGTCAAATGGCTTTGTGTGCCATTGAGAAGGTGACTAGCTACACCTTATTGAGTTTACAAATCATTTTTAGGAGGGGGTGATCCTTTTTCCAACTCAGTGATTCTGTTTTTTTAATTTTTTTAAATTTTTTTCTGACATGTTGGTGTTCTATCTTTCACTTGGATGTTATAAGTTGCACTGAGTAAATACAGCTGGATAAAACAAAAACTGTGTCCGTCTTCATTTCAGGCTGAAAAGCAACAAAATGTGATTATTTTAAAGGAGGGTGATTCTTTTCTATACCACTGCAACGGCACATGCCGATTCTGTGTTGGCTGGCAGTGGGATGTGAACAATAATCACAATGGTGACCATGAATTCCCTCTGCAGATAATACAGATATAAACCAACAGCCAGCAATTCAACGTTTGAGCAACAGTGACGCTCCTTCACAGTAATATGTCCCAGATTACACCATCTGTTATTTACAAAAAGTGCAACACCTTCACCTTTCCTCTTACCACTCAGTTCACTGTTTCTATCTGCCCTCACTGTCTGAAATCCTAGGAGAGAAGCATTTGAGTCTGGAATATCCTCATGCAACCATGTCTCAGTGAAACAAATCACACAGTGCACTCTCAATACTCCCTCTGTGTCCCGATCAGTGCGTTGAGCTCGTCCATTTTATTGCCAAGAGACCAAATATTTCTCATGATGATGGAGGGAATCATTGCCTTTGTCTTCTCTTTGACTCTGTATGGTCTCAGCAGTTCTTTAGGAATGTTGAACCACATTCCGGAACACGGAGCAGATCTTTGGAGCGCCAGCAACTGATCGCTTGTGTACATGAAGTGACGTGGTTCTCCATACTGAGTGTAGAGTGCATGATAAATAAATTAAAAAAAACATGTTAAAACAGACTAAAATTAGAAGTAAGAAAAAGAAGAGCTGAAGAAATTAAATGTGCTAGATAAGTAAGTAGTAAAACCTAATATTAGTAAAATAAGTACAACCGCAATTCCGAAAAAGTTGGCACACTGTGTAAAATGTAAATAAAAACAGAATGCAATTATTTTCAAATCTCATAAAGCCATGTGTTATTTACAGTAGAACATAGAAAACATGTCAAATGTTTAAACTGAATAAATGTACCATTTTAAGGAAAAATTAAACTCTGGAATCGGCAAGCACATCTGGTTGTGATGGTCAGGTGTCCACATACATTTGGTCATATAGTGTAGATCAGATGTGACCCTAAAAATCTGGCTTCTATCTCTTAGTTGACTGTCATAGTATTACAAGTAACCATATCTGTTACGGAACCGGAAGGAGGGAAGCAGGATGCACTTGCAGGGGAAATAGGCAGTTTATTAGGAACAGTCCAAAATAATAGAACATTCAAAAGTAATGGGACATATCTTAATCAGGGGAAAAGGAAACGCACCGGCAGGGTCACAGAAGGAACAGTCTAACAAAAATCCACAAAAAACAAGGCAATACTCCAAAAAATGACAGGGCAGTAATTCCAAAAAAGCTAGGCAATAATCCAAACAGTCACAAGGCAAAAATCCAGGAAGTCACGAGACAGTAATCCAAAGGCTAGGAAACGCGAGGAAAACAAAGACATGGAGGAATCTTCCCTTTAAGAGAGTGCTCCTAATCTCAACTCGTTACCTGTGTAAAAGACACCTGGGTGCCAGAAATCTTGCTGATTGATAGGGGATCAAATACTTATTTCCCTCATTAAAATGCAAATCAATTTGTAACTTTTTTGAAATGCGTTTTTCTGGACTTTTTGTTGTTATTCTATCTCTCACTGTTAAAATACACCTACCATTAAAATTATAGAGTGATAATTTCTTTGTCAGTGGGCAAACGTACAAAATCAGCAGGGGATCAAATACTTTTTTTCCCCTCACTGTATAGTTCTAGAGCTGTTTGAGTAAATCAGTTCCACCTCGTTAGAATTGATTGACATAATAGCCATATTGTTTACAGATCTCAACATGTTTTTCATAATGATTGAGAGTGACACTCTCCTGCATAGTTTCACCCAAAAGTTGTGAAGCCGAAAATCCTAGGACTAGTTAGCAAAAATAGGCTTTGCATTTTATGCAAATTAGCTAAATATCTATGTAGGATATATATGAGATATATGGTTTTTGAGAACCCAATGAATAAGTAACAAAAAGAATTTTCACTGTAGGACCTATGGTATTTGAGATGTGAACCAAAACATTAAACGCTTCGCTATAACCATTAGGCTGATCGGGCTCATGTCTCTTGCCTGCATGTCTATTTAATTTATTGATGTATGGCAGCCATATTATTTATAAATGTCAACATATTTTTAATAATTATTGAGTTCCACACTCTGATGAGTAGTTTGACACCTCGATTGTGAAGATAGGCCAAAAATCTTAGGACTAGTTCACAAAAGTAGGTTTTGCAAATTACCAACAAATCTAAATGGGCAGAGCTGGGCAGAGTTGCCGGATCAACCGTTTGGCCGATCGGGCATATCTCACTTGCCTGAGTAGCAGGTGGGAGTACTACCTGTTGACCAAGTTTCACCCTGGTGACCAGTTCTTGCCAAGTTACAATAAAGAGGCCATACTTATCAAGTGCCTGCTGAAAGCTGATTGGTTGAAGGCGGCCATGTTTTTAAAATGCCCTAACAGGGTAGCAGAATGATGCAGTACACCAAATTTAAAGTTCAGTTGGTCTTATTGATGTCCATGCCCCAATCTTTGTAGACATCCTCAGAACCTTGTACTAAATATGTCATTCAAGTTTGGTTAAAATCCATATTACTTCTCATGAATTTCTCATGAACAGCTATTTGAGTAAACCATCTCTGCATCCTTAGAATTTATTGACACATACCATCAATGTTGTTTACAAATCTTAATGTTTTTGATAATTATGGTCAAACGCTCCTGAGCAGCTTGACATCGATTTCGTGAAGATTGGCAAAAGACCCTAGGGCAAGTCACAAAAGTATGTTTAACATATTATGCAAATTACTTCAAGTTTGAGTGGGTGGAGCAAAATGATCCAAAAGCCAATTTTGTATGGTTTGTGCAAAAGAATAAAGCAAAAAAAAATAAATCACTGTACACCTTATTTTCCAAGAAATATGCTTGCCTTTATATGCAGAAACACGAATAATGACGAATTTGATTGAGATTGCACTACTTAGTAGTTGATTCCTGCCCAAAACTACCATTCAGGTGTTGTGATGATGCCTGCTGAAAGCTGATTAGCTAATAGCAGCCATGTTTGTTTAAGTAATTAGGTCATCATCAAAAATCTATTTACAGATTAGCAGATAGATGTACCATACCAAAATTGCTTGATGGTACTTATCAGACCATAGCTCCATCCCCAAGGCATGACCATGCCTCAGACTATGCTTATGACCTTAGATTCTTCCCACATGTATACCTATGAATTTTCTCCAAAAATGAATTTAAGGAATCATGAGTTATAGGTGTTTGAGTAAATTAGACCAGGTTTTATGTCTCTGTGAAGTACAGTTTGGTCTGCATCCAACATCTCCTGTAATAAGTAAACGAGTGTTATACAGTCATAGGAAGAAGAAAGTACACTCTCCTTCAATTCTCTGTTTTTTACTTATCAGGGCATAAATAACAATTGTGTGGCCCTCACCAATGTCTATAAACAAACACATAACCTTAGGTGACAACAAAAAATACATCAGATTTCAACATGTAGTCATTTTTCCCCAAAAAAGCAAACCACCATTCAGAAACTAGGTTGGAAAAAAATAAGTACACCCTTCCTACTTCAATATTCCTACAACAATAATTAAGAGAGTAATTACCACCCAGATGTTGCTAATGAAATGCACAAATTAGTTAATCATCAAGAAGTGTGAATACCTCTCTAAAAGCAGAACCTTTGGTAGTTTGGTGTTCTGGAGCACTCAGGTGTGTGTACCTACATCATGGCAAAAAGAAAGGACATCAGCTATGACCTCAGAGAAGCAATTGTTGCTGCATGGCAATCTGTGAAGAGTTATAAGGTCATCTGGACAAACCACAAAAGTTTTGGAACAATACCCTTTGGATCGAAGAGACTGAGGTGGAGATTTTTGGTCATTATGCACAGTGCCAAGTTTGGTGAAAACCAAACACTGTATCACCACAAACAACTCATCCCAACTGTCAGTCATGGTGGTGGAAGGCTGATGATTTGGGCTTATTTTGCAGCCACAGTACCTGGGAAACTTGTAGTCACTGAGACAATGATGAACTCCACTTTATACCAGACCAAAATTTGGTTGTGCAACAGGACAATGACCCCAAGCAACATATGAATGGTTAAAGAAGAAAAAAATCAAGGTGTTGGAGTAGCCGAGTCCTGACGTCAACCCCATTGAGATACTGTGGAAGGATCTTAAGAGAGCTGTGCATAAACGAATACCCTCAAACATCAATGAACTGAAGCAATGTTGTAAAGAAGAGTGGGCCAAATTTTATCCAAAATGAGGTGAGAGCCTGATAACACCGCCCTGCATCTAGAAAAAAAGTTTATGCTGTTTTGCAAATCACACTTGTTTTTACCTGTTTTGGTCATGCTGAGTTCAAATATGCCACTGAAAATTCCCTATCATGTACTGTTTTCCCACAAAATAAGAATGAATTTTTTAATAATTTTGCTATATTTATATTGCTTTCAGGGTTTTATTTAAATTGGTAGAAGCTGTCAAATTTCACTATTATTATTTATTAATTACAACAATAGGCACACAAAACATAACACTTGTTCACAACATGAACAGCAGACAAATAGTCTGTGGAATGTTTGTGAAAATCTCTAAATAAAGCTATTTCAAAAGATGAACATTATAATAATATGCAGAGTGCTTAAGGAGTGAACTTCCTTTTGAGGGATTTTCTGGAATGGCTGACTTCTTGACAATCTCTCTGAAGGCACCAGCAGTAGTCAGCCATCATGTTCACATTCCATCTACCATGGTCTGTCCTGGTCACCCAGCTTCATTCCAAAATATGTGGAATATGCCTTTTTTACAAAGTCTGTAATTTTCTGCCGTTGTTTGGACGTTGCAAAACACCCACAGATGTAGCAGAAATCATCTGGGCTGTGCTCGCATTTCCGTCTTTCACTGGTCATTATAAATCCCTGAAATCAGGAGTTTTGTGTGCATGTAAGTGTGCCTAGCATTCATATAAGGGCTAATCAGAGGAAAAGTGATAAATGTTGCTCACCTATTGTGCATAAACACAGTGTTTCCTGTGTTGGTGGCAGTGGATCTGGCAATAGCTCTAACGTTTATGGTCCATCTTAGGCAAAAAAGCTCTACACTGGACATCAGGCTTTGTGAAAAGTTGTGATGTTCTAGAGCAAAACTAACAGCATATCTGGACTCAGCATCTAAGTATTAGTAAGAAACAACTGTCAGATCCTATTCAGAAAATCTGATGCAGGGTGGTGTAAATCTTACAGAAAATGTTTATTAAGTTATTGTTGCTGGAGGTGGTTCTACGTGTTCCTGAATAATATGGCATACTTTTTTCCCCATGTGGTTTCTGAATGTTGGTTTACTTTTTGGGGAAAAAATGACTACATATTGAAATATGTTTTTGTAGTATGTAGTATGACATGTTTTGTTGTTGTCACTGAGATTATTTGTTTGTTTATAGAAGTTGGTGAGGGCCACACAATTGTTATTTAGGCCCTTATAAATAAAAACAGATAATTGAAGGAGGGTGTACTTTCTTTTTCCCCATGGCTGTACATATACAGGCAGTGCTAAGCAGAGACTTAATCCATGATTTATGGGTGGGCATGAACACCATTTAACCAGTATGTTGAGCTACTGCCTTAATCCCCTGTTCATTGCTTTCATTTTCTGGATTGATGGATATCTCTTTTTGGGAATAGTTTATTTGGGTAATTATTTTTCAAGAATTTTTGCAAAACCCTTATATATTATTAAGAAAATTAAAAAGAAATGCTATATTAAAATGTAAAGTTTCTTATTATAGTTCAGCCCTCCAATAAAACTATGTACTAATAGATAAGCCACATTGGCAAAAATGTGTGGACAGCTGACCAATCACACCCATATGTGCTTGTTGAACATCTGATTATAGATTTAATTATAACACCACTGTTTTGTCTCTTTTTTTTTTTTTTTTTTTTTTTTCTTTTTTTTTCTGGGAAATACTTTTCTGGGAAAGTTGTCCGCTAGATTTTGGATCATGGCTGTTGAGATTTCTGCTCATTTGTTCACCAGAGCATTAGTGAAGTCAGGAACTGATGTTGAACAAGACCTGCCATGCAGTCAGTGTTACAATTTATCCCAAAAGTGTTCAGGGGGTCACTCTGGTTGTTCCACACCAACCTTGACAAACCATGTCTTTAGGGACCTTGATTTGTGCAAAGGCAAATTTTCATGCTGGAACAGGTTTGAGCACCTTAATTCCAGTAAAGGGAGTTCTTAATCCTATAGCATACAAGGACAATTCTTGACAATTGTGTGCTTCAAACATTGAAACAACAGTCTGGGGAAGGCCCACATACTTTTGGCCACATAATGTACGTAAAGTTATCATTTCTATGTAATATTTTTTTTTCTATTGAAAAAACTCTCACTATAATGACGGGATTCTGGCATTTGTCCTGTAATTCACCAGTTGTGTATTTATCTACTCATTATACAGGCTGTCGCTGCTGGAGGAATGGCGTGGGCTTAGGGACAATGCCTTGTCCCAATTTAGTGGAATCCCTGATTGTGTCTTTGTTCATGCCAGTGGCTTCATTGGGGGAAACAAAACCAAGGAGGGAGTTCTTGAGATGGCTAGAAGAACCTTGCAGGCATGTGTCAGACCAGAGAACAATGCAAATGGTTGCTAAGGCTTGCTTTATTGCTTAGTCTCACTTCTGTTAGTTTAACCAACTTTTCTTTTGTAATAATGAAGTGTAGTCTCAATGTGCATTTTCTTGATTTTTGTTTGTAGAAATAAAATCTCAAGACTTGTTTTTGTGATATTTTTTTTTTAAAGCTTTCTAGATGACAATACAAAATTTGCAATCATTAGCTTGAGTAATGTAACTCCCTAACCAGTATTTCATTTCATCTCAAACCCGTGGCACATTAGAATTTAAAAAATGGCAGTAGGTTGCGGTTTAAATCATTAAAGGCCTTTGACATTGCCATTAGAATGTGTTGTCCGTAGGACCAGAGAGTTAAATTTATTGTACATCTATGAAGTGCACCTATATGGTATATGGTATTGTTTACATGGCCACTAAGTGTAGCTTCAATATAGGTATACCTAACATATTGGCAGCTGAGTGTAGTTTCATGTCTTTAGATATTAAGATTCACTTACATTTATTGTAGTGTTTTCTGTTGTCTATTTTTATGCAGTTATGAATTATATCATATTGTCAATACATGTATTCATATAAGGCATTAATGTGAACTATTCAGAAACTGATGGTATATAGCATTTGCTGATGCATGAAAAGTGGCAGTAGGACCTGAAGTGGCCAGATCCTCCTGAAATCTGCATCACCAAGTCAGGTTAGTAATGTGAGGCAAGAATTATAGTTAGTTGTCCAGAACTACTCCACGGTTGCATGCATTGCCAAATGGTGTGATTGAGAGTTGTCCAGGGAGATCACATCTTAACGTGGGGATGCATCTTCAGGGATGTAGAGCAGCCACAGGCTTACAGGTATTTAGTTTCAGCTGATGAGCTGCCATCCATGACTAGCTGCTGAAGATGGGCCCACATGGATAGTCTACACATCACCATGGGTTTACTGTGGATGGATACTACACAGACACCCTTAATATGGCTGTGGATGTAATTTCATCAATGCTAAGAACAGTTTACACTCAAGTCTCCATCACTGGACAGTTGAGAACTTAAGTTTGATACAAGAAACTAGCACTTTTAACAATGAGCACTGTCACAAAGCAGCTTTACAGAAATCCGAATATAAGGTCAAGCAACATCAGCAATGAAACACAACTCTGATTTGAGACCAGCAGTAGGTCATTTACCATTTTACTAATGTTACTCATTAAATTACTAATGTTCTCTAAAGGTGCATTCACACATACAGAGACTCGCAGTGACAAAGTGACTGGAGACCATTCATTTTCAATGAGAGCTGGCAACTTCTGGTGACATGAATGACAGCGACCATTAGCGACCACTGGCGATTAGATATGAGTGTGTCCAGAGGCACGACAAAGTTGAGAAAAGTTTAACTTTATGCAAATTTGGAGCGACTTGGTGTAGCGACTACCAAGGGGACTGAAAACAATAGAGCACACGTCATCTGCCTCTTGTCAGATACTGTAGTGCAGACAACATGCAGGAAAAGCTAATTTTAGCAGTTAGCAATTGGCTGATTTTATATGATCTGTCTTTGACTGCATACAGAGACACAACAACAAAAAAATGATGCGTGAAAAAACGCATCTGACATCGTGGGCATTCCAAGCAAGTTGATTAATGCATTTAATAGCTTAATACCTTTTAATCATTAATCATGTCGACCAAGTGTGGCATGACAAATAGCATACTATACCATGATTAGCTGTGTAACATTACCTCAATCCGATTTGGTTGATTAAATCATAAAAGAATGCAATTCAAATATATAGCTATAGTACCAGTCAAAAGTTTGGACATGCCTACTCCATATTATTACTATTATTACTGTTTTCCACATTTTAAAACTACTCATCAGGCAGCAATGAAGTCATCAAAACTATTAAAAAAAGAAAGAAAGAAAGAAAACATCTCAAACATTACAACACTTACATTTCAAACATTACAACATAGGCCTTTATGTCAAAAAGTCTTCAAGATCATGAGAAACACCGATTCAGTCAGGCGTGTCTTTTGACTGGTGCTGTAAATCAACATAGAAAGGTGAAATTTCCAGATATGTGATTTTGTAATATCATGTAGGCCTATATATAAAGGTGTCTGTGTATGTGTGTTTGTGCATCCTTTTCTAGGGGATAAATGTTTAAAAAAAACAAAAAAAAAGTGGAAGAAAATTAGATGTGAACTAAATAATATAAAAGACAGGAAAAGTGGCTCAGCAGCAGACATCACTAGACCCTGGAAGTACAGTGGCATCATGGACTTCCTCAACCCCTTTATGGAGGCAAGAGCCACCAGTGGCAACATGCCTGAAGAGGTTAGGGAGCCCATGATGTCATATGAAGTGCAGAGACAGGGAAAGGGACACTGGAAGGGAACAGCAGGCAGAAAGGCAGAACCAGGCATCAGCCAGCCAGATCCTGTCAGCAGCATCACATTGTCAATGAGGCAGAAGGTAGAACAGTCTCCCAAAAATCAAATTAAAAAGGCAAGGCACAATTACTTTATTTGAAAAACGCCTCATTGCTGCCTTGGACAGGACAGAGGCAGCCCCCACCTCCATTCCACCACCAGAGGACCCTGATGAACTTTTTTTCAAGACCCTGTTGCCTCAGCTAAAACACTGCATTCTAGCAGGAAAAACTGTGTAAAATTTCAGATTTACAAATCAATTTATGAGGCCCAGTGCAGCCAGGAAGAGGAGGAGAGCAGGGTACAGCTAACAAAGCCTCGAGGGGTGTCATTTGCCCTCATGGTCTTGTAAGCTGTACTCTACAATTGTGATGTCCGAGGGCAATCATGTTTTTTTTTTTTTTTTAGAGGTTTTACTGAAACACGGCACAGGAACAGTCGGAGCAGAATAAAGAGTTTTATTACAGAACTGCAACCGGCGTAACACTTTTTACCCGAACCTAAAAACCCGTGAAGATTGCATCAGCTCTCGTTGTCTGCACGCTTCGAGGCGGGACATTTATGTTCTGCAGCCTATCATAGGCTTTTCCACATTTTACAATTGGAAATCCCCTAACGTTAACATAGTATTTATGTAATCTAAACAGCAAAAACACTTTCTTGGTGAATAAACACTACAGGTCCTCCCCTGTAAATTTCAATCTCTTGCAGCCTCAAAGAGAACATTTTCTTTAAAAATATATATATAAAAAATACATAACAAAAAAAAAAATAACAAGGGGCTTACTGATAATGCACATACATTTTGTTGCTGTTTACAGGTTTCAAATAGGGTTGTTGTTGTTTTTTTTTTTGTTTGTTTGTTTTTTACAAATTGAACCTATGCGGCGCACATCTCTTTCTAACAGGATGGCTTTTTACAGGAACACTTTCAGTTGTTGATGCTGGCGTGGCTGCAGTTTCCAACTCTGTGATTGATTTAGTCTCAGATCTGTCTGTCATGTCAGTGTCCTTTGCAACATCCATGTCAATTTCAAAATAATCCCAGTTTCCTCTGTTGTAAGAAACACCTTGATTAACATTGTTGTTACACATTGCTTTACTACTACACTTTTGAAATGGAACCATTCAACCATTTCTCCCCTCCCCTGTAATTTTTTACCAAAATCTGTTGACCAACAATAAAGGTCCTGACTTTACGGGGTTTTCCAAACTTTACAGAGCGTTCACACTTCAGAGTTGGTGAAAACCGTGGCTACCGTCACTCATTTTGTGGGCAATTACAGCTCCCACTCCTACAGGGGAGGCATCACACGCCAAGACTAAGGGTAGTTCTGTGTTAAAATGGATCAAAACTTGACTTGACATCAAATGCCTCTTGGAATTCTCAAATTCCATCTGACATTCCTTTGACCACTTCTAGTCCACATCTTTATGCAACAACGGGTTGTATGATGGTGGACAGGTTTGGAATGAACTTGCCATAGTAATTTAACAGAGCCAAGAAAGACCTGAGTTCAGTTATGTTTGTAGGCACAGGGGCCTTTTCAATTGCTTCCGTTTTTTCCTTCCTTCATGGAGTGAATGCCCTCAGCATCAATTACATGACCCAAGTAAGAGACATTACACTGAAAAAAATAACATTTATCTTTTCTGACTCTGAGATTGTAGGCTTGAAGCTTCTTTAGAACTCCTTCTAAAGCTTCCATATGCTTTTTTGTGTCATTTCCTGTTATCAAGATATCATAAAGGTAACAGATTACACCATCCAGGCCTTGAAGTAACTGATCCATGATTTTCTGAAAAATCACGGGATGCGCTACTACTCAATGCACAGTGTTCGTTAACACAGTGCTCCACGCTGCTCACAGCGATCTCTGATTAGGTGAAGTGACATCCTGTAATGCAGTGGCATCCAGGTGCTTTATCTACTTCGCGGGCTTGACATCACATTTTCCTTCCTGATGTGCCCAGCAAGCTCGCGCAATATGTCCCTGTTTGCCACACTCGCGGCATTCAGCATCCTTGAACCGGCACACTTTGGGTTTGTGCCCCTTTCTATTACATCGGTAGCACGGTTTTGCACTTGTCTCTTTTGGCCTGACAGAACTTCTTTTGTCCAAGACGTGTTTTGAAAGTCTTTTTTGAAAACTGTTGCGAGCTCTTTACAGTCACTTCGTATGCCAGACCCATCTCTATCGCAAGTGCAAGAGTTAAGTCTTTAGAATGTGCAGCAGTTAACAGCCAATCTCTCAACTCTGTACTTTTTACTCCACACACGAATCTGTCGCATACAGCTTCATCTAAGCACAAACCGAACTTGCAAGTGGCTGACAATTTTCTCAAATTAGCAACGTACTCAACACAGCACAGGAACAACTGGAGGAAAATAAAGAGTTTTATTACAGAACTGCAACTGGTGTAACACTTTTTACTCAGACCTAAAAGCCTGTGAAGATTGCATCAGCTCTCGTTGCCTGCACGTTTCGAGACAGGCCATTTCCGTTCTGCAGCCTATCACAGGCTTTTCCACATCAACAACCAATTACAATTTACAATTAGAAATCCCCTAAAGTTAACATAGTATTCATGTAATCTAAACAGCATAAACACTTTCTTGGTAAATAAACACCACAGCATCATTTGTCATGTTAACATTTCCTTGTCTTTGGGCTGTTTTTTTTGCCCGCATATACGGATTAGGTTCATAATTTGGCTGTTCAAAAGTTCACTCATATAAACTCACACATATACACACAATTTTATAAACGGGGGGTGCAGCTGACAAGGCTTAGTTTGATTGTGTATTAGAAATAAAAATATATTCCAAACTTAGCCATTCCTTTTTTGTGGATACTGTAAGGTAAAATATAATTACCGAAATATTATTATTTATATTTATTATTCATATTTTATTTAATCATTTATTTATGATTATACTGAAACACCCATTTTAAGACTTTTAGAATGACTCAGATTTGATAGATGAAAATATCATTCATAACCTTACCAGTTACAGCCATCCCCTTTTCTAATGTATTAATTATGGACCATACATGTGGTTAGATGCTTGTGTCATGTGGCCATGTTCAGTACTGAATTCATAAAATGATCCAGTGTGTGTGTTTTAAAGTTTAATTCATATTTACACTGATGTATTGGGGAGTGATGTGTTTTACGGCCATGTGCATCAGTGTAGCCTGCATATCACTGAATTGTACTGAGAAATGACAGAAAACACTGCTCTCTTTAATGTGGGTGGCTCTTAAAAGAGCCTTTGGTTTGGTTCTTAAAAGAACCTTTTGTGCCTGTCACACTCATGGCTGCCACGGAACTGCACCCTCAGCACAGATGTAATCTGCAAAAGTCTTTCTTACATGCATTGCTTCCTGTGCAGCATTGTTGGTCCCTACTCTGCTGATGTTCTGCAGTGCATAGTGTTCTCCATCACCAGTAGCAGTTAGCAGGTTCTTTGCAGTCATCCTTCTCCACAAGAAGTTGTGTAGAATACAGGTGGCCTTCACACAGGCTTCTGCATTGGCATGGCTGACAGCAATGACACACCAGTACATCCGCCACTGTGCAAGTATACCGAACGTATTCTCTACAGTCAGCCTTGCCGTGGCAGCCTATAATTAAAAACCCTGTGTTTGTTGGGAAAGGTGGTACCTGGAAAGGCCTCACTAGGTCTCTGCGGAGATGGAAGGCTTCATCTGCCATGAAGACATGAGGCTGGGGCCCCAGGTGCTCTGCTCCTGGCAGCAGTGTGTCGTCAGGTAGGCCAAGGGTTCCACTGTGAAGGCTGTTGCCGAAGGGACTGTTAGACATCACTGGTTCTCCCATAACTACCAACGTCTATGATACGGAAGCGATATTTTGCATCTACAATTGCCAAGAGGACAATAGAAAATGTCCCTTTGTAGTTGTAGAACAATAACCCAGAGTTGTCGGGACCCTGGATCACCACATGCTTCCCATCAATAGACCCTACACAGTTTGGAAAGTTACAGCAATGATGGAACTCTGCTGCAATGTCCCGCGCGTCTTCTGTTGTGGGAACAGGCATGTAGTCCTCCACAAGGGAGTCCCATATGGCCCTTACCACTGCTGCCACAATACCAGCCACAGTGCTATGCCCAACCCGGTAGCTCAAGGCAGTGCTGCAATACGAGTCCCCTGTTGCAAGGTACCTGTGGAAATATGTAGTTTAAAGTATAAGTTTGAAGCGTGAAAGTAGAGCAATTGTAAATGATAAGCTAATCTCCCCAAGCATATTCACCAATAGAAACTGACATACATTTACAATTTCATAAGGAAAGTTCCAACAGCTCTATCTCAATAAAAATTATAATGTCCCCTAAAATGGGTCGTAGTCTGAGCAGGTGCAGTAAATGCAAGGACAAACTGTATTATTATTTATTTAAACAAAAAAAAATTGGGCGTGGTTTCTGCTGTATTATTCAAAAGTATCACTTTTAATGAATACCTACTAATTAAAATAAGAATGCTAATAAGCATTACAGTAACTAGTGCTCTTTATAGTTAATAATTCTATAAAAAAAATTAAACAAACTAATGGCGTGCCTTTGTCCAGGAGAAATGCCACTGTGCCATTTTGTGTCCCTTCAGCAACAGCTCGTCAAACTGTGTCCTATCCAGCCTGAAATACTGCTGGAACCGGACCTCATCCAACCTCAGCTCTTGTACCAGTCGGTGATATTCGCCATGCTGCTCCAAATTATTTTGTGGACCCAGACAGTCTGGCACTTGCACTTTCTTCACAGATAGATGGCCGCAATAGCAAATAGCACACACTGCTTCGCTTTCATCTCATAGGATATGATGCATATACTGTATATACTGGGAAATTTTTTATACAAACGCGCTCTCCAGAATGTTTAATTTTTTAGCGGCAGTCCTTCTAATATTTTGTCAAACATGCCTCCAAATTAAATTTTTTTTCTCTGTTTTTGATTTGGCAAATGCCTTTTTTAATATCCCCATGCACAAGGACAGCCAGTACTGGTTTGCTTTTACATTTAAGGGCAAACGCTATCAGTGGTGTGTTATACCACAGGGTTTCTCCAATTTTCTTCTCTCAAGAGATACAAAGAAACTGAGAACCATTTCAGCCACCAGTTACATAGATGGCCTTCACCTTTATTCTGAGAGTAGGGAACAAAGTGAATTTTCCACCAAAGCGCTGTTAATATTCTTAGCTGAAAATGGCCATAAATGTGCCAAATCAAAACTGCAGTTAGTCCAACCTCAAGTAAAATATTTCCTATTTTATATGTCCTAACATTTGAAGGGTGACAAATTGACCCAAATACGATAGTTAGCATCCTCAGTTCACCAAAGCCCACTACAAAGTGACAGGTGATGAGTTGGCTCAATATGCTCAATTATTGCTGTCCATGTCCAATGGACAGCTGAGGCGGATACTGCTTTTGATAGACTCAAAACAGTGATTTCATCTGCTCCATGTCTGGATTAACCGGATTATGATAAAACCTTTCAGCTTTTTGTAAATGAAAATAATGGGTTCATGTCTGCTGTATTGACACACAAGCTTGGAGATAAAAACAGGCCCAAAAGCATGGAGATAAAAACAGGCCCATTGCATATTATTCTAAGCATTTGGATACTGTAATTCAAGGACACCCTCCTTGTGTAAGCTCATTGGCAGCAACGACCGAAGCCATCTTGTCCAGTTCTGATCTTGTAGCAATGCACAAATTAGATGTTTGTGTGACATCAGGTGCACCAAATTTTGACATCAGCTTGCACACCTCATTTATCAAATGCTCTTCAAAACATCTTGTTTATTTTGGCCAATGTTACTATTCATCATTGCAAAACATTGAATCCTCTCCTCAATCATTGAGGAGAGGCTCTCCTTCTACAGGAAGCAACTCTTTCATTAGATTAGTGGGTATGGGATCTAGTATACATGTGGTTGATTTTGATGTGTTGATAAGTTTTGTAAGCTCTTCCTGTCCAAAAGCGGTAAAGGACTGCAATTGTTCTTGGGAAATGATATTTGAGGCTAAAACCTGTGATGCTGCTGTCGGTTGTACAGTTCAATTTTATTCCTGATGCTTTCAATTTTCTCAATGAAGAAATCCATGAAGTCATTACTACTAAGTTGTGTTGGAATATTCAGGTTAGATGACGTCTTATTATTTGTTAATCTAGATAATGTATTGAATAAAAACCTAGGATAGTTTTGGTTACTTTCTATGAGTTTACATAGATACTCTGCCCTAGCAGCTTTTAGACCATGTCTATAGCGAGACATACTGTCCTTCCACGCAATTCGAAAAACCTCTAGATTTGTTTTTTTTCCATTTGCGCTCGAGATTACGAGTTGCTTTCTTAAGAGCATGACTATGACCGTTGTACCATGGAGCAGAATGTTTTTCTCTAACATTTTTTAGTTTGATAGGGGCAACAATATCTAGAGTGCTAGAGAGCATAGTGCCCATATTGCTAGTCACCATATCAAGTTCAACCGAATTTATAGGTACACAGCGCAGTTGGGACAGATCAGGCAGCTTTGTTATGAATCTGTCCGTAGTGACTGGAATAATAGTTCTACCCATTCGATAACGCAGTTCTAATTGGGTAATCGCAGCTACAGGCAGTGTGCATAGGCAGTGGTAGCTCAGTGGTTAAGATGTTAGCCTACTGATTGGAAGGTCATGAGTTCAAAGCACTGCCAAGCTGCCACTGTTGGGCCCTTGAGTAAGGCCCTTAACCCTCAACTGCTTAGATGTATAAATGTAAGTCGCTCTGGATAAGGGTGTCTGCCAAATGCCGTAAATGCATGAGATGAGATCTGTGATATCATGATCTGTGATATCACTTTGTGGTAGAATAATTATATCATTAACTTCAGTTCCATGAGATATAATTAAGGGACATTTTGTTTGACCCCAAAGGAGTTCAGTAAAAGCAAGTCCTAATGCATCATTTTTATTATCTACAGGATGTTAAAATCTCTGACAATCAGTGCGTTATCCACATTAACTATTAAGTCTGAAAGGAAATCTGCAAACTCTTTCAAAAAATCAACTAGGGTCAGAAGCCCTTGGTTTGCTTTCACGGTATGTTTTGGGTTATTATCTATTACTGTGAAGTGCGGTCCTATCAGTTTTGCAGCATTTGACTGCATCTGAGCAGAAAGTATAGCTCTATATGCTTCAGAATTCATCTTGCTACTTCTATTAGCAGTCACATCATCAATAAACACCAGTCACCCATTTCCATTGGCAGCCATACATGCCCATGCCATAACGCTTCCTCCACATGTTTATCAGATGATGTAGTATGCTTTGGATCATGAGCCCTTCCTTTCCTTCTCCATACTCTTCTCTTCCCATCATTCTGGTACAAGTTAATCTTGCATCGGAGGTTTATTTTATTTTTTATTTTTTTAACCAAGTATGGCCTTTCTGTTCTTGAGTGTTACCAGTGGTTTGCATCTTGAGGTAAACAGTCTACATTTACATTCATGAAGGTTCCACTTGATTGTAGACTTTGACAAAGATAACCATACCTCCTCCAGAATGTCTTGACTTGGCCAGATGTTGTGAAGGTGTTTTTCTTCAACAAGGAAAGAAGGGTCATTCCACCTCAAGTGGTCCATTAATTGTAAAGTTGGTTGCTTGACTTGAGTTGGTTTTTAATTTT
The DNA here is from genome assembly GCA_023630585.1 of Cranoglanis bouderius. Lineage (NCBI taxonomy): Eukaryota > Metazoa > Chordata > Actinopteri > Siluriformes > Cranoglanididae > Cranoglanis > Cranoglanis bouderius. The sequence goes on from CM042562.1 coordinate 1,014,913, forward strand.
TCAAAAAGAATTTGTGATTTTTTTTTTTTTTAACTTGGTTTATGGAAACCTCAATATCTTGGCTCAGGATGGTCCTAGCTCATTGGAACACTGATCTCTAGAGCACATCGCAAGGTCTATATATAGACATCTTGCAGATTCTAGTTGCTTAGACTTAGAACTTAAGTCCAAATGTCATGCTCAAGATTGCTCACAGTTCCACTTTAAGGGGCAGTTTATAATGGGAAGAATGCATGTCTCAGTCTTATTTTTTAGGGGATACCTAGGTAGGTATAGCATGCATGCAGAACATTTCAGGTTTGAGACTTTTCTTATGGGGGTGAGAAAGGACAATTTTTTAAAAATTCCCCTTAATTTTGGGTTAAATATCTCTGGTGGGGGACCAGATACGAACCTGAACTTTTCACAGAAATAAGTCCTCTATAGTACCATTCTGCTGTAAATTTTGAGTTTGAGATTCCACTAGTTACAGAGCTAGGGCTAGTAGAAATCTGGGGAAAATCCTACTTTTTTCATGCACTTTGAGAAATGAACAGATGTAATATAAGCATAACAAATCATAAAAATGAGCCGTATTTTACAGTAATTACAGTGGTGCTTGAAAGCAGAATTTTCTATAGTTCTGTATAAATATGACCTAAAACATCATCGAATTTTCACACAAGTCCTAAAAGTAGATAAAGAGAACCCAGTTAAACAAATGAGACAAAAATATTATGCTTGGTAATTTATTTATTGAGGAAAATGATCCAATATTACATACCTGTGAGTGGCAAAAGTATGTGAACCTTTGCTTTCAGTATCTGGTGTGCAGCAATAACTGCAACTAAATGTTTCCGGTAAGTGTTGATCAGTCCTGCACATTAGCTTAGAGGAATTTTAGCCTATTACTCAGTACAGAACAGCTTCAACTCTAGGATTTTGTTGGGTTTCCTCACATAAACTTCTTGCTTCCCATCCTTCCACAACATTTCTATTGGATTAATGTCAGGACTTTGACTTGGTCATTCCAAAATATTAACTTTATACTTCACTAACGTTTCTTTGGTAGAACAACTTGTGTCAGCAGTGTTCTCAGTGTTCTCCTGATGGTGGACTCATGAACATTAACAGCCAATGTGAGAGAGGCCTTTAGTTGCGTAGAAGTTAACCTAGGTTACTTTGTGACCACATGGACTATTACACATCTTGGTCTTGGTGTGATCTTTGTTGGTCGACCACACCAGGGGAGGGTAACAGTGGTCTTGAATTTCAACCATTTGTACACAATCTGTCTGATTATGGACTGGTAGCGTCCAAACTCTTTAGAGATGGTTTTGTAACCTTTTCCAGCCTGATGAGAATCATCAACTCTTTTTCTGAGGTCCTCAGAAGTCTCATTTTCCTTTCCTCTATTTATAATTATTCAACCCCTTCATGGCAAGCATCTTTAGTACTTAGTAGAGCACTCTTTTGCTGTTATGACCTGCTGCAAACGAGATGCATAGCCAGACACCAGCTTCTGGCAGTGTTCCTGAGGAATCTTAGCCCATTCCTCATGAGCCATGGCCTCTAGTTCAGTAATATACTTGGGTTTGTGTGCTGCAACCACCTTCTTCAAATCCCACCAGAGATTTTCTGTGGGGTTCAAGTCAGGTGACTGATGGACACCGTAGAATCTTCCAGGAATTCTTCTGCAAACAAGCTTTGCGAAATTCGAGGTATGCTTGTCCTGTTGGAAGGTCCGATGACGCCCAAGCTTCAGCTTCCTCACAGATGGCATGACGTTTTCTCCTAGGATTTCCTGATGAATGAAATTCATCAGGAAATGAATCTTGAATATTCACAGGAAATGAATATTCCTTCAATGAATCCATCTTGCCTTCCACACGCTGCAGGTTTCCAGTGTCAGAGGATGAAACGCAGCCCCAGAACATCACCAAGCCACCAGCATTCTTCTTTCAGACATACCGCTGATCCATCATGCCAAAAAGGTCCACAGAACAGAATCCCAAAACTTCTGTGGCTTATTTATATGATTTTGAGCATACTGATGCAGATGTTTCTTGTGGTTTTGGGTCAGTAGTGGTGCACGTCTTGGAGTTCTGGCATGGAAACCTTCTGCATTTAGTACGCACCTTACTGTGCTCACTGAAACCTCAGTGCCTGTTGCCACCAAGTCTTGCTGCAGATCTTTTGCAGTCACTCAAGGGTTTTTCACAACCTGCCTTCTCAGAAATCTGGTTGCAGCCATTGATAGCTTCCTTTTTCTGCCCCATCCAGGTAGCGAAACCACTGTTCCCTTAACTTTGAACTTGCGAACTATGCTTCCAGCGGTGTCTCTAGGAACATTCAGTGCCTTCACTATCTTTTTGTATCCTGTTCCTTGTTTGGGAAAGGTGATGATCTCTTCTCTTAACTTTTTGGACCATACTTAGTTCTCAGTTCATGCACCTGGAGCAACTAATGAAGTCCTTGATTAGTTGCATCAGATGTGCTTGAGACAACTCCTGTTTTGCATATTTGTGCTGTTTTGAGGGATTCTATTCAGGGGGTTGAATAATTTTGAGACTGGAGAAGTCATTATAAGTTGCATTTTCAGTTGAATTTGGGGAAACCACTTGAAGCATTCATTGTGTTGAACTATTTCAATTGCTTTTGTTTGATTTGAATTATATATACAGTGGATATAGAAAAGAATCACCCCCCTTTAAAATAATCACATTTTGTTGCTTTTCAGCCTGAAATGAAGACGGACACAGTTTTTGTTTTATCCAGCTGTATTTACTCAGTGCAACTTATAACATCCAAGTGAAAGATACAACACCAACATGTCAGAAAAAATAAATAAATAAATAACCAGAATCACTGAATTGGAAAAAGGCTCACCCCCACTCCTAAAAATGACTTTTAAACTCAATAACGTGTAGCTAATCACCTTCTCAATGGCACACAAAGCCATTTGACTTTCAACTGTGATCAGCTGTGGTCATTTTAATTAGCTCAGCATGAAAAGAGCTTTCCTGGAGCATTTTGTAGTGTAACTGAAGCAAACAATCAGCTATGGGTGGCAAGACACTGTCAAAAGATCTCTGGGATAAAGTTGTGGACAGGCACAAGTCAGGAGATGGATACAAAAAATTTCAAAGGCTTTATCAATGCCTAGAAGCACAGTGAAGTCTATTATTAAGAAGTGGAAGGTATTTGGTACAACACAGACCCTCCATGGATCAGGACGTTGCTCCAAACTGGATGAAAGGGCCAAGAGGAAACTGGTCAGAGAGGCTACCAAGAGGCCTACAACAACTCTGAAGCAGTTGCAGGAATTTATGACAAAGAGTGGTCATTGTGTGCATGTGACAACGATATCACAAATTCTCCACAAATGTGGCTTGTATGGGAGAGCTGCAAGAAAAAAGCCACCCACGACTGAGCTTTGCCAAAACGCACCTTGAAGATTCTGAGGCCACATGGAAAAAGGTGTTATGGTCATGTGAGACTGAAATTGAATTATTTGGCCTCAACACCAAACGATATGTCTGGTGGAAATCCAATACAGCTCACCATCCAAATAATACCATTCCTACAGTAAAGCATGGAGGTGGTAATATCCTGTTATGGGGGTGTTTCTCTGCAGCAGGGACTGGAGCACTTTTCAGGATAGAAGGAAAATGGATGGGGCAAAATACCATCAAAATCTTGAGGAAAATCTGCTGCCATCTGCCAGAAAGTTGTCAGTGAGAAGAAGATTTACCTTCCAACATGACAATGACCCAAAGCACACAGCAAAACTGACCACACAGTGGTTGAAGGAGAAAAAGTTGGCTGTCCTAGTCAGAGCCCAGACTTAAACCCCATTGAAAATCTGTGGAATGACTTGAAGACTGCAGTCCACAAATGGTCACCATCAAATTTAACTGAACTTGAGCAGTTCTGCAAAGAAGAGTGGGCAAACATTGCAAAATCTAGATGTGCAAAGTTAGTAGAGTCATATCCCAACAGACTAAAGGCTGTAATTTAAAAATTAAGGCAAATTAAAGCAAGGGGGTGATCCTTTTTCCAACTCAGTGATTCTGTTTTTTAATTCTTTAATTTTTTTCTGACATGTTGGTGTTATAAGTTGCACTGAGTAAATACAGCTGGATAAAACAAAAACTGTGTCCATCTTCATTTCAGGCTGAAAAGCAACAAAATGTGATTATTTTAAAGGGGGGTGATTCTTTTCTATACCCACTGCTAGGGTTGTCAAAAGTACCGGTACTTCGGTACCAAGTCAGTACTAAAAAAACAAAAAGTTGACAGTGCCAGATTTTCACAAGTACTGGTAGTGCCGAGTACCGGGTCAACCTGGTACCGTATCAGTATTGCCCCGGGTCAATACTGATGCAATGTCTGACAGGTAGTCAGTCGAGAACTTTTCATAGGTGCACCGCGCAATTATGGTAGCGGTTGCATTATGGATGTTGTAGCATAGTTTAATTCAAGTGTAGGATTGCAAAAAACATCCTCGTTTTTGCTTCCTTAATGGTTACCATATGTAATGCTAATACGGTCATGTGTACTTATTAACCATTTAATTCTTTAAAAAACATCCATGCCCCGCAGGTGGACCACCGCATTGTTCAGTGTAAAACTATGCTATGTACACAGCTGCTGTGTTTATGTAGGTACTCATGCAATAAATCTTTGGAAAGCTAAGATTCTTGTGCTTCGATTGATATAAACCAGCACTTACAAAACTGAGGCAACTCACTTATGAAGCCTCATAATAGTCCACTGATCCATAAAATCCCCACAAAAACAGTTTCGTTACACTAGCAAAGGTCCAAATGATCCAATTAAGTAAAAATATTTAGTCCAAAACACATTATTACATCAATCAACCCACGGACTATTGCTGTCATTTCAAATTATAGGCAGATGTGCCTAATCTTTCACGTTTTCTCTGTTATAACTCCGGTTAACTTTCAGCACTTCAATTTAAAAGTCCGTGTGTAAAGATGTCTAACAAGTGGCAAGTGTTTCGTTTCAGAAACTTTTTTACATAGTTTGTATTTTTTGCTTTTTATTATTATTTACCTAAAGGGAAACTTAAAGCATTTTTCAGAAATACTTGAAATATACATATACATTTGTTTTAACTTATTTTAATATATAACTTTATAAATAAGAAGTGTGTGTTGTTCAATTATGGCATATTTTTGTGTTTTGTATGCTTGTAATTTTTTTTGTTTATTATTTTTATACCTTTAATTACTTGTGGGGGGAAAAAACTTGAAACACTTTGAAATACTTGAAGTATACAGAATGGCATTAAATAAATAAAAATATATATATATATATATATATATATATATATATATATATATATATATATATATACTTAACTTTATTAATAAACCGAAATTGGTACCGAGTACTGTGGAATTTTACTGGTATTGGTACCGACTACTGAAATTTTGGTACCATGACAAGACTACCCACTGTATATAAATAATTTATTGTTTATTTATTGTTACATATGCATTCAATCTATATATCTTTGTCAATATTCAGAGCATTTGTATCATAGTCCAAGAGATCTACAGAGTCTCCACACCCCTGTTAAAATGGCAGGTTTTTGTGAAACCAAGATAAATCTTCAAAAGTTTTTCCACCCACTATGTGAAATTACACTGCATAAAAATTATGTGACAATCAATCAGTAACATTTTAGGGAAAAATAGGAAAAATAACAACCTGGTTGCATACGTGTGCACACCCTTTTATAATTGGGCGTGGCTGTGTTCAGTATTAACCAATCACATTCAATCTCATCTTCAAAAGTAATTATCATACAGCTGTCATCAGTGAAATTATTCTGATTAACCCCAAATAAAGATCAGCTGTTTCTGTAGGATTTTCTTCACATCTTCTTGCTTTCATCCAGCTGCTGAAGCCATGTTCCACAAACAGCTTACAAAGCATGTATGGTATTTCACTTGTTGAAAGGTATTGATAAATAGATGGGTATAAAAGCATTTCCAAGACATTAGATGTACCACGGAACACTGTGAAGGCCATCATCAACAAGTGGAGAAAATGGAGCACCACAGTGATATCACCAAGAACAGGACATCCCACCAAAATGTAAAAAGTGACAAGACAAAAACTTAACAGGGAGGCTGGCAAGAGACCTACGACAACATTAAAGGAGCTGCAGGAAGTACTGATTACTCTCTGCATGTGACAACAATCTCTCGTATTCTTCACATATCTGGGCTATGGGGTAGGGTGGCTCAAAGGAAGCCCTTTCTCACAAAAAACATCCAAGCTCAACCAAATCATCCCAAACCATGTGGCAATTCCAAAATGCACAGATGTGGCCTTTAAGAATGCACGTTTTTTCACACAGATTCACATGATTCGTCATGTGTGATCACGCGGTACCCTGCAGGCACGTTTCTTAGAATTTAAATTAATGTGTTGTGGTTCACACAATAACCACCAGGTGGCGCAACATACTATAGCCGAACACAGTACAATAAAAAAAAAAAAGGAATGTGTGGTCGAATGGTTCACCTAAACATATTACGTTTCTCATCAAAATGTATGATAAACAAGTTTCAGGGTGTAGTATGCCAGCAACCAGGGTTCAAGCCTCAGCTCAGCTGAGAGTGTTCATTTTATGAGTTCTTTTTTTGAATTCCGTATTCTCCTTTCTTGCCAGTGGTAACATTTTGTTCTTTTCTTAGATTGAAAGTTTTACTATTTAAAAAACTGGTTTAAAGTGAACACAGAAGTCCAAACACTAATAAAAGCTCAATGAATTTACTTAATTTAAATGCATACATTGGTTCCATGTGATTGAATTATTTACATAATTTGTTTTCGTACATCAAACTTGATTTGATCATATATTTTCAATGCCCTGAATAAAATTAATCTTCCCCTGAACTGAGGATTGAACCCAGTTTACTGCAACAGCACATTACCACTGCGTTATTCTACCACACACTATACCCATGTTAATTTAAATACTATAGTTATAGTACCTGTACCTTGAGTAACTTTTGAAAAAAAATTACTTTTAATAGTTAACTGGCCATACTTATACTCTTACTCAAGTTCATTTTTAATCACAGAAATGTACTTTTTGTGTCGCTACATTTGATGCCATTTCTCAGTTACTGTTAAATATTAATGAATATATTTAGTTTTTGTTAGAAGTTTCCCCTCGTTCTCCGAGTCGCTCGAGCGGTGGACTCGAACACTTCCGCATTCCATTGCACACTTTCCAGCGCTATTCAAAAACTCTCAGATGGACATTTCATTCATAAAGACTCTCGTGTTGTTTACCTCTGCCATGTGCCTTTTGTTTTCGTTCACGTCATGTCTCCGCCTCCTTAATTCTTATTGGTTCAGGTTCGTCTAATTCATTCTGTGTAATCATGAGTTTCAGCTGTTTGTGATTTTCTTTGTGTTTAAATACGCCACTCCGTTTCCGCTTCGGCGTGGAGTATTTAGTTACTATTAGTATAAGTTTGTCATAGTTAATTATAGTCTTGTTTTTTTCCATAGTATTGTTATTCATAGTTCAGTTTGTTAGAATTTAGATGTGTTTAACCGTGCGCTTTGTTCCGATGTTTCCCAGATAACTAATCTTGTTTACTACAGCCTGGATTACAATTTGTTTTGCTCATAGTATGGATTCTTTTGTTTATAATAAACTCTTCTACATTTACTGACGTCTCCCCAGCGCATGCATCCTGACTCCCTCTTCCGACCAACACGTCTGTGTTACGTAACAGAATACTCTGCCAAACATTGGATGCAGCGGGGAAATCTTGGGCTGGTCACACTGAATTTTTCGTTCCTCCCTTCGATTCCGTGTCCTTTGAACAATGGACTTTCATTATTATCCCGGAGGCATATGATGGCTTCTCCATGTGGCCTCAATGTTTTTTATGGAAGGCCCAAATGTATTTTCTCAGTGTAAAGGATCCCTTGCCCACCGAAGAACAGTGGTTAAGGTTCCTCCTGTCCTACCTGGTCGGTTCTGCCTGTCAGCGGGCGGAGCTTCACCTTGCCAGTGGGTCCACCAGGATCTCTTCGGTTTCTGGCTTTGTGGATCTACTGATTCAGGTATTTGGCAGCCCAGAATTCATGCCCGACCTCAGGACATTCTTGGGGAAGGACCGTCTGGGTCATCGGTCCAGCCAGTCATTCCTGGAGTATTACGAGAGGAAGCAGGCTAATATGGCAGCCTGCACCTCTCAACCCTGGACCCAGGAATGCGCTACCAAGAGCTGCACCCAGCAGGCCAGTCTACAGTGCTCCACCTGTAAAAATCAGGGAACTAGGAGCTATTACTTCTGCTCCCAGGACTGCTTTAAGGACAGCTGGCGAGCACACAAATGGCTCCACAGGCGGGCAACCCCAAAGCTCCAGCAGGAGGCCCAGCAGGAGGTCTCCACAGAGGAGCTGCCCCTGGAGGTTAATGTGGCGACCTCCAGCCCCGAGCTCCAGCCGGAGGCCCAGCAGGAGGTCTCCACAGCGGAGCTGCCCCTGGAGGTTAACGTGGCGACCTCCAGCCCCGAGCTCCAGTTGGAGGCCCAGCAGGAGGTCTTCTCAAGGAGGTTCATGTGGTGACCTCTAGCCCCGAGCTCCAGTTAGAGGCCCAGCAGAAGGTCTCCACAGTGGAGCTGCTCAGGGAGGTTAACGTGGCGAGCTCCAGCCGGAGGCCCAGCAGAAGGTCTCCACAAGGGAGCTGCTCAAGGAGGTTAACAAGGTGACCTCCAGCCCAGACAAGCAGCAGTCAGAGGTTCGAGAAGAAACCTCCACTCCTGCCCTGTCCATGTCTGAGGTCCATGGGATGACCTCTTCTCAAGCTAGTCCATGTCCAAGTCCATGTCCAGGTTCCTGCTCTAATCCCAGTCCATGTCCAAGTCCAGGTTCCGACCCTGTTCCTAGCCCAGTTCCTAGTTCAGTTCCAAGTCCAGTTCCTGATTTCGTAGCTAGCTACATAGGTTTAGTTTCTGGATATGTGTTTGCTCTCCTTCTCAGTTCGGAGGCTGATTTGACTCCCAGCTCCACTTCCAACCCAGCTCACTCCTGTCTCCTCCTCTGTCTCCTATGTCTCCAACCCAGCTCACTCCTCTGTCTCCAGCCCTGTCTCCAATCTAATTTCCAATGCTGTTTCCAACAAAGTTTTTGATTTTGTCTATGGTTTTCGGTCTAACTGAGTTCTCTGTTCTGTTTCGAAGTCTGTCTCCAAGTCCCTCTCGAAGTCTGTCTCCAAGTCCCTCTCGAAGTCTGTCTCCAAGTCCCTCTCGAAGTCTGTCTCCAAGTCCCTCTCGAAGTCTGTCTCCAAGTCCCTCTCGAAGTCTGTCTCCAAGTCCCTCTCGAAGTCTGTCTCCAAGTCCCTCTCGAAGTCTGTCTCCAAGTCCCTCTCGAAGTCTGTCTCCAAGTCCCTCTCGAAGTCTGTCTCCAAGTCCCTCTCGAAGTCTGTCTCCAAGTCCCTCTCTGATCCGGGTACCAAAGCTGATTCCGATTCAAGTGAGTTGATTCCGATCCTGGTTCCAGAGCTGACTCTGATCCTGCTTCCAGGTCAAGCTCCAGCTCCGAGATCCAGGCCCAGCACCAGGTCACGCGCAGCTCCGAGATCCAGGCCCAGCACCAGGTCACGCGCAGCTACGAGATCCAGACCAGGCATTCGACCAAGTTCTCGACCAAGTTCTCGACCAAGTTCTCGACCAAGTTCTCGACCAAGTTCTCGACCAAGTTCTCGACCAAGTTCTCGACCAAGTTCTCGACCAAGTTCTCGACCAAGTTCTCTGATCCGGGTACCAAAGCTGATTCCGATTCAAGTGAGTTGATTCCGATCCTGGTTCCAGAGCTGACTCTGATCCTGCTTCCAGGTCAAGCTCCAGCTCCGAGATCCGGGCCCAGCACCAGGTCACGCGCAGCTCCGAGATCCAGGCCCAGCACCAGGTCACGCGCAGCTACGAGATCCAGACCAGGCATTCGACCAAGTTCTCGACCAAGTTCTCGACCAAGTTCTCGACCAAGTTCTCGACCAAGTTCTCGACCAAGTTCTCGACCAAGTTCTCGACCAAGGCCGAAGGGACAGCCCGACATGCTTTGCTCTGGCCTCAGGACACTGGACATTGCCAGCCTCGGGTCCTGGGGGGCTGATGTTATGATCCTGCCCAGGGGCCCGGGTCCGCCAGAACGGTCAGAACGTTTGGTGCTTCGGGAGAAGCACCTTTGGGGGGGGGGCTCTGTTAGAAGTTTCCCCTCATTCTCCCCGAGTCGCTCGAGCGGTGGACTCGAACACTTCTGCATTCCATTGCACACTTTCCAGCGCTATTCAAAAACTCTCAGATGGACATTTCATTCACAAAGACTCTCGTGTTGTTTACCTCTGCCATGTGCCTTTTGTTTTTGTTCACGTCATGTCTCCGCCTCCTTAATTCTTATTGGTTCAGGTTCGTCTAATTCATTCTGTGTAATCATGAGTTTCAGCTGTTTGTGATTTTCTTTGTGTTTAAATACGCCACTCCGTTTCCGCTTCGGCGTGGAGTATTTAGTTAGTATTAGTATAAGTTTGTCATAGTTAATTATAGTCTTGGTTTTTTCATAGTATTGTTATTCATAGTTCAGTTTGTTAGTATTTAGATGTGTTTAACCGTGCGCTTTGTTCCGATGTTTCCTAGATAACTAATCTTGTTTACTACAGCCTGGATTACAATTTGTTTTGCTCATAGTATGGATTCTTTTGTTTATAATAAACTTTTCTATATTCACTGATGTCTCCCCAGCACATGCATCCTGACTCCCTCTTCCGACCGAAAACAAATTAACAAGTCAGAAAACACAATGACAAGTCAGACAAAACAGAAAAGGTAGGTATATTTTGCAAATGGATTACTTACCGCTGATTGGGTGACACATCTGTCAATCAAAATATACAGGAAGTACTGCAGGCTGCAGCAGAACTGTAAAGTCAATTCCTGTGTGCATGTTTTGTCCGTACTGCAGTTAAAATAAAAATGTAACAAATCTACGATGTGTCCTCTGATCCGTCCCCTGTGGGTTAATTTCTTGCAGCAACCGCATAACATCATGTTTTACATGCAACTTGTTTTTCTGCTGCAGCGTTAACCAGATTGTCTGGTAGCCAAACAACTGTCCTGGTCCATGCAGCTCTACTCTTATAGCAATCCTTACTTCATTTAATGGGGAATAGTTTTTTTTCTTCTTCTAAACAGAGCTGCGTCCTTTAGGTGTGTTTTTAGAGAGCGCAAGCTAATTTTTACGTCATGGTATGTTAACACCATATCCAAAATCACGGCATATGAATGTCCTTCCTCAAATTAGCAGTGAATAAATTCCTTTTTTTTCCCTTTCTTGCCAATGTAAACTTTTATTTTCTAAGATTTAAAGTTTTGCTATGGACAAAAATGGTTTAAAGTAAACACAGAAGTCCAATAATGTACAAGAAACAAAGTTGTTTACAATTTCTTATTTCCTGTATATCTTGATTGACAGATGTGTCGTCCAATCAGCGGGAAGTAATCCGTTCACAAAATATACCTACCTTTTCCGTTTTCTCTGACTTGTCAATGTGTTTTCGGAGTTGTTGTGTTTTCTGCCTTATTTTGTTTTTAGATTTGCCATTGTGTTTATAATTTGTTGTTTTGTTTTCATATTTGTGATTTGTTTTGCACTGTACAGGACTCTCATCAAGCTTGTGAAGTTTGAGGCAGATTGGACATTGCATGCCTGAGTTACAGCAACTTCCTGTTTCATGGTGAAACATCAAATTTTGTCAGTGCGCCAGGGACATGCCCTTTTACGAAAACTCAAATTCGTTGCAATTTAGCATCGAATTAGGCCTTAGGCTCACACTCCCCAAATGTGAAGATCCAAGTAAAACTGTTGGAGGAGTTCATTAAAGTACGACACCTGAAAATGGCAAAAAGTGCACAAAAGACGCAGAGGAAATTCAAAATGGCTGATTCCTGTTGCCTTTTGGGCTTTTTGCCGGTATTGGGACATTACATGTATGTACCGAATTTTGTACATGTATGTGAAATGTAGTGGGAGGGACGCTTCGTTGAAAGGTGTTGGTTGTAGGTGGTGCTATCGAGCCATTTTGCCACACCTAATTCTGAAATCCATATCAGATGTAAATTTTTGCCAGTTCTGGATTTTTCGGGAAAGTTTCATTAATTTTTGAGCATGTTTAGGCCCTCAAAAATGTGATTCATTTTGGAGAATAAGAATAATAAATATAGCTGCAAGCAGCGATGACGGACACAAGCACAAGCACCACCACCACTACCTGGTGGTTGTATGAAAACAATGCATAGTGAAACGAGTGCTGTAAAGTAAAACACCCAAATATACAAAGAAAAGAGCATTAATGTTTGATGCATTACCACAACAGCACTATTTAAGATATCATGACAAATTTTTGCAAATTTACATCAGCCGTGTCTCACCAATATTCTGATCAAGTTCGAAGTGATTTGGGTAAATATAAGAAGACTATTTGAAAGCCTGTTTTAAGTGACACACTTCCTGCTGCCAATTGGTGGCACTATGACCGTGACTCACAGTAGTCACGTACATTTGATCAGCCCCAGTACCAAACATTCGGCTCAAGTTTGATGTAAATCACTCATTGCATGCAGAAGATTTGAGACACTTCCTGTTTACCTTTTTTGCCATTAATTTATTGCCTCGCCATGGTGAAACCGTTCGAGATATCAAAAATCCTCATTGTCTTGCCATAATGTTGACCAAGGTTGGTGACAATCACATGAATCCCCTAAGAGGAGTATTTAAAAGTTCACCGCATGCACTTTTAAAAAAATCCACATTAAATCCAAAATGGCTGACTTCCTGTTGGGCAGAGCTAACGGCTGTCATTTTGAAAGTTGTCCGGCTTGATGAGATATATATATATCTACCGAGTTTGGTGACTGTGGGTAAAACTGACCCCACCGCTTTAGTCAGAAGGGGGCGCTACAGAGCCCCCCCTCCACTCCCGTGTCTTAGCTTTGGCCTACACCTAATGGCCAACAACTCTGACGTGTGTGCCGACTTTCATGAAATTTTAAGCATGCTAAGAGCCTCAAAAACACCAGAAATGGACATTAATGTTTGATGCGTTACCATTGCAACAGTATAAGATATCAAAAATCCTCTAACAATTTTACATCAGCTGTGTCTTGACATTATTCTGACCAAGTTTGAGGCGATTCGGGCACAGATAAGAGGATTATTGCAAAGTCTGTTGTAATTCTTGCTGCCAGTTGATGGCGCTATGACCATGACTCACAATAGTTATGAGACACTTCCTGTTTCCCTTTTTTTGCCATAAATTTATTGCCTCACCATGGCGAAACCGTTCGAGATATCAAAAATCCCTTCACAATTTTGCATCCTCATTGTCTTGCCATAATGTTGACCAAGTTTGGTGACAATCATATGAATCCCCTAGGAGAAGTATTTAAAAGTTCACTGCATGTATGTTTCACAAAATCCAAAATGGCAACTTCCTGTTGGGCGGAGCTAATGATTGTCAGCTTGTCAGAAAGTTGTTCGGGTCAAAGAGAACTATACGTGTACTGAGTTTTGTACATATACGTACAAGTATGTATAATTTATGCCCCAAGGTTTTGTGCAGTGTAAAAGGGGGTGCTACAGAACCCCCCCACCACGCCCATGTGCTACTCTTGCGGGGGCCTAATGGCCGACGACTCTGACATGTGTGCCGCATTTCAGTTTTTGAGCATGTTAAGGGCCCCAAAAGCCCTTTTTCAAACATTGAAAAAAAAAATCCTTAGAAAAACAATAGGGCCCAACCACTGAAAGTGTGCAGGGCCCTAATAATAATAAATGGAGGAAATCCAATAGGGTCCTCGCACTATAGGTGCTCGGGCCCTAATAATAATAATTATTATTATAATAAACAGAGCAATTCCAATGTTCATTAATTCATTGGTGAATAACCCAGACATTTCACATACTATCAGTGCATTTTGCTTTATTAAGAATATTGTTATTAACCAATCTCCAACAACATAATGGCACATCCAAAACAAAAAACAAAAAAAAACCCAGTGGCAGATCCCTGAAGCGCAGTGAGGTAATCCAGCTGAACAGTCATCATTAATTGACGTCAATTTGACGTGACGCTTGAGAAAGCAAGGATATTCCGTGGGTGAATTCCTCTTATTTCTTATTTCTTATTTGTGCATCCTCATTTCCTTTCCTCGCTTCCTTTCCTTGCATCTTAGCTCCACCTCCTTAGGATGTGAGGGAAGGATGTGAGGAAGGATTTGAGGATGCGAGAGGAGAGGAATCAAAGCAAGCTGAATGGAATATCCTTGCTCTCTCAAGCATCACTTCAAAGCGACATCAATTTATGATGACTGTGCTCAGCTGGATTACCTCACTGCGCTTCAGGGATCTTCCTGTTATGCTTTTTTTTATGTGCCATTATGTTATTGGAGTTTGGTTAATAACATCATTCTTAATAAAGCAAAATGCACTGATATATGAAATGTCTGGATTATTCAACAATGAATTAATGAACAATACACAAATTATCACATTGTTTGTGCAGCTTTGCATATCCCAAAATGCAAGGATCAATTAATTACAATACTCATTGTAAGCATATTATTATTTCATTATATTTCACACAAAATGCCATCACATCGTCAAAGGACTTTTTGTTTGAGATTGTGGGAGATGTAAAGGAGGAGGGGAATTTATACGTGCGTCAGGTTTTTCAACAAGAAACAATGTTACAACCCACTATATTCTGCGGGTATGTTTTGTGTGTTTGCTGTGTGAAATCTGTGCAGGTCAGGTGTTCCAGACTCCAGTCTAGGTCTTCCTGCCCTCCCTCAGCTTTGTGTGCTGCTTCCGTCCCAAATGTGACATCATCAATGGGCGACAGTATTTAAAGGCGACGGAAGCCAGCACTGTCAGCTTTGTTTTGCCTTTGTGCTTGTAGTTTGCTTTATAGTTTTCGTGTGCTATTTCTGGTTTTTGAACTGTGCCTGTCCTGACTCTGAGCTTGATCTGCCCTTTAATGTCTGGTTGCTGTTTAGATTTGTATATAGTCACATTGCTGTATTTTTGTAAATACTAAACATTGTATATTCACTGGTAGTAGGGGTGTGGTTTTTGTCTCTGTTTTTGGTAAGGGAGTGTAGGGAAGCTAATTGTCTTTTGTTTATCTTTTTAGGTAAGTTAGTTTCCCTGTAACAGTGGTTTTTGTTTGCTGTTTTGGCCTTGGTCCACCCTGAAGTTTTCCCCGGTGTATCTGTGGTGTATATATATATATATATATATATATATAATCACGCTTTTAGAGCTACTCCTGTGTGTCTCATTCCTGTTTGCTTCAAACACCACATACTTTTCACTCCACCTTACATTACCCCGTGCCTTTATTTATGCTGTGCGACCTAATCCTAGACTGGGTCGTAACAACACTTCTGCATAGGATACACCTGTGTATCCTCGCTCCTCTGGAAGCTTCCTCACTCCTCGTTCCTTGCGGTGCAACTCGAGAATTGAGATGTCCTTCAAGATGGTTGATGATGATCAATTTCCAGGTCACGGGCTGGAGGAGCAGGAAACGAGGAAGCATCAATTTGAGTATTGAGAAGCACCCCATTTAACCTGCTTTGATTCCTCTCCTTTTTTTTTTTATTTGGCTGAATCTGAGCAGTTAATATAATCCTATACATTTCAGAATTCATCCTGCTGTTCTTGTCAGCAGTCACATCAATAAATACAAGAGAAACACCGGCAGCCGTACATTTAACCCACATATACATACAGATTCCATATGCAAATGCCACACTTGAAATCTAGACCTTTTATCTTCTTACTGATAAGTGAATTAATGAAGGAATAGCACACACCTGCCAACAACTGAGCAGCCAATTGGCTTTTGGTCCCTTAAAAAAAATGAGGGGACCTGACTGTATATGTACAGTATGTGTAAGCTTGGAACCTGTGGATTATGTTTTTGAAGAATCTTGTAAGATTTCACACAATTTACATGATAATTGACTTCCCCTACAAAATAAAGACCAGCAGGCTCTATAAAGTAACATGGTCTTATAATCTTCCACCAAGCTGGTCATCAGAATGCTTTTAAGGGGCTTGAAAGACTGATCAAGTGGTGTGACATTTGTCCATTATATAAGCGCACAGAATGAGTAGAAGACATCACAAACATGTACAAAGTGGGTTATTCAGAATTCAAGGGAGGGATGCAATACTGCTAAACCAAAGCCCAAAACCCACCAAAGCAGTGCATTTTTTCTTAGAATAATACTGAATGCACTAATAATGAGAAACAAACATTTTTGAAACTGTCATTTTTGTTGTACAATGCATCCAAATAAACTGCAAAAGACAAAAATTACAATGAAATTTGGAAGAACAATAAAACAGAACCCATAGGGTCCTAAACATTATAAAATATACTACCAAGCCATGTTACCATTTTCAGACATTTTGAAGTTTTAATTCATTCTTTTAAAATCACGGTTTCATAAATACATATCTCTCAAATAAAATAATATGTCATTAGAACTAGTCTGAAGATCTCATTGTGCACACTGGATTGTTTTACTGATGTATAATTAGAAGAATTTTTAATGATAAAAGACACATGGTAGAGAATATAATGGGAGCATTGGCAAAGCTAAGCTTTATATACAACTGAACACACAACACTGTAAGAGACAATATAAAAATTGTTTTATGCAGTGTGAATGACCTGAAAATAGGAATGTAGAAAGAAAAAAAAAAAATTGACATAACAAAAACATTATTCGCTCACATCGTTCCAATATTCTATATTGATAAAACTAATTATAAGAAGCCTCTCCTATGGAACTCCACTCAAAACTACTGAAAAATGATCTCAATTTTCAAAACAAATGGATAATTGTGTGCGTTTCTTGTGCATGAGAAAAGAGAAGTCCTAGGTAAGCTATACAAACTAATTATTCACACTGCAGTAATCTTCCATCATTTCATCCTGACAGGCTCTTCAGTGCTGTGTCCATTTGATACTTTTCAGATCAATGCCCTCCTGCACCATCTCCCACAGAGGACTGTAAAATAAACAATCAGTCAGAAAAGCTATAGACATTACTATTAAATATGTTTGAGTCCCACCAAGGCAATGTAGAGGTGAATAAAATACCTCATCTCCCGTAGCCGCTGAACCTGCTGAATGCACTTCTCTGCTGTGTAGTCCACTTCCTCCTCTGTAGTAAAGCGCCCAATTCCAAACCTGCACACAAGTAATAACTGCAGTTATCCTAAGGTTTGTGGACATTAATTAGCAGATAAACACTTCAAACCAAATGCCTACCGGATTGAAGAATGGGCAAGATCTTCATCTGTTCCTATTGCTCTCAGTACGTAGGAAGGTTCTAAAGAAGCAGAAGTGCATGCACTAGAAACAAGGGACTATTTATCAGTTAGAGTAAAAAGACAACTTCTACACAACAGTTAGAGTAACACACAATTCATATTTTAAGATTTTCATCAGTATCTGAGTAATAACTGACCTCCCCGAAGAAAGTGCAACATCCTTTAAGGCCATCAGCAGACTTTCTCCCTCAACATAAGCAAATGATAAATTGAGGCATCCTAAAAGATAATGAACGGTGTCACACATCATCATGATATCCAGTACAAATACAATACTGTGCAAACGTTTTAGGCACCCAACTTTTTTAGTAAAGATTTTGCTATAGATTTTTTATTTGATGACTTCTACATTATCAAGTCAGTACAAAAAACATTTTAGATTCCCAAACATTAGTTTTCTATCACAAAATTAAATGTTACAGAAAAATTTTTGTATGTCATTAAAGAAAGCAGTATATTATGTAAGAGACCAAAAAACACAATGAAGGTTGCTAGGTTTTGCGGAAAAATAAGAAGATGCGAATGTCAAAGTCTCCAGAAGAACTGTGGCTGGTTCTGCAAGATGCTTAATAAAACTTACCAGCTAATTTCCTCATAAAACTGCACAAATCTTACTGGAGACTACTATTTTTATTTTTCTGTCACACACCAAATAGTGACTTTGTTCCATTTACTATTGTTTACTGCTCTTTACGGTATTTTTTTTTTTTTTTTTTTTTAAATATAGAAACATTAAATTTAATTATTTTGAAGGCATCTTAGCTCTACAGCATTTCTTTGCATGTGCCTAAAACCTTTGCACAGTACTGTACATACCTCCGAAAGTATTGGAATGGCAAGACTAGTTCTTTTGTTTTTGCTATACACTGAAGACATTTGGGTTTGAGTTCAAAAGATGAGACAATAGATCAGAATTTCAGCTTTCATTTCCTGATATTTAGATCTAGATTTGTTAAACAACATGGGCCTTTTATTTGAACTCACTCATTTTTCAAGTGATCAAAAATATTGTAACACATGACTGACAGGTGTTTCTTGCTGCCTAGGTGTGCCCTTGTTAGATTGATTATTTAAACAATAGCTCTGAATGTCTACGCTTGATTTGAGCCCTGGTTTTCACCTAACATTTGTTGTTAAAGAAAATCCATCATGAAAACCAGAGAGCTCCCTATAGGAGAAAAGCAAGCCATTTTGAACTTGAGAAAAGAGAAAAAAATTATCAGAAACATTGCACAAGCATTAGGCATAGCTAATACAACAATTTGGAAAGTCCTGAAAAAGAAAGAAACCACTGGTATGTAACACTCCCTGTATAGCACCAGGAGGAGTTTTTGTACACAAATACTAAGATCTTAATTCTCTTTTTACTAATCCAAGCAACGATGCTCTGATGAGTCGTTCTCAAATGTTTCGATAAAACTCCACAATGAGTCAAAAGGTGCACTCTTTCCCTGCATCAATCCCAAAAATGTGTAATCCCAAATGACTGATTGCCAGACCAAGAGAGAACACACTCCAAAATGCTGTCTCCCCATCCCGGTCTCTCTCTCCGTTTATGAAAAAAAAACAATGGTCTCTGCCTCCTCCTTGGTCACGTGATCTCACGTTTTGTGCCTTGCATCGGCTAATAATGCTGCAGAATCGAACACACATAACGGCGCAAATACAGAACAAGGGAATGACAATGCAACAACTGACAGTTAATCACACTAAATAAGTGAAGCAGTGTATAAATATATTCCCCATATGTGGTAACACTACAGGTATACCAACAACCAGACATCGCACAGGTCGGTCAAGCATTTTACCTCCCGAAGAGGAGACTGAAGGGAGAAAAACACTGAAACGAACAACAACAACTGAAAGAGGCTGGAAAAGCATCACAAAAGAAGAATGCAACAGTTTTGTGATGTCAGTTAGTTGCTGGCTTGATGCAGTTATTGCAAGCAAGGGATATGCAACTAAATATTATTTACTTAAAGTTTATCTGTTCCTATACTTTTGCTAAAAATAGGGTGGTCTGCCACCAAAGGTGCCATGTTCCAATTTTTTTTAACTAGATGTAAATATCAGGAAATGAATGCTGAAATTCTGATCCATCATCTTTTGATCTCAAACCCAATGTCTTAATTGTATAGCAAAATCAGAATTGGTCATGCCATTCCAAAACTTTTGCAGGGGACTGCAAGCCAAGGCACAATTTCAACTGGGCTCTATTGCAAGCATGGACTTCAAAACCATTAGAAAAAAAATCGATTTCCAGCAGGACAGCACAGCACAGCACCGTGCCTTGCCAATCAGCGAATACAGTACAGTGAGTTTGGACTGTTTGCTTTACTGCTTAATTCCAACTTTTTGCTTAGATTGGATCTTTCTGCCCTTATGGTACACATTCACCTTTTGTAAGAGACCCATATCTGTCTATATGTCCATATCTACAGTATATTGTAAACTGACGTTTGCCCTGAAGCACAATGCATGTGCACATTTTCAAAGTCAATAACACTGTTTCTTTGCATCATCAACAACAATAAATGTAGAGAGAAATACTCCAATGCAGTAGCAAAATGAACAGGCTAGCAGTACAAGCTTTAATTCCAAGGATTATTAGCTATAGAGCTCAGTTCATAAGAGTGACAAGGGAAAAATAATTAGATCTGTATCTTTCACTATTTTGTAGACATTACTGGCACTTACAGGTGGATCTCAAAAAATTTGAATATTGTGGAAAAGTTCATTTTTTCCCCATAATTTAATTCAAAAAGTGGAACTTTCATATATTCTAGATTCATTACACATAAAGTGAAATATTTCAAGCCTTTTTGTTTTAATCTTGATGATTACGGCTTATAGCTCACGGAAATCAAAAATCCAGTATCTCAAAATATTAGAATAATAATTTATAATACAGAAATATCGACATTCTGAAAAGTATGTTAATTTATGCACTCAGTACTTGGTCGGGGCTCCTTTTGCACGAATTACTGCATCAATGTGGCGTGGCATGGAGGCAATCAGCCTGTGGCACTACTGAGGTGTTATGGAAGTCCAGGTTGCTTTGATGATAGCCTTCAGCTCATCTGTATTGTTGGTCTGGTGTCTCTCATCTTCCTCTTGACAAAATTCAGGTCAGGTGAGTTGGTGGCCAATCAAGCACAGTCATACCATGGTCAGTAAACCAGTTACTAATAATTTTGGCACTGTGGGCAGGTACGAAGTCCTGCTGGAAAAGGAAATCAGCATCTCCATAAAGCTTTTCAGCAGATGGAAGCATGAAGTGCTCTAAAATCTCCTGATAGACGTTGCATTGACTCTTGACAACACAGTGGACCAACACCAGCAGATGATATGGTGTTGTCATCATCTAATCATCACTGATTGTGGAAACTTCACACTGGACTTCAAATAACGTGGATTTTGTGCCTTTCCACGCTTCCTCCAGACTCAGGGAACTTGATTTCCAAATGAAATGCAAAATTTACTTTCATCTGAAAAGAGGACTTTGGACCACTGAGCAACGGTGTTTTGAGTAAAAAGGTGTTTTGAGTTAATTGGCTGATTAGAGTCTTCTCAGGTCGGGATTGCTGTATTATAAATTCTTTATTCTAATATTTTTGAGATACTGGATTTTTTCCAGCAACTACATTTCCATGAGCTGTAAGCTGTAATCATCAAGATTTTTTTTTAATATTTCACTTTATGTGTAATGAATCTAGAATATATGAAAGTTCCACTTTTTTAATTAAGTTACAGAAAAAACAAACTTTTCCACGATATTCAAATTTTTTGAGATGCACCTGTATGTGCCAAAAGAATCTAAGCATTTTCATTGTGGTCACATGGCCACATATCAGATATGTATCCAATCTAGGACAACATATGAAAGTGCACTGAATTTTATTGCAACACTTCAACCTTGTAGCCTTGGAATGGGCAGCACAGTGCACCCCAAAGTAGCACTAACCAAACAAATTTGATTAATTAAATACATATGAGAACAATTTCAGTCTTTAGAATTTAGTTAATTTTTACTAAGTTTTACTAAGTTACTAGGCCTTCTATTTTGTAGAATTTTGTATGCATATGCAAGTCATCAACAGTCATCAACAATTAACTCTAGAGTTAAACTCAACTAGAGTTTAAAGTCAAGTCTTCTAATTAAGCTACTTAACCTCCATTACACAATTAAAAATATTTGACCAAATATCATCATCATCATCATCATCATCATCATCATCAGATTTTCACACAAGTCCTAAAGTAGACAAAGAGAACCCAATTAAACAAACGAGACAAAAATATTATACTTGGTCATTTACTTATTGAGGAAATTATCCAATATTACATATCTGTGGCAAAAGTATGTGAACCTTTGCTTTCAGTATCTGGTGTGACCCCCATGTGCAGCAATAACTGCAACTAAAAGTTTCCAGTAACATTTCAATGATCAGTCCTGCATATCGACTTGGAGGAATTTTAGCCCATTCCTCAATACAGAACAGCTTCAACTCTGGGATGTAGGTGGGTTTCCTCACATGAACTGCTTGCTTCAGTCGTTCCACAATATTTCTATTGGATTAAGGTCCAAACTCTTTAGAGATGCTTTCTTAAGCTTTTCAGGCTGGAAAAGCTTACAAAACCATCGACAACTCTTTTTCTAAGGTCCTCAGAAATCACCTTGGTTCATGCCATGATGCACTTCCACAGACATGTGTTGTGAAGATCAGAGTCTGATAGATCCATGTTCTTTAAATAAAACAGGGCTCTCACTCACACCTGACTGTCATAAAATGGAAAACACCTGACTCTAATTTCACCTTCAAGTTAAATGCTAATCATAGAGGTTTACAAACTTCTTGAGGAAAATGATCCAATATTACATATATTGGATCATTTTCCTCAAGAAGTAAATGACCATGTATAATGTTTTTGTCTCATTTGTTTAAATGGGTTCTCTTTGTCTACTTTTAGGAAAATCTGATGGTTTGGGTCTTGGGTCATATTTATGCAGACATACTTTCAAGCATACAAACTTTCAAGCACAACTGTATAATCAAGGCATGTCAGCCCCTTATGAGATAACTGGGAACAAATGTTATTCCATATTTGATGATAAGAATATTTCATATCTGATAACTAGAATAGCAACACTTCCAATACTTCCAACAGCTAATATAAAACGGTCCCAGTTGCAAAAAAGTTGGGACGCTGTGTAAAATGTAAATAAAAACAGAATGCAATGATTTGCAAATCTCATAAACCCATATGTTATTCATAATAGAACACAGAAAACGTATCAAATGTTTAAACTGAGGAAATGTACCATTTTAAGAAAAAAAAAAAAAGGTAATTTTGAATTTGATGGCCACAACTTGTCTCAAAAAAGTTGGGACAGGGGCAACAAAAGGCTGGAAACGTAAGTGTTACTAAAAATAAACAGCTGGAGGAACATTTTGCAACTAATTAGGTTAATTGGCAACAGGTCAGTAACATGATTGGGTATAAAAAGAGTATCTTAGAGAGGCAGAGTCTCTCAGAAGTAAAGATGGGCAGAGGTTCAACAATCTGCAAGAAACTGCGTCTACAAATTGTGGAACAATTTCAGAATAACGTAAAATTGCGAAGACTTTGAATATCTCATCATCTACAGTACAGATCATCAAAAGATTCCGAGAATCTAGAGAAATCTCTGGACAAGGGTGAAAATCAATGTTGCATGCCCGTGATCTTCAGGCCCTCAGGCGGCACTGCATTAAAAACAGGCATGATTCTGTAATGGAAATCACTGCATGGGCTCAGAAACACCTCCAGAACTCACTGTCTGTGAACACAGTTCGCCATGCCATCCACAAATGCAGGTTAAAGCTCTAACATGCAAAGAAGAAGCCATCTGTGAACATGATCCAGAAACCTCGCCGTCTTCTCTGGGCCAAAGCTCATTTAAAATGGACTAAGGCAAAGTGGAAAACTGTTCTGTGGTTAGACGAAGCGAAATTTGAAATTCTTTTTGGAAACCATGGACGCGAAAGAGGAGAGGGACCATCCGGCTTATCATCAGCGCTCAGTTCAAATGCCTGCATCTCTGATGATATGGGGGTGCATTAGTGCCTATGGAATGGGCAGCTTGTGTAGCTGATTTCAAGCTGTAACCCCTGGACGTCATAGAAGCATGATCACACCATGGATGGGATGATTGAAATGTTGGAATAATTCTTTAACAAAAGTAGACAAGATTAGTGTACACACATCGGAAGGGCTACTCTCTCATCCCTCTGCTTCCCTGTCTGCATACACAATGCATCTGAGCGCGAACTCTTAAAGGAGAAGTGATGCATGATACATAACATGCATACACGTAGGTATCAATAAGCCTCACATGAGCTAACAATGTAACAGAAAATGTAATTAGTGAACACATAACACTTATGAATTTTAACATGTAGATATACCATAAATATATAACTAAATGTATGTATGAATTGTATGTTGGATTAAACTCTGATTGTTGAACAAATATGTATAAAATAAAACTCCTTTTGCACAATCACGCTGTCTTATAGCATGAAAATGTACCACGTGGCAACTGAAATAGCGATAAACTATCAGACATTAGGTTACACATACTTATTGAAGTCACAAATTACATATAAAACAATCAAATTAGTTGATCATAAACTGAACCAACATACCTTTAACAAAAATAACGTGAGGCAAGATTAGTGTACACACATCGGAAGGGCTATTCTCTCATCCCTGCATGGCGTGTGGGGCAGCAACAAAGGTACGCCACTTCTGTCTGTCCTTGGCC
This sequence comes from Cranoglanis bouderius, assembly GCA_023630585.1. Lineage (NCBI taxonomy): Eukaryota > Metazoa > Chordata > Actinopteri > Siluriformes > Cranoglanididae > Cranoglanis > Cranoglanis bouderius. The sequence goes on from CM042562.1 coordinate 1,039,166, forward strand.
ATCTTCTGCAGGCTTCCCCAAGTGTGATGTAGGTCTGTCATTTCAGTCTCTACTGTATGCCTCCAGGTTATCCTAGGTCTCCCTCTTCGCCTTTTTCCCTCTGGTGTCCAGAAAAGTGCTATCTTTGTCAAGTCTGTTGGTCTTTTCACAGGACATGGCCAATCCATCTCCACCTTCTCTTTTTGATGATGGTGTTCATATCATCTTGATTGTACCTGTTAAGGAGGTCCTGATTTGAGATCTTGTTTGGCCAAAATATTCTTAGGATCCTCCTTAGGCTTTTTGTGTGGAAGGTAGAAAGTTTCCGTAAGTCTGCCTCAGTCATTCTCCAGCACTCTGAGCCATACAACAGTGTAGGCAACACACAACTGTTGTATAGCTTGAGTTTGGTGCGTGTAGTGTACTGGCCAGATTTCCATACATTCTGCAAGTTGTTAAAAGCAGTTCTTGCCTTTGACAGACGAAGTTTAATGTCAGCTCCAGCTCCACGATCTACTCTCACTGTACTGCCTAAGTATGTAAATTGGTCAGTATCAGGTAGTGTCTGTCCCTCTAATAGTACTGATGGTGAGTGATCATTGTTGAGGATCATGACTTCAGATTTTTTGGCATTGATTCGTAGGCCAATTTGGCTGGCAAATGTACTCAGTCTGGTGGTTTTCTCTTGAATATGTTGATGAGTGTGCGATAACAAGGCTAAATCATCAGCAAAGTCTAGATCTTCTAAGGTTGAAAAGGTGCCCCATCTAATGCCTCTTGGGGTGTCCAGGGTTGTTTGATGTAAAACCCAGTCGATAGCTATAATGAATAATGTAGATGACATAACACATCCTTGTCTAACCCCTGTCTTCACTTGGAAAGATATTTCTGAGTTCCCAACTGTGCATTCAAAGTTGTTGTAGAATGCCTTAATCAGGTTGATAAGATGCTGGGGGATACCATATGAATGTAATATTTTCCATAGGCTGTCTCTATGTAAGCTGTCAAAAGCCTTTTCAAAATCAATGAAGTTGATGTAAAGTTGTCTTTGCCACTCAGTACATTGTTCTATGATGTTACGTAGTATAAAAATCTGCTCAGTACAACCTTTCCCCTTGCGGAATCCTGCTTGTTCTTTCCTAAGTTTAGAGTCAATGGCTTCTGAAACTCTCTTTATAATGATTTTAGCCATGATCTTACTTGGTATTGATAAGAGAGTGATTCCACGCCAGTTGTTGCAATCATTTAAAGCTCCTTTCTTAGGTATCTTAATGATGGTACCTCTGTTCCAAACTTTTGGTATAACAGATTCATTCCAAATGTCTTTAAATAATGGTTGAAGAATTTTTGCAGTAAGGTTGGTGTCAATTTTAAAAAGTTCTGCATTTAGGTTTTCACTGCCTGGAGCTTTTCCGTTTTTTAGACTTTTTATAGCAGATTTTATTTCTGGTAAATCAGGTGGTTCTGTACTGACGTCCATTTCCTGTTCTGGTTCAGAGATATTTGGTTCTATGAGAGGAGATGGTCTATTAAGGATTTCAGATAAATGTTCTATCCAACGTTTTTCTTGATCATTTTCAGATGTCAATATCTTACCATGTTTGTCTTTTATAGGAATACTAGGTGGAGCTTTATTTTTACCACAGATCTCTTTTGTTATTTGGAACAGTGTGCCTTGCTCCATTCTATTTCCAGCCTCTTCTGCTTTTTCTGCAATGCTATTAATGTAATTTCTTTTATCATTACGTACAAGTTTCTTAACTTCTTTGTGAATATTGTTATAGTCTTTTTGGAATTTTTCTTTGAGCCTGTTGGATTGGGCATCGTTTACTTTCTTTTTAGCCTTTCTTCTGCTTCCTACCTTATTCCAAGTCTCAGATGTTATCCAGTCTTTCTTTTTTGTGTTCTGTTTGTATCCTAGACATTCTTCACTGCTTGTTGTTATGATCTTTGAAATGTTAGTCCATTTATCATCGATTGTTTCTTCATCTAAACTCTGTAAAAGTTGGAATTTGTTTTGAAGTTTAAGTGTGAAATCCTTTCTTATTTTGGTGTCGTTTAATTTGTCTATGTCAAAACGCTTCTTTGGTGAAATTTTCTTTCCAGTAGATTTAAGTTTGAGTTTGATGACAGCCTTTACCAGTTGGTGATCACTTCCGACATCAGCTCCTCTCTTCACTCTGACATCTAACAGAGATCTTCGCCATGTATTGTTGATAATAAAGTGGTCAATTTTATTTTTATCCCTTAAATTTGGAGAATACCAGGTTAGCTTATGAATATCACAATGAGGATATAGTGTGCCTCCTATTACTAAGTTATTTGTAGAGCAGAATTCTGCAAGTCTTTCACCATTTTCATTCATTGTCCCACATCCTTCTTTCCCCATTGTTCTTTCATATCCATTATTATCCGATCCTACTTTGGCATTCAGATCGCCCATGATGATTTTAATGTCATGGTTTGCGGTTTTATCAAGGTCGTGCTGCAACTGATCATAAAAAGCATCTTTCAGTTCGTCGTTTGCATCGTTTGTAGGTGCATAGCATTGGAAAAGGCTGATGTTGATTTGTTTTCCTCTTAGTCTTGCACTAATCAATCTGCTATTAATTGGCTTCCATTCCATCAGAGTTTTTTCTAAACCTTTCTTAAGGATAATAGCAACTCCTTCTTGATGATTATCATCTTCACGACCAGAGTAGTGTTTCTCCTGAAGTTGTTCTCATTCTACCAGATCTAATCCATCTGCTTTCACTGATACCCAGTATATCGAGGTTGTACCGTTTCATCTCAACAGTAATTTGAGCCAGCTTCCCTGTAGCATACATCGTTCTTACGTTCCAAGATCCTACGTGGATCTTGGATTTTGCTGTGTTAAGCATCTCATATCTCATGTCAGTAGCTTCCTTTCGACTTTGACTACTTACATTCATGCTTGCATTAGGGTTAATGCTTTGGAGATGCCCATTCACTGCAGTTGTGGTTGTGTTCCTTGTTGTTGTTTCTGTAACAATTTTTTTTTTACATGATGGGGTCGTTAGCCCTAAGCAAAACCTTCTACGTGAAGTGTCGGGTTTTTCTGTAGGGGTTTTCCATCCCTTAGACGATTGCGTGTTGCTTACGAGAACCATCTACCCGGATTTTCTGTCTGGATTTACTTCCATAGCCTTTGACTCAATAGTCTCATCACAAGGCAGTGATACTATTTAACCCATAGCTGGGGACTAGGTTTGCAGGCAGCAGGGCATATCCATACGTCGATGGGCCATGCATGCCGTGCATCTGGGTGCCTAGACTCATCCGAGACCAAGTGGTTCTGCCTGAGGCCGTGAGGTACCCAGTAACCATCTGCCACCTCGAGGAGGACTCCATATCTGGCCACATTGGTCCTGCTGTATGAGAGGCTATAATTGACATGAGAGACTGACACGTTCTGCTCCCAGTTTCACAGTACAATGACTGCTAGTCAATGATGAGGCTGAAAGCGAGAGTGACAAGCACAGACACTACAACACACATACTGTACGCATCATACAGCCATTCTGGCAGACACCGTGCCCCGTAGTCCAATGCAACTCTCACAAATCAGTGTGTTGTGGTCGACCATGTCAAACGCAGAACTTAAATCTAAAAGAGCCAAAGCCACAGCATTCCCCTTATCAGTTTCTAATAAAATGTCATTTAAAACTTTTAAAAGAGCAGTTTCAGTGCTGCGGTGAGACTTAAAACCTACTGAGATTTGTAGAATCAAGATTGGGCTTCTTTAATAATAGAATCACTGTAGCTGTTTTTAGACAGTCGGGAACTATCCCTGTACTAAGACTATTATTTCGAATAATTAAAACATTATGCCCAATGGTATCAAAAATTTGCTTTAAGAAACTAGACGGAACAATGTCTTGAGGGCATGAAGTTGGTTTCAGACGTTCAACAATGTCTTTACAGGTTTCAAATGAGATAGGCTTGAAATCACACCATAGCCTCAGACTGCTTGAGCTCTCAGGTTGAGCAGAATCTCCCAAGGTCAGCTTTGATCTCAAATTAGCAGTTTTCTCACTAAAAATGTGCAAGAAGCATCATGAAACGCAACGAAAAATATGACAGAAGACCCAGGACTGTTGAGCAGTTAGAATCCTGTATCAGACACGAATGGGACAACATTCCTATCCCAAAACTCCAGCAACTGTTCTCCGCAGTTCCCAGACGTATATGGACTGTTATTAAAAGCAGAGGGGATGCTACACAGTGGTAAACATGGCCCTGTCCCGACTTTTTTGAGACATATTGCTGCCATCAAATTCAAAATTTCCTTAAAATGGTACATTTACTCAGTTTAAACATTTATTGTTTTCTGTGTTCTATTGTGAATAAAATATGGGTTTATGAGATTTGCAAATCATTGCATTCTGTTTTTGTTTACATTTTGCACAGCGTCCCAACTTTTTTGGAATTGGGGTTGTAATATAGTCTTAACCTTAACCTAGTCTTAACCAATTCATGTAATAATGTCTGTAAGTCATGGCACTTTATTCACTGGTTGACACTACGCATTTCTGCTGGGTAGTGCAATTTTCTCATGCTCAGGTACTTAGAGAGGGATTGAGAGATCAGTTTCTCACAAACGTCTGAGTGTCTAACCTGGATATCTCTGTTCAGGATCTCCATTCATCACAACATCAGGAATCTCAGACATTATCTTCTGCACAAGTTGATTAGCAAGCATGGAGACGCGGGCATGGTCATACTGTAAGAGGAGTCATTTTTAGGCTTATACATTAGTGTGTATATTAGGTTTACACATTTAGTCCACTTAACACAAAATACTGCATAGGAGTAGCTGTTAGGTTCTACCTCCATTTCTTGCTGGGCAATCTCGCAGGCAGTGCCAAGACCCACAGCCAGTGGAGTGGGTACAGTGCCTGAGCGCAGGCCTCTCTCTTGACCCCCTCCACTCTGCAAAGGCTCGATACGAACCCTGGGCCTCCTCCTCACATACAGAGCACCTACACCTGGTCATTTATAAACATCACAACTTAAGCATTCTAAAATATACAAGTTCTCAACTCAGCCTGCAATCTTTACTGTCTTTGAATAAAAATAACACTTATTATACCTTTGGGGCCATATATTTTGTGTCCACTAATAGACATTAAGTCCACTTTCAAGGTAGAGACATTGATGGGAATTTTTCCGATTGCCTGGGCTGCATCAGTGTGGAAGAAGACATTCTTAGACCTACAGATCTGACCTAAGACATGGAACAAATAGGAAGGCAATGTAGTGGTTGCCCAGTTTCACAGTTAGTTATATACAGTCATAAGTTCACAAGTATGTGGGCAGTGACACAATTTTTTTTAATTTTGCCTCTATATACCACCACAACGGATCTGAAATTAACCACTCAAGATGTGATTGAAGTGTAGACTTTTAGCATTAATTCAAGGGGTTTAACAAAAATATTGCATGAACTGTTTAGGAATTATAGCCATTTTTTTATATAGTCCCTCCATTTTCACAAGCTCAGAAGTAATTGGATAAACATAATTATACATATAAGGATTATTTTTAATACTTGGGTGCAAATCCTGAAGTCAATGGACTTCACCAAATGCTGAGTTTCCTCCCTTGAGATGCTTTGCCCAGCCTTCACAGCAACCACCTTCAGTTGCTGCTTGTTTGTGGGTCTTTCTGCCTTCAGTTTTGTCTTCAATAATTGAAAAGCATGCTCAATTGAGTTGAGGTCAAATGGCTGACTTAACCATTTAAGAACATTCCCTTTTTTGCCTTGAGAAGCTTTTGGGCTGCTTTTATGGTATGTTTGGGGTCATTATCCGTCTGTACAGTGAAATGCCACCGTCCTATCAGTTTTGAAGCATTTGACTAAATCAGAGCAGAATGTATAGTATATATGCACTTCAAAATTCATCCTGCTACTTCTATCAGCATTCATATCATCAATAAACACCAGTGAACGAGTTCTACTGGCAGCCATACATGCCCATGCCATAACACTGCTTCCACCATGTTTGACAAACGATGTAGTATGTAGTATACAAGTCAATCTTGGTTTCATTTGTCCAAAGTATCTTGTTTCAGAACTGGGCAGGCCTTTTTTTTTTTTTTAGATGTTTTCTAACAAAGTCTAATCTGGCCTTTCTTTTCTTGAATGTTACCAGTGGTTTGCATCTTGAGGTAAACCCTCTGTATTTACATCCATGAAGGCATCTCCTGATTGTAGACATTGACAATAATACCCCTAGCTCCTCACGAGTGTTCTTGACTTGACTAGATATTAAGGGGTTTTTCTTCACCAAGGAAAAAATTCTACGATCATCCACTATAGTTGTCTTCTGTGGTCTTCCAGGCCTTGTGTTGCTGAGCTCACCAGTGCATTCCTTCTTTTAAGAATGTATCAAATTGTTGACTTGGCCACTCCTAAAGTTTCTGCTATCTCTCTGGTAGATCAGTTTTGTTTTTTGAGCCTAATGATGGCCTCCTTCACTTGCATCGACACCACTTTGGACCTTATATTGACAGTTCCCATGAACAGCTACCAAATGCAATTTCAACACTTGGAATCAACTCCAGACCATTTATCTCCTTAATCTGTCGTTAAATAATGAGGAAACAGGCCACACCGGGCGATGAAACTGCTTATCAGTCAGTTGTCCAATTACTTTTGAGCCTGTGAAAATGGAGGGACTGTGTAAAAAAAAAGGTTGTAATTCCTAAATGGTTAATGCAGTATTTTTGTTCAACCCCTTGAATTAAAGCTGAAAGTTTACATTTCAATCACATCTTGATTGCTTCATTTCAAATCCATTGTGGTGGTATACAGAGGCACAATTGCACAAATTGAGTCACTGTCCAAATACTTATGGACCCAATTGTACATACAGTACAACTGGAAGCAGGTGTGTGTAGTAGGACTTTCATATAGGCTTTTAATTTCATATAGGTGCAATTACCTATTTCTTTGATTGGCTGTTTGACTCCAATCTCATTGTTAACAGCCATCACAGATACCAAGCTTGTATCAGAACGTATTGTTTCCTCTAATTGCTGAAAAAAGCATAATGCAACGATATTAAAAAAAATAACAATAGAAAAAAAATATATTGTTCTAAATATATATATTAGGGCTTTCAATTTAACGTGTTAATTTAGCGCGATTAATTATGGAAAAAATAGCACGTTAAAACGATTAACGCATTTAACAGACCCTGCCCTGCCCCAGACCTGTGCATCATACAGTTGCTCAGTGACTAGCATGATGCAAGGCAATGACCAAACTATTTTTTTTTCAAGGTGTCTTGGGCTTTTGAGGCCCTTAACATACTCAAAAACTCATGAAATTCAGCACACATTTAGGCCACGGCAAAGGGTAGGAAGTTTGTCACTTAAAACAGGCTTTTAAATAGTCTTCTTATATTTACCCGAATTGCCTCAAACCAGAGTTGCCGGCCATTAGGTGTAGGCAAAAGCTAAGACATGGGCATGGAGGGGCGCTGCAGCACCCCCTTTTGACTAAAGTGGTGGTGTCAGTTTTACCTAGTCACCAAAATCAGTATTGTTCTCATCAAGCCAGACAACTTTCAAAACGACAGTCATTAGCGCTGCCCAACAGGAAGTAGGTCATTTTGGATTTTATGTGGATTTTTGGAAAATTGCAGGCTCTGAATTTTTAAATACTCCTCCAAGGGGATTCATGTGATTCTCATCAAATGTGGTCAACATTATGCCAAGACACTGAAGATGCTAAATTGTGAACGGATTTACGATATCGTTACAGTGTGGCATTGGCAAGGGATTCAATTAATGACAAAAAAAGGGAAACTAAAAGAATCTCGTATCTTCTAAGTGATTTAGATCAAATTGGTGTTGTATGTTTGGTCATGGGGACTGATAACATGGATGTGGCTATTGTGGGTTATGGTCATAGCACCATCAGCTGGCAACAGGAAGTGTGGCACACACAACAGACCTTGCAATAGTCCTCTTATATTTACCCACTTATGTGCGGTATAATTATACTTAATCTTTGCATAGCTGTTACATTGTAATTCAAATCAAATAAAAAACTAGGAAAGGCACATAAACAGAGCTATGTTGCACCCCCTTAAATGCATGTGCCCACTACACATTACTTCACTACAATTAATTAATGGCTAATAAGGATAAAAACATCTCTTATCTTCTTCATGCATTATATCACCAAACATGAACTGTATGTTTGGACATGGAAGCTGTTGTAAAGCCTTAGACCTGGGCTTAACCTAACACATCAGTGCAAAATAAGTTACTCTACAGCACTTGCTTCACTATGCACTGTTTTCATACACCCACCATGTAGCGATGACATGGTAGTGCTTGGGCCCATCATCGCTTTCTTTTCTTGTTTTCTCGTGATCTGGACTTAATTTTCTCGTCATCTCAACATAACAAAATAGTTGTTTTCTTGGGATCCTGACTTAATTTTTCTGTGTACTCGACATAACGTTTTTATTGTTCTGAAGGAAGCAAAACAGATTAATATTTTACTTGATCAGGCACTCTGAGCGGCACTTCCATATTAGTGTCCGACACTTGAGAAGGGGACACCCCTCTCTCTTAATGTGGTGATAAAGTCCATCTCTACAGCAGGTAATTATTACATTTATGATGGCGATGTTCATGAGAAAACAACTTTTGTTATGTCGAGATGACGAGAAAATTAAGTTATGAAAACAAGAAAAAAAAAATGCATGGCCACTTAGAGTTTCTATAGATTACTGTGGACTGTAGACCTGTTAATATGGTAGAAGGGGGTTGATGCAAGCATTTCGTATTGCGTCCTCCAATACAACCTAAACGTTTGTGTAATATATTCTATGTTAAATCATATAAAATAATATATTACTTTCTAAAGCTACTTTTTGTAATGTCTATTCAATGATTTTCTCATCTAACACAATAATGAGCTTAAATTTCTCAGCCAAAATTGATGTGCAATTAATTGTGATTAATTAATCGGCACATCATGTAATTAGTTTGATTAAACAATTTAATCAATTGACAGCCCCATATATACACATACACACACACACACATATATATATATATATATATATATATATATATATATATGTGTGTGTATATACATAGATATATACACACATATACAGGTGCATCTCAATAAATTAGAATGTCGTGGAAAAGTTCGTTTATTTCAGTAATTCAACTCAAATTGTGAAACTCGTGTATTAAATAAATTCAATGCACACAGACTGAAGTAGTTTAAGTCTTTGGTTCTTTTAATTGTGATGATTTTGGCTCACATTTAACAAAAACCCACCAATTCACTATCTCAACTAATTAGAATATGGTGACATGCCAATCAGCTAATCAACTCAAAACACCTGCAAAGGTTTCCTGATCCTTCAAAATGGTCTCTCAGTTTGGTTCACTAGGTAAATCACAAACATTCATTGCCAAAGAAGCTGGCTGTTCACAGAGTGCTGTATCCAAGCATGTTAACAGAAAGTTGAGTGGAAGGAAAAAGTGTGGAAGAAAAAGATGCACAACCAACCGAGAGAACCGCAGCCTTATGAGGATTGTCAAGCAAAATCGATTCAAGAATTTGAGTGAACTTCACAAGGAATGGACTGAGGCTGGGGTCAAGGCATCAAGAGCCACCACACACAGACGTGCCAAGGAATTTGGCTACAGTTGTCGTATTCCTCTTGTTAAGCCACTCCTGAACCACAGACAACGTCAGAGGCGTCTTACCTGGGCTAAGGAGAAGAAGAACTGGACTGTTGCCCAGTGATCCAAAGTCCTCTTTTCAGATGAGAGCAAGTTTTGTATTTCATTTGGAAACCAAGGTCCTAGAGTCTGGAGGAAGGGTGGAGAAGCTCATAGCCCAAGTTGCTTGAAGTCCAGTGTTCAGTTTCCACAGTCTGTGATGATTTGGGGTGCAATGTCATCTGCTGGTGTTGGTCCATTGTGTTTTTTGAAAACCAAAGTCACTGCACCCGTTTACCAAGAAATTTTGGAGCACTTCATGCTTCCTTCTGCTGACCAGCTTTTTGAAGATGCTGATTTCATTTTCCAGCAGGATTTGGCACCTGCCCACACTGCCAAAAGCACCAAAAGTTGGTTAAATGACCATGGTGTTGGTGTGCTTGACTGGCCAGCAAACTCACCAGACCTGAACCCCATAGAGAATCTATGGGGTATTGTCAAGAGGAAAATGAGAAACAAGAGACCAAAAAATGCAGATGAGCTGAAGGCCACTGTCAAAGAAACCTGGGCTTCCATACCACCTCAGCAGTGCCACAAACTGATCACCTCCATGCCACGCCGAATTGAGGCAGCAATTAAAGCAAAAGGAGCCCCTACCAAGTATTGAGTACATGTACAGTAAATGAACATACTTTCCAGAAGGCCAACAATTCACTAAAAATGTTTTTTTATTGGTCTTATGAAGTATTCTAATTTGTTGAGATAGTGAATTGGTGGGTTTTTGTTAAATGTGAGCCAAAATCATCACAATTAAAAGAACCAAAGACTTAAACTACTTCAGTCTGTGGCATTGAATTTATTTAATACACGAGTTTCACAATTTGAGTTGAATTACTGAAATAAATGAACTTTTCCACGACATTCTAATTTATTGAGATGCACCTGTATGTGTGTATATACATAGATATATACACACACATATACATATACACACACATTTTATATATGTATATATATGTATATATATATATATATATATATATATATATATATATATATATATATATATATATAAAATGTGTGTGTATATGTGTGTGTGTGTATATATATATATATATATATATATATATATATATATATATATATATATACATATATAAAATGTGTGTGTATATGTATGTGTGTATATATATATATATATATATATATATATATATATATATATATATATAAATATAAAATGTGTGTGTGTATATATATATATATAAAAATATATATATATATATATATATATATAAAATGTGTGTGTATATGTATATGTGTGTGTATATATATATATATATATATATATATATATATACATACATAAAATGTGTGTGTGTATATATATATATATATATATATATATATACATACATAAAATGTGTGTGTGTATATGTATGTGTGTATATATATATATATATATATATATATATATATATATATCCATCCCCCCAATGTGCTAGATACAAATCAATCTATGCATCACACCTGGAGGTCAATCAAGCCATTGTTCTTTACAGGCAGGTAGGTTACTTTAAATCCCTCAGCCTCTAGGACACGACAGGAGTCTAGTACACATTTGTGCTCCGTCTGTGTGGTGATGATGTGTTTCTTCTTGGCTTTATAGAAATGGGCCACACCCTGAGGACAAATAAGCAGGTTGAAAATAATTTATCTCCAGATTATGAAGCGTATTCTGCAATCACACTAAACAACACGGAAAGTCACCAAAAAAACTGTTCGATTATCTGCATTAAGATATACTACTTTGTGCTCATCTTAAATCGCATACTTAATCTTGTCTCACAACCCTTCTTGCTATGAAATAAGGGAGTACTTACTTTGATGGACATATTGTTGGACTCTGTGGCACCACTGGTAAACACAATTTCTCTTGGATCAGCACCAATAAGATCTGCTACTTGCTGGAGGGAAAATAAACAATAGTACACAAATAAACTAAGATATTTCAATTTGGTTTACATAAGCAAAAGCAAATCATTATAGTGTATTCAAATTGGAGCCAAGCAAAGCATTAATTAGTTTCCCACAAACATGTTATTTAACCCCAATTGCGAAAAAGTTGAGACAGTATGGAAAATGCTAATAAAAAACAAAGAGGATGTATTTGACTTGTATTTAAACAAAAAATGTATAAAGACAAGGTATTTGATGTTGTACCTAATCAACTGCATAGTTTTTTGTAGATAAACTTTATTTTGAAATTGATGCATGCAACACGTTCCAAAAAAGTTGGGACAGGGGCAATTTAGGACTTATAGCGATGTGACAAGTTGAAATAAGAAGGTGATGTGAAACAGGTGAGGCAATCGTCTAATCATAGCATATAAGGAGCATCCAAAAAAAAGGCCTACTGTAGTACTTCAAGAGCAAGGATGGGTCGAGGCTCACCAATCTGCCAACAGATGCATCAGCAAATAATCCAACACTTTGAGAACAACATTCCCCAAATACAAATCGGAAGGATTTTGGGCATTTCACCTTCTACAGTGCACAATATAATTAAAAGATTCAAGGAATCCGGTCAAATCTGGATTCGGGCAAGGCCGAAAACCACTTCTGAATACGCGTGATCTCCGATCCCTCAGACGTCACTGTCTTAAAAATCATCATGAATCTGTAATGGATATCCTGACATGGGCTCGGGAATACTTTGGTAAACGGGTCAGTCAACACCGTTTGCCGCTGCATCCACAGATGCAAGTTAAGGCTTTACTATGCAGAGCAAAAGCCGTACATCAACACTGTCCAGAAGCGCTGCCGACTTCTCTGGGCTCGGTCTCATCTTAGATGGACAGTAGCACAGTGGAATCGTGTTTTGTGGTCCGACGTGTCAACATTTCAAATAGTTTTTGGACAAAAAAGCCGTCGTGTTCTCCGGGCCAAAGAGGAAAAGGACCATCCAAGCTGTTATCAGCATCAGGTCCAAAAGCCAGCATCTGTCATGGTATGGGGGTGTGTCAGTGCCCATGGCATGGGTACCTTGCACATCTGTGAGGGCACCATTAATGCAGAAAGATATGTAAACATTTTGGAGCAACATATGCTGCCATCCAGAGCAGCACAACGCCAAACCACATTCTGCCCGGATGGTTGTGTAAGCAGAGAATGCGGATGTTAGCATGGCCTGCCTGCAGTCCTGACCTGTCTCAGATTGAAAATGTGTGAAGCGCAAAATAAGGCAACGAAGGCCCAGTACAGTTGCACAGCTGCAGAAATGCATAATGGGTGAATGGGGGAAAATTCTGCTTGCTAAACTTAGCCAACAGGTGTCTTCAGCACCCAAACGCTTAATAAGTGTTATTAAAAGAAAAGGTGATGTTACACAGTGTTAAACAGTCGACTGTTCCAACTTTTCTGGAGTGTGTTGCAGTCATCAGATTTGAAATGAGTGTATATTTTCAAAAATAAATTAAATTCACAGAGTAAAACATCAAATAATGTGTTAATAATGTGTTTTCAATATGGTGCAGGGTGAATTGAATTTTCAAATGACTCTTTTTGTTTGTTTTTTTGCATTTTCCATACTGTCCCAACTTTTTCTGAATTGGGGTTGTACTTCCTGAAATATATATTGTCCTTTTTCAAATATTTTTCCTACATTTTAGCTTTGTAATCATTTTAATTTTCTTATCACAAAGATCTGTGATTGGGGGGTGGTACATGGAGAGAGATTATGGTGATATTTTGTGCATGCATGCTTCAAATACAGCTTTGAAGCCACTCCATACAAATGCCAGATGATGTATGCATCACTGATCTCTATCAAATGACTGACTGCCCTCTGCTTTCAGTCAAAAGGCAGACACACTGAGTATTTTTTTTTTATAAGGCAATTCTTGGCCAACTTCCTTCATAATCATTCTATATTGTTGCAAACAAAAAAAAAAAATTACATACAATTTACATTCTTTTTGATGTTCCATTGGTGTGCAAAACAATTGTAAAAATGTGTGCAACTATCTCGATCAAATTTTAGGAATATTCCTTTGGTTTTAGTCACATTGTTACACATGGCCTACATACAGTATGTTACTAACATAATAAAATGTTCAAATGTTACAGTAGTCCTACATTATAAATCTGGAATTTAAAAAAAAATGTAGGGTGGTCAAGGCTTGGGGTCACAGAAAATTCATAATGTCTATCTGGGGTTGTTCTCCAAAAAGTCTGGGAACCCCTGGTTTAAAGACAGGTGAGGAACATTTCTGAGCACCGAAAACTAGCACACATGTTTGTGGCAGCAAGATAATTTTAAAAAAAATATTTATGCAACAAATAAAAATGAGTATATTATTAGGCTGCAATCAGATTGAATGTTGAATGTTGTGTGGCAGGGATTTTTCTTGTCATTCTGCACTCCTAGAATCAAGACACTCTACTCTTATCTAGTGACACTGTTTCAAAAAGGGGCCAAATGTTGGCAAAGAAAGCAATTTGTCTTGCTGTAGTGTTAATGTACCATCACTTCAGAATTACAAATGGTAATAAAACTAAAACAAATAAACATATCGACTATACACAGATGTCCGATAAAACAGTGAGAAAAAGTCATTGGTACTTTTCTTGCTCTTTCCACTGCACTCTCACTTTCCCACCCATAAGCATGAGTCCTGGAGTGTGGATTGCCGTAGTAGTTCACTTGGTAAGGAAGCATGGCATCCAGGACTCGTGGGTCCTGTAAAAACAGATGTAACCCACATTGTCAATCACAACAAGGACAACCAAATGGCACTTTCAGTCATATGCAATAATTACTGTGGTGTTTTTCAAAACGCAAGTCAAGTGTTCTATAATGATTTCCAACAGACAGTAGACATTAATACACCACAAAGTTTTAATGTTTCTTTTAAAGTCATTAGTTACTGCTTAAAGGGATAGTTCACCCAAAAATGAAAACGTGGTCATCAATTACTCACCCTCATGTCGTTCCAAACCCATAAGACTTTGGTTCATCTTCGGAACACAAATGAAGACATTTTTAATGAAACCTGGGAGATTTCTGTCCCTCCATTTAACCATAACTTTCAAGCTCCAAAAAGTTCATAAAGACATCGTAAAAGTAATCCATGTGACTCCAGTGGTTTAATCCCTATTTTATGAAGCGTTACGAATGCTTTGTGTGTGCAAAAAAAAAAAACTAAAATTATGTCTTTATTCACAAAATATCTTCACTTCTGCATAGATCTCCGATGCATGTTCACAAGACAACCATGTCTGCTCTCACGATACAACGGGACCCAGAAGCGCTGCATTGTTTACAGCAGAGGAAGAGGGACATTGTACACAAACTGAGTCAAAAGAAAAATCTTTGTAACAAAGATGCCTGCAGATTTCAACATAGAGGACTTACATTTATTTGTCCACTCTTGCATCAACACAACACAAATGCCTCATGGTTCTCTCATGAACGTGCATCAGAGATCTATGAGGAAGTGAAGATATTTTGTGAATAAAGACTTAGAGTTTTTTTGCGCTTCATAAAATTGGGATTAAACCACTGGAGTCACATGGATTACTTTTACGATGCCTTTATGAACTTTTTGGCATTTGAAATTTTGGTTACTAGACTATAAATGGAGGGACAGAAATTTCCCAGGTTTCATTAAAAATGTCCTCATTTGTGTTCCAAAGATGAACGAAGGTCTTATGGGTTTGGAACAACATGAGGGTGAGTAACTGATGACAGAATTTTCATTTTTGGGTGAACTATCCCTTTAACACCCACATCATGCATTCTTCTTAAGAATAAGTTCCAGTAATTATATAAAATACTTCCCATTGGTGTTGTCGCCTGGAAGTCCATGTAGAGCGGTCGCATTTCATTTTTCTCCAGTTCCCTACGTTTGATCCCTTCTGTGTAAACAGTGTGATTAACACGATAAAACACAGCCGTGACAAATGTATGTTTTTGTAATAAAACTGTTTAATTTGTATTACATTTTCTATGAAAAGTAAACAAAACTGTGTTTTTTAATTGTACACACTTTCGATCTACCCCAGTCGGGTAACCAGCTAACTTCGTTAAACAACTTGAGAAGCCAACCAAAATTAGAACTACTAGCTAGCAAAGGCTAGCAAACACAAGCCGTATAAATTCAACTGCGTCATGGGGGAGAAACTGGAAAGTACAACCATCAAGAGACATTAAATAAATAAATAAATAAATAAACATCCAGCAAACGCTAACATTACCTCTGTATGTGTGAGAGGTACTGACAGAACTTTGTGGAGAATTCAGTCGAAGGCTAGAAGACGAAATCCCACGTACGGAGCCGAAAAGCACCCTCACAACACTCTTACTTATCATCTTCACTCGTTTTATGTGTTTTAGAAATGATAATCGGCTCACAATCAGTTACAAGTAACTCTGGTACGTTTTTGCGTCACACCAGTAGCTGTTTAAACCTTAGTGGCAAGGACACCCCACACCTCATAACAATAGCATGCTGCAGAAGGACCTTGTAAGCTGTGTGTACCGCTGTAGGAGG
Source organism: Cranoglanis bouderius (assembly GCA_023630585.1). Taxonomy (NCBI): domain Eukaryota; kingdom Metazoa; phylum Chordata; class Actinopteri; order Siluriformes; family Cranoglanididae; genus Cranoglanis; species Cranoglanis bouderius. The sequence goes on from CM042562.1 coordinate 1,055,422, forward strand.
AAGAGGAGCTGCACAACACTGACATGTGGGCGGGTTTCTTCTGTCCATACAAACTCTGATTGGATACTTTTTATACGTAGGTGGGATTTCAGTAACGTACACGAAACACACCATGCCTACGTCCGAAATCGCGTACTGTGAAAGTACATACTGTATTCGATGCAGTGCCTACTGCACGGCCGTTGAAACAGTACGTACTAATCATTATGTATGTGTAATATGACTACAATCCCGGACATACTACATCCGCCATGTTGGCATTATCATGTGACCTTCGATGTCATCATAAACACTAAAAAATCTTAAAGGATCCACCAGATTAAAGCAACCGCACTAACGGTAAATGCACATCAGGAAATTTAACTGAATTAGCAGTTTAATGTGGGCAGTGTTAACAGGCTGAGGTAAATTCGCTGCCGTTAGCTTGGCCGGCATGATGGAAATCACAAAAAGGGTTTCAAACGCTGTGACAACTTTTCTTGTTTAAACCTTCAACAAGTTAACAATTTATTCGGGTATTATTAAACAAGTCCTATTTAACCAAGGTTTTATACTTAAAAAGAGCCGACGCGCTGTCTTCCGCGTTTTTTAATGAGCTCGTCCGCACCAGTCCCGTTGCATTATGGGACTTTTTGACTCGCGTAGTGTCCATCGGTTGCATCGCATAAGGACCTTATAGCAGCGCATAAGGTATAGCATATAGCATAGCATAGCTAGCTCATAGCTTATAGCATAGCATCGCATAAGGACCGTATCTCATTCATAAGTAAATGGGAATATTTAAAACACAAGATTCGGGAATTTTCTATACAATTTAGTAAAAATTTAAGTAAAGCCAGAACACAATTGGAGTTAGGATTAACAAGAGAATTAAACTATTTATATAATAAAAGTGAAATGGACAATGAAACTAAATTACAAATTCTATCCTTGCAATCTAAAATTGATGATTTATATATTCAAAAAGCTAAAGGAGCATATGTAAGATGTAGAGCAAGATGGATAGAAAAAGGGGAAAAAAGTAATAATTATTTTTGCAGACTTGAAAAAAAGGCGACAGGAGAAAAATGCCATAAATTCTTTTTATGTGAACGGAGTTATAAATATCTGCCCTAAAATGATTTCCTCAGAGATTTTTCAATTCTATAGTTCTTTATATAGCTCATCCTTTTCTATATCAGACTGTAATATTCTCTTTAATAATATACACGCTAGCATACCGCAGTTAGACCAGGAATATAAAGACTTATGTGAGGCTGACATCAAAACAGAGGAATTAGATAAAGCAATAGATAAATTATCTTCAGGAAAATCTCCAGGCCCTGATGACCTCACTTCCGAATTTTATAAATTCTTTAGGGAAGATTTGAGAGAACTATTATTTCGAGCCTTTTTCGAATGTATCCAAAATAATTCACTATCTTCGACTATGAAACAAGGTCTAATTACTCATCCCCAAACCGGGTAAAGTTGCACGACATGTAGATAATCTTCGCCCATCACTTTACTCAACTGTGATTATAAAATTCTCGCTCATATATTTCCCAATAGACTCAAGAAAAACATAAATCAAATAATTAGTGAATCACAGTCTGGTTTTATAAAAGGCAGATCAATACATAATAACATCAGATTGATCTTAGATATTTTAGATTATCGTGAATGTATTGAGGATGATGGCTATATTCTCTTTTTAGATTTTAAAAAGGCATTTGACATGATCGAACATAATTTCATATTTAGCACCCTTGAAAAATTTGGTTTTGGCATTAAATTCATTTCCTTTATAAAAACGTTATATACAGACATCAATAGTTCTCTATATCCCTTTCATTTGGAACATCCCAGAGATTCAACATTTCATGAGGAATAAGACAAGGATGTCCCATTTCCCCTTTTCTATTTATCTTAGCAGTAGAAATGCTTGCTATCTTGATAAAAACAGCAACTTTGATAGACTCAGTGTATTTGGAAGACAAATTGGTATTAGTCAATTAGCTGATGATACAGTGATCTTTTTAAAGGACCAATTTCAAATTGATAAAGCCATTCAACTAGTTAATCTCTTTTCCAAAGCATCAGGCCTACACTTAAACTTGAACAAGTGTAAGTTACTTGCAATTCATGGCAGACTCTTTATGTAACATACCAATAAAAACATGTGTAAAATACTTGGGGATAACTATTACTAGAGATAGTAATCAAAGTGTCCAAGAAAATTTTGTTAAAAATCTTTCAAAAGCAAAAACTATTCTCAATAACTGGATACAAAGAGATATCTCAATTTTTGGAAGAGTTTTATTGACTAAAATGGAATTACTCTCAATGTTTGTTTATCCAGCTTCCTCCTTGGCTACCCCACCTCATTTACTAAAAGAATGTAATACTGCATTATTTAACTTTATCTGGAAAAATAAGCATCACTATATTAACAAAAACGATTTAGTTCACAGTTACGAAGAAGGGGGATTAAATGTTATTGACTTAGAAATAATGAATAGTGTTTTAAAAACTCAATGGTTAAGATCATTTCTTTGTAATAAAAAATGCTTATGGTTTACTGTCTCTTCTTCAGTATTTGGGAAAGTAGGTGGCTTGGAATTTTTGATTAGATGTGACTTTGATTTGTCCAAATTACCTCTTAAATTGTTATTAAAAGAAAGTTGTGAGAAAATTTGCATTTTCTCACAACTTTAGTCCACACACAACTTGTATTTGGAAGTTTTATTTTGCACCATAACAACTCTTTATTTTATGAAAACTGGTTTCAATATAACATTTTTTCCCTATTGGACATGATGGACAATTATGGTAATGTTCTCAATTACAATGATTTTTGTTTAAAACATGGATTTGTATGTCATCCTAAAGAGTTTTACAATGTTGTAAATGCCATACCAAAAAACATGGTATTATTAGTAAAAGGGATTCTTTCACATTATTCTGTAACATTCTCTCTCCCATCTCCTTGTCTGGGTGAATTGTTTATTAGAGATCATAAATGTAACAACAAATATATTAGAAGTGTCTTCATTGATAAACTTCATCCAAATAGAATTAAACGATATTATATTTTCAAAGACTTTAACCCCAAAGAGATGAAGGAAATGAGAATTAATTATCTTACCTTTCCAAGTCTCCCTAAAGTAAAAGAACTTCATTTTAAAATAATAAATGATATATACCCATCTGAAGAATTTCTCAAATCAAAATTTGATATTGGAGAAAACTCTTGTCAGTTCTGTGAATCTGACATTGAAACCACTGAACATATTTTTTCTTTTATTGTAATTACTCAAAGTTGTTTTGGACTCAGTTGTGCAGTAAAATGTCATGTATAATTACATGTGTAAATCCCCTTGAATACAAACAAAATAAGTTTGGTGTGCTTAAGAAAGATTGTTCACAACATTACTTGGTTAACAACCTTTTTGAAGTTGCTAAATACTTCATTCATAAATGCAGATTTCTGAAAACCCCTCCATCCTTTCCTCACTTTTCTAATGAACTTAAAATTTTTGCTGCTTCTCTTGATGCCCTTTCAAATGAAAAAGCTACTACAGCCGTGGCCAAAAGTTTTGAGAATGACACAAATATTAATTTTCACAAAGTCAACTGCTTCAGTGTTTTTAGATCTTTTTGTCAGATGTTACTAACTGTTACTGAAGTATAATCACAAGCATTTCATAAGTGTCAATGGCTTTTATTGACAATTACATGAAGTTTATGCAAAGAGTCAATATTTGCAGTGTTGACCCTTCTTTTTCAAGACCTCTGCAATTCGCCCTGGCATGCTGTCAATCAACTTCTGGGCCACATCCTGACTGATGGCAGCCCATTCTTGCATAATCAATGCTTGGAGTTTGTCAGAGTTTGTGGGTTTTTGTTTGTCCACCCGCCTCTTGAGGATTGACCACAAATTCTCAATGGGATTAAGGTCTGGGGAGTTTCCTGGCCATGGACCCAAAATGTCGATGTTTTGTTCCCCGAGCCACTTCGTTATCACTTTTGCCTTGTGGCAAGGTGCCCCATCATGTTGGAAAAGGCATTGTTCATCACCAAACTGTTCTTGGATGGTTGGGAGAAGTTGCTCTCTGAGGATGTTTTTGTACCATTCTTTATTCATGGCTGTGTTCTTAGGCAAAATTGTGAGTGAGCCCACTCCCTTGGCTGAGAAGCAACCCCACACATGAGTGGTCTCAGGATGCTTTACTGTTGGCATGACACAGGACTGATGGTAGCGCTCACCTTTTCTTCTCCAGACAAGCTTTTTTCCAGATGCCCCAAACAATCGGAAAGGGGATTCATCAGAGAAAATGACATTACCCCAGTCCTCAGCAGTCCAATCCCTGTACTTTTTGCAGAATAGCAGTCTGTCCCTGAGGTTTTTCCTGGAGAGAGGTGGCTTCTTTGCTGCCCTTCTTGACACCAGGCCATCCTCCAAAAGTCTTCGCCTTACTGTGCGTGCAGACGCACTCACACCTGCCTGCTGCCATTCCTGAGCAAGCTCTGCACTGGTGGTGCCCCGATCCCGCAGCTGAATCAACTTTAGGAGACGGTCCTGGAGCTTGCTGTACTTTCTCGGGCGCCCTGAAGCCTTCTTCACAACAGTTGAACCTCTCTTCTTGAAGGTCTTGATGATCCGATAAATGGTTGATTTAGGTGCAATCTTACTAGCAGCAATATCCTTGCCTGTGAATCCCTTTTTGTGCAAAGCAATGATGGCTGCACGTGTTTCCTTGCAGGTAACCATAGTTAACAGAGGAAGAACAATAATTTCAAGCACCACCCTCCTTTTAAAGCTTCCAGTCTGTTATTCTAACTCAATCAGCATGACAGAGTGATCTCCAGCCTTGTCCTCGTTAACACTCTCACCTGTGTTAACGAGAGAATCACTGACATGATGTCAGCTGGTCCTTTTGTGGAAGGGCTGAAATGCAGTGGACATGTTTTTTTGGGATTAAGTTCATTTTCATGGCAAAGAGGGACTTTGAAATTAATTGCAATTCATCTGATCACTCTTCATAACATTCTGGAGTATATGCAAATTGCCATCATAAAAACTGAGGCAGCAGACTTTGTAAAAATTAATATTTGTGTCATTCTCAAAACTTTTGGCCACGGCTATACAGTTGCTAGTTTCTTCAGTGAGCTAAGTGCCCTATAACTCCTTGCTACCCCTTGTAAGAACGTACTTTTCTACAAATGCTTATTATTATTTTTACTTTATTTTAATTTATTTAAATTTATTTAATTTAATTGGATTTTTCCAGTATCTCATTTCCATGAGCTGTAAGCTGTAATCATCAAGATCAAAACAAAAAAAGGCTTGAAATATTTCACTTTATGTTTAATGAATCTAGAATATATGAAAGTTCCACTTTTTGAATGAAATTACAGAACGAAATGAACTTTTCCACGATATTCAAATTTTTTGAGATGCACCTGTACAATTTCCTATACCATTATCTCCTCATTCTCAAAACATCCTAAAAATCAGACAGTTTTATAGGAAAATAAGTGTAATGTATTGTAGAAACACTCAGTATGAAGAAATTTAACTGTAGGATTTTATTAATAATGGGCCTGTGCACATCGCCTTTGAGACTATTGGATGCTGGCAAATTGCACTTTATTATAGTAATACATTACACTGCTCTGAAGCAGGTTATGTTTCAGGGTTAGTTTGTTTCAGAGAGCTGACGGAGCATGGCGTTCCCTTTTGAAGAATACCCAGTGGATGTGGAAGCACAGATTATACAAAATCATTTTCACCGTGAGAGGGTGATAAGACCACTTATAGACATGTTTTCATATCCAGAAGAATATTTTTGCGTGAGCATTATCATTTTTCACGTGAATCATTAATTTATTTAACAAATCTTTTGAAACCTCACATTGCCAGTGTGACACATCGTGGATCAGCGCTGAACATGGAGCACATTTTATGCATTGCCCTTTGTTTTTTTGCCACGGGGTTCTGTATAACCTGGGTGATGCAGAACATGTGGGAAAGGCAACTGTATGTAGGGCAGTCTGTACAGTATGCCTTGCATTGAAACTGTTCCTCCACACTTTTGTGCAGTTCCCTGGCCATAAACCTCTGAGACTCATTAAAGAGGAATTCCACAGAGTGGCGAGTTCGTCTGTTCTATGATATTGTATGAGACCTTTTTATTTGCATATAGCACATACTTCATCTATCCATACAGTGAGGGAACAAATTATTTGATCCCCACTGACAAAGAAATGATCAGTCTATAATTTTAATGGTAGGTGTATTTTAACAGTGAGAGACAGAATAACAACAAAAAAATCCAGAAAAACGCATTTCAAAAAAGTTGGGAAAAAAAAAAAAAGTTTGTGATCTGCCAAAATCACTTCGCAATAAATGAATAATGCACAAAGTCAAGTTTTGTTTATGGTTTCTTTATTTCTTGTAATTAAAAAAGACATTTGTATTTATTGCTTTATCATTCAGTAATAAATGACAGAATAATCATTAGGCATATGCAGTGCCCACCTTTAGCCGGTGTTCCAGCAATTCAATTTTAAGCCTGGCCTTTTTTATGTTCAGCTTTTTCTCCTCTATTTGATGTTGTATAAGGTCCATCACTGTGCAGCCTAAAGATCATTGAGATTACTGAGGATGGTACCACTTAAAAACCATAAAGATGGCTTTGGACCTCAATTCATATGAACAGTTATGCTATGATGGCTACGACTGCAATTGCCACAAACAGTTTTGCACTCAAGTCTCCATCAGTGCACAGTGGTGAAGTTCAACAAAACAGACTTCATATAAAAACTGTAATGAATTTTCATGGTTTCACAACTGCTATTTGACCATGTAGTATTAGCACATTTATAGAAGATATTTATTTATTTATAATCACACTATCCAGTGTTACCCAGATGAGGAAGGGTTCCCTTTTGAGTTTGGTTCCTCTCAAGGTTTCTTCCTCATATCGTCTCAGGGAGTTTTTCCTTGCCACTGTCGCCTCTGGCTGCTCATTGGGGATAAATTCATACATTTAAAATCTATATCCTGAGTTTATATATTTCTGTAAAGCTGCTTTGGGACAATGACCATTGTTAAAAGCGCTATACAAATAAAATTGAATTGAATTGAATCTCCATGTAACTTTTTCTTATTTGCCTTTGAAGATGGACCTTATACAGTTCCTTTGCACGCACCTAGGAACATAGAATGACAATTCAAAATGCTTGATATAAATGTCATTTCTTTTTAATAAGGACAACTGCAAACAATTTCTTACACTACCAAGATTCTGTCTGGAAGTAGATGGACCCTCCTCTGGGGATTCTCCTCATAGGAATCCCCAGCCACATTCTTAAAGGATACAATGACAAAGTTGTAATATCACACAGCATCTTATGTTAAATAATTTTTTTTTTAAAGGAATGCATTATATGCATTATACCTCTATGGGCTTCCAAGCATTTTCATTTTCTACCTCAGTCACAGCGGAAGTAGTCTCTTCATCTTATTCCTACAGTGCAAATTATTAATGATGTTTAGTCTAGCAAGCAGAAACAATACCTGAAGACAATAATCACTTACAACTGTTGCAGACTGTGCTGTTGCAAGAGGGTCCATAAATATAATGTGTCCATCAGCAACATGTAAGAAAATAAATCCGGTAAGATGCTCAGTGCACATTCTCAAACAGATACAACTAATATACAAAGGGACATCTAGTAAGGGCACTAGAATTAAGGTTACAGTACACACCATAAGCTTAAAATAAAATAAGCATGCATAATACACAAGTGAAACAGTGACAGTAAAGAGTTATTTCAAAATACATTTCTCAAATGGTGACAGTGTTGATTGTCATCTTAAGTGTTACAGGATAAATGACTTAAAGCACTGGAAACTTAAATAAGTTGCAAGTACTAATGCCACACCTACATTTTACCAAGCCAATTGTGTCATGGGAGGTAGCCGACTCTGATGAAGTTCCCCCAGGAATGCCATCAACTATGGGTTGCCTCTTGATTAAGGGACAGTGCCAGCTCCTCGGTGGGAGTGAGTGAAGGTGGTGGTGGACCCCCACCTGTTTTCCGGGCCTCAGCCTTCTTCCTGTTGGCTATGTAGAACAGAGAGAAAATTTAATATAGAACACTAGGGCAGTTAGGTTACAGTTCAGGAAGTTTATGAAATATTTCCTTTTTGGAGAATGTTTTTGTGTTTCATTTTGACTTGGCTCCAAGTTCTTTTTGATCCAGAAGGATTACACCTGATTAGGGCTGCAACAACTAATCGATAAAATCGAGAATAATCGATAATTTAAAAAATCGACAACGAATTTCATTATTAATTAGTTGGGTCTGTGACGTCACTGTGGATAACCCCCGTCAGTGACGTCACTTCACAATGGTGAAAAACGCATTTCTATGAATAAAACACATCTGAAAAACAGCGGAGGTCACAGAGTGAGCACGATCCAGGTTGTCCAAAACATAAGAATGTTTTATATTAAGCGCTTCTAACAAACTCGTAAGCGTATTAACGTGGCTTGTCGTGTCAGATGCTGTGACAGATGCATGTGCTGTTTAATGTGGTCCAGACATGTTTTTTTTCAGTGCAGAAATTACATTTTTACTTTTATATCCTTATTTGTAAATGTTAGAAATTCACGCCAGTATTGCTGTTTTACATAAAGGCTCGTCCTGACAGCAAGTGAAACTTCACTGAATGAGCGTGAGTCCACGCATGTGCGTCAATCAAACAGCGTGCAATAGAAAGGAAGCGCAATAACTCTGACTAAAATAGTTATTTTGATCAGATATGTTGTTTGATGCTATATTTAGAAACAAAAGTAATTGTGCTGTTTATGAGAGCAGTAACTGTAATGGGGTTATAACATGTAATTTTATATAAATGTAAGAAGTGTCATACATTTACAGATGTTACTGTGTTCAAATGAGTGAATGTGTGTGTTACTGCAGAACATTCACCCTCTTACCAGTTAACACTTATTTTGTGCCTTTTTTTTTTTTTTTAAGCAATTTTAATATAGTGATTTAACTTCTGCTTTAAAGCTTGAAAGATCTCAGTGAAGAATTACTTTATTGCAGCATGGCAGTGGCAAAGTACATGAAGCACTTCGGGTTCATCGGAGTCAAAGTGAACCCCAAACAATATCAGCACAGACATTTTATACTGTATTTCAAACCAGGTTTTCTGCACGTAATGTAAATGAAGTTTCACTCTAAATGTAAACTAAGTATAGCATTTGATGTGATCACTTTCCGTTCTCAAAGATGTCGTTACAGGTGTGTCCCCCACATGGTGAGGTGATAGGATTATCTAGACAGATGTCTTTCTGAATGATAATTACAGTCACGTAACCCTTTGTTCAGCAATGGTTCTTGATGTCCCTCTGCCGCTCCCATGCTATAACTGATTGAATGTCACTTTAGGTGGTATTATACACATATTGCTGAGACTGAGGTGAATTGTCCCTTTGATAATTCAGCCTTTTTCATGGATGAGCTTTTCCCAACAACTACCTTGGAATGGACTCTGTTTAGAGGCAATCTGTAATTTCTTACAATACAGAAAATAAAAATTGGCCTTTTAATACAACCAATCGATTAATCGAAATAATCGACAGCTTAATTGATTATCAAAATAATCCTTAGTTGCAGCCCTACACCTGGTAAAATAAGAAGCCTATTATTAGCCATTGTACTATGTACAATGTTAAGAAGTTGATTGAGGGCAAAAATTAAATCTAAAGGATCAATGTTCAATTTTGCGTCCTAATGAAAGGTAACTTTTCATATATTAAAAACTGAAAAACTCACACATTCACTTGATCTGTTATTTTTTGCCAAGCTAACTCTCTCTCCTTCGCCGAAGTATGCAGCTCACTTTTTTTTGCCGTGTTTCCATGGTGACTCCTGAACTCGGAGATCAATTTTCAATGTCTTTATGTACTCACCGTGCGCGCGCGTTAACTCTGAGTTACCAAGGTTGATTGAACTAACGCCTAACAGATGTTCTGGAACCGACGTTTGGGTTAATCAACCTAGAGTTCAGGGTTTATGTGACGGTAAGTTAACCTTGCTTTCTGGAATACTCCCCAGGGGGACTTTTTGTTTTTGCCCCCATTTTTCATGAGCTGAACTCAAAGATCTAAGACTTTTTCTATGTACACAAAAGGCCTATTTCTCTCAAATATTGTTCACAAATCTGTCTAAATCTGTGTTAGTGAGCACTTCTCCTTTGCCGAGATAATCCATCCACCTCACAGGTGTGGCATATCAAGATGCTGATTAGACAGCATGATTATTGCACAGGTGTGCCTTAGGCTGGCCACAATAAAAGGCCACTCTAAAATGTGCAGTTTTATCACAGCACAATGCCACAGATGTCACAAGTTTTGAGGAAGCATGCAATTGGCATGCTGACTGCAGGAATGTCCACCAGAGCTGTTGCCTGTGAATTGAATGTTCATTTCTCTACCATAAGCCGTCTCCAAAGGCGTTTCAGAGAATTTGGCAGTATATCCAACCGGCCTCACAACTTCTTGGATTAAATTGAGCAGTTGCTTGCATAAACTGATATTCACTTGTTGTGCATGCTAATCTGAATGTCTTAACATAAGGTAACATTAGGATGTGAGTATAATTATGACAATAGAAGCAAGAGAAATATATGAATGCATACATACTGTACATGTATTCTACGTTATGGGAGCGATCCCTTTTCTCCAAAAGTGAACACAGAAAAACTGATTAATGCTGTGACTCCATCATTCCCCAGAAAAATGCTACTGTAAATGCAGTCAACGTAGTAATCAAAACACATTATGCGTTAATATTTACAGAAAATTGTTGCAAATATAGTCGCTGCTGCTGTCTGTCCCGATCAAACCCATTCAAACAGGTTCACAGAGCGGATTTGTTTGGAACTATTGAAAGCTACATGAACCACGTGACTGTGTTGCGGCGGGATCAAAGCGTGTCGCAACTCTCCTTTTCATCGGCGCTGAACATAGCCACGTTCTACGAGCCAATCAACAACCGATGGATAAAAGCAAGTCCTGCCCCGCCGTTTTTTAAATATGTCGCAATCACTGATCTATATTTACGTATCAGTGTGTGTGTGTATCTCGTAGAATTCTAAACTGCCGGCAGTAAGTGAAACACCATCCCTGTTGCGAATGAGTTTATATTTATGTGGTTAAATATTCCCTGTACACAAATATCCGCTGTATATTTGTTTCATGCTTCAGAGCTTCGACCACTGATTAGTGATTACGATCCATAGTGAGTTCAGAATGTTAGGGAATACAAAGACGGCGGCGCAGTAGCTTCACTGTTGGTGACGTCATGAGCTATCCAGTTATAAATATAGATCAGTGGTCGCAATACGGAAGTAAGAGTCGCAACTTCCGTTGCAAGGGCAATTGAAGCAGTCAGTCAAGTTAACATGATTTACTAAATGGATTTCCAAACTGATCAACAATTATATAACAAACATGATATCATATCTATAGAATTTTCACAGTTGTGCAAGATATGTGGTTTTGTATTATAAAAAAATAGTTGGAGAAAAACTTAAACAAAAACTTCAAAATTGAGGCAAATGTGATATTTTATCTTTGCAATTTAATTTAATGTAAAATGTCAAATACATATAGTAATATTTTACCAATTCATATCAATTGTAAGTCATTCACATGTTGATTTGTTGCTGTTTGTGTCCACTGCAGTTCTTTCACAGACACTCTACTCCACTCTAGGTAAGATATTTATGAAGTTTACATTTATTATTAACTATGTAACGAATTAAAAGAGTTTAAAATGTTGAAATATATTCTCCACCAATTTATGTAATGAATTAAAAGATGTTTAAATGTTCAAATGTATTCTCCACCAATTTATGTAACGAATTAAAAGATGTTTAAATGTTTAAATGTATTCTCCACCAATTTATGTAACGAATTAAAAGATGTTTAAATGTTTAAATGTATTCTCCACCAATTTATGTAAGGAATTAGCTCAAATGGCGTGAAATATATCTATATATCTAATCAAAGCGTGTTATGACCAGTTATAAATATACATCAGCCATGAAAGGGAATTAACGTGCATACATATACATATAGATAATTAACTACAACACATTATAATTAATTATGACTATACATGTGGTCTAGATCAGCTTGTAGGATTAGCTGTAGTCTAGTTTTAGAATTATAAACTCTAAAGAGGGAGTTTACCCTTCTGGCCAGGACGGATAATTCTCCATTTTGTTAATAAAATAGAGCATGTAGCAGAATTGCAGAGTTTAAGTGACTTTACGTGACCAAAACAGAGAAAATAAAGCGTTGTGATAATAGATTTTAATAAGTGAAGCGTAACTACAGATACACACAACTAACTCTAAGCAAACGATATATATGTACATTTATATACAAGAAAAGAGACAGTATAGGAAGAAAGTAATGAAATAAAAAGGGTAGCAGACAAAAACACAATGATTAGCCTTTCTAAGAGATCTAGCAACGAACTTAGTCTCCTGAAAACAGGGGTACACTCTTAACGCATCTATAGATCGATTAAACTATACTTGCATGGTTATCGTGTTGTCGGTTTCAAAGTTTTGCGCGCGGTCCAGTAGGAGTTCGCGTTGAATTCACTGGTTCGTTGTCCTGTTTGAGAAGGCGTGAGGCAGTTGCATCCTTGTCCGGGAGAGAGAGTGGCGAAGCTGGAAATCCGAAGGCAAGTGTGCCGGAAACGAAGTGTGTCGAAAACGAAGAGACTTTTTCCAGAAGAGAGTTAAACAGAAGAGCAAGCGAGTGAGAGTAATGCATGTTGTTGTTTTTAAAGACAACACCAACGCACACGCCTCTCTGGGCTATTGACCAATCAGGAAGCTGGATTTGTTGGCGGGATGAACTCTCTGTCTGGACTCAGACCTGAATTTGCATGTCCTGGGAGGAGCCGGTTTAAACCGTATTACATATGAAATTAGGAAAAAGCATGAAATAATGTATCCCATCGTAATATGATATGCATAATCCATCGGCGCATCAAGAGACGATTAACTAGATACCAAATTCGATGAGATTTGAAAATATTAAAAGTAAAACATGGTTACAGACCAGTTCGAATCATATTCTAAATTAAACTATCATCCTAGAAATCATTCTAACTTGGTTACACAGGCACACAATACGTGCAAACACGAATACATCAAACTATGTTTCATAGTTTCATCGGATAATTACATATAATTACACGTTACATTCAAGAGAGAATTTTCCGTTGTGTGTGTAAGGTAAGCTTGTGTGTGTGCGTGCGTGCACGTGTAGGTAAGCTTGTGTGTGTGCGTGCGTGCACGTGTAGGTAAGCTTGTGTGTGTGTGCTAGTGTGTATTGGCATTCCGGGCATCCCAACTGGGGGTGCCTGGAGAGTCTCAGAGACCTTTTGAAGTCCCCGGGGGGGTGTTTGTTCTTAGACAGGCTGGAGCCACAATGGTCAATAAACCGATATGGATTTAAAGCTCAAAGAAAAAGAAACTTCTTTGCTAAGTCCAGGTTGATTCAGAAATCAGTTTGATACCGCCAGACGTTACAACTAATTGATGAATATATTTATTGAATAGTATTATAGTAGTATATGTTATATTTTTGTAAGTATATGTGTCTTGTGGCAGGATTTTATTCAATTGAATTTTATCTGTATAGCGCTTCTAACAATGGTCATATTTTAGGATTTTATGTAGTTTTATTTTTATTTTAATGCACACCTAGCCTTGGATTACCCCTTATTTAATTCTACACGTGCAGCACAGCAAAAATACACTGTGCAGAAATAATTGCTGCACCGCTACTGTATTAGTATATTTTGCACCGCTCCTGTAACTGTGTCGTGCGGTATCCATGTGCAGTGTGAACGCTCTAACCTATTAACATGGGAACTTTTTTTCTTATAAATGTGAACATTTATCATGTTCGTTATATAATTCTTGATCAGATTGGAAATCCATTGCTTTAGGATTTGTTCTTCATGTTTCAGTGCGTTGGTAGGGAAAGACCATTTTCAAAACGTGAGCTACACATTCTAAATACAGTTGCAATCAAAATTATTCAACCCCCATTGTAAATCAGGTTTATTGTCAAAATTTACAGACTTTCAGCTGTTTGCAATGAACAAATCAAACAAAAGCAATTGAAATAGCTCAACACAAAGAATGCTTCAAGTGGTTTCCCCAAATTCAACTGAAAATGCAACTTATAATGATTTCTCCAGTTTCAAAATTATTCAACCCCCTGAACAGAATCCCTTACAACAGCATAAATATGCAAAACAGGAGTTGTCTTAAAAACACTTGATGCAACTAATCAAGGGCTTCATTAGTTGCACCAGGTGTGCTTGAGCTGGAACACATGGGCTGTGTCCGAAATTGAGGTTTCAGTGAGGCGTGTACTAAACCCATAAGGTTTCCATGTCAGAACTCCAAGACATACACCACTACTGACCCAAAAAGGTGCTCTACAAAGTACTAAAGATGCTTGCCATGAAGAGGTTGAATAATTTTGAGATTGGAGAAGTCATTATGTTGCATTTTCAGTTGAATTTGGGGAAACCACTTGAAGTATTCTTTGTGTTGAGCTATTTCAATTGCTTTTGTTTGATTTGTTCATTGCAAACAGCTGAAAGTCTGTAAATTTAGAAAAAAAAATTGACAATAAACCTGATTTGCAATGGGGGTTGAATAATTTTGATTGCAACTGTAGCACATAACTTGTCGCAAGTTCACGTCTGCATTCGCTTCATTTTGTGAAGATGTGAGTTGTAATTACATTTATGTTGTGTATATATCTGATTAATCTCAGATAGGATGCATTTGTTTGAGTTAATTTCCCCTCAGCCTGTCAAATTAACTAACTATATTTAATTTGGTTTATCAGAAGGTAAACTTCTTTGTCATGACACACTATCTTCCTTAATTCTGTCATAATTGACAAGCTCAGTTTTCTCTTGCCTAATGCATTTTATATTGTGGCACATTAAGTTACCATCTTTAAAATAAAGCAATAAGCCCTGTGAAGCTGTGGTTTACAGTGAATTTAGAACAGCTAAGGGGCGTTAGGCACGACACGGAGCGGAGTAAACCAGTGTAAACCACAGCTTCACGGGGCTTATTGCTTTTATAAAACGGTTAGTCCATAAAAATATTTATTTTAATATTTATTTTATTCATAAAATAAATGCTGCAACAAAAAAATTAATCATTTTGTGCTCCTAAAATTTTGATTTTGCTCTTAGGTTTTTGGAATTAGGAGCACAAGTGCTCCATAAAAAATGGTTAGCGAAGTATCTACCCTAATGTGTAGTTAATTTCTATAAAACTAAAATATACTTTTTATTTTCAGCAGCAGGACCTGAGACTGAATAAGGCTTTTTTCCCTTTGGTTATATAAATTTATTAATTTATATGGTTAATAATTTTGAATTGATAATATTTATGAAGTTAGTTTTTTTGTTCTGCATTTATTATTTTATTTATTTGTTTAGCTTAATGGTTAGCTTAGTATGTTTGAAAAAATTACAAAATGCTGATGAATAAATGCTATAAATGTGTTGCTGATTGCTGCTTGATGTTACTTGAGGCACAGGTGTGTCTTATGAGTACATTTTCAGATGATGGCTCAAATAGAAATTCCACAACAAATACCATTATAATTATTTTAATTACTTCCATCAAAACCAATACAATTTCCATTAAAAACATTTGAATTTGTAGGCAGGGAATGAAAGTCAGTCCTATACGGGTTTCAAAGTAAACAAATTTGCTTTCTGTCCATAAAAGAATGGCTCAAGAATTGCATATCCACCCCTGACCAAAAGAATGTTAGAAATAAAGGTGGAGTTGAGGCTGAAGAATTGAAGTTGCAATTGAAAGGATTAAATGATCAGACTCCCGACCATGGTCATTGGGATGTACTTGCTACGTTCCAGCAACGTACTATGAACTATAACGTCGCCACGACGAATATTGGAATCAGAAGGTTACGTGGCTGGACCGTTATTTGTTATGTTGCTGTGACTAATATGGTCCGGTCCGGTTACTTCTTTACAACGTACCAGTTTGGTCGTTGGAACATACTCGCCATGTTCTAACAACGTACAACTATAACGTCGCCACGATGATTATGGGAATCACAAAGTTCCATCGCTGGAATGTTATTTGGTACGTCATTGCGATGAATATGGTCCAGTCTGGTTATGTCTTCGCAACGTAACTGTGTTAGCTGGGCCGTGCACTTCCCAACTGCCACTTATATGGGATGCAGCATTAGTTTTATTTACAACAACTAATGACTGTGGCTGTGTGACATGACCAAACATTATAGGTTTTACGTGTCAGCCGCTATATTTTACTTCCCTGAACTCTGCAATTGTGAACTAATGTGTGAAACCTAACTAATTAGCCAGCTAACTAACTACCATACAACATTGCTTATCGTAGGTAACTAGCTAATAACTAGTGTGTTGTTGTAGCTTCCTAATGTTAGACAAAGAAAAGTTAAGTGACAGCAACGTGCGTCCTCTGAGACGTTAGTTAAAGTGTCGAATAGGTACTTACAGTGGGGGAAAAAAGTATTTGATCCCTTGCTGATTTTGTACGTTTGCCCACTGACAAAGAAATGATTAGTCTATAATTTTAATGGTAGGTGTATTTTAACAGTGAGAGACAGAATAACAACAAAAAAATCCAGAAAAACGCATTTCAAAAAAATTATAAATTGATTTGCATTTTAACGAGTGAAGTAAGTATTTGATCCCCTATCAATCAGCAAGATTTCTGGCTCCCAGGTGTCTTTTACACAGGTAATGAGCTGAGATTAGGAGCACTCTCTTAAAGGGAGTGCTCCTAATCTCAGTTTGTTACCTGTAAAAAGACACCTGTCCACAGAAGCAATCAATCAATCAGATTCCAAATTCTCCACCATGGCCAAGACCAAAGAGCTGTTCAAGAATGTCAGGGACAAGATTGTAGACCTACACAAGGCTGGAATGGGCTACAAGACCATCGCCAAGCAACTTGGTCAGAAGGTGACAACAGTTGGTGCGATTATTCGCAAATGGAAGAAACACAAAATAACTGTCAGTCTCCCTCAGTCTGGGGCTCCATGCAAGATCTCACCTCGTGGAGTTTCAATGATCATGAGAACAGTGAGGAATCAGCCCAGAACTACACGGGAGGATCTTGTTAATGATCTCAAGGCATCTGGGACCATAGTCATCAAGAAAACAATTGGTAACACACTACGCTGTGAAGGACTGAAATCCTGCAGCGCCCGCAAGGTCCCCCTGCTCAAGAAAGCACATGTACAGGCCCGTCTGAAGTCTGCCTGAATGATTCAGAGGAGAACTGGGTGAAAGTGTTGTGGTCAGGTGTGGTCAGATCTCTTTGGCATCAACTCAACTCGCCGTTTTTGGAGGAGGAGGAATGCTGCCTATGACCCCAAGTCATAACACCATCCCCACCGTCAAACATGGAGGTGGGAACATTATGCTTTGGGGGTGTTTTTCTGCTAAGGGGACAGGACAACTGCACCGCATCAAAGGAACGATGGACGGGGCCATGTACCGTCAAATCTTGGGTGAGAACCTCCTTCCCTCATCCATGGCATTGAAAATGACCTTAATGACTTGGAGAGGATCTGCAAAGAGGCGTGGGACAAAATCCCTCCTGAGATGTGTGCAAACCTGGTGGCCAACTACAAGAAACGTCTGACCTCTGTTATTGTCAACAAGGTTTTTGCCACCAAGTACCAAGTCGAAGGGGTCAAATACTTATTTCCCTCATTAAAATGCAAATCAATTTCTAACTTTTTTTAAAATGCGTTTTTCTGGATTTTTTTGTTGTTATTCTGTCTCTCACTGTTAAAATACACCTACCATTAAAATCATAGACTGATCATTTCTTTGTCAGTGGGCAAACGTACAAAATCAGCAAGGGATCAAATACTTTTTTCTCCCACTGTACCATTGAAGCTTAAGTGGACAAGGACTATAAAAACTCACTGTCTACACACCTGTCCATTAAAGAACATTCTGTATAGGTTCTCTTTAGGTTGTCACAAAAAAACCTCCCTCCAGAGTTTTGGGAAGGTTAGTTTTTGGTTACAAAAATAAAACCTAAAAACAACCATTAGAGAATGTTTTGTATAGGTTATCTTTAGGTTGTTACGAAAAAAAAAAGCCCTAAAAAACTCATTAAAAATAACCATTAGAGTTAGTTTTTGGTTACAAAAAAAAGAACCTACAGAGAATGTTCCTAGGACGTTATTATTTGTTTCCTAAAAATAACCAAATGGAAACAATATGCTAACATTCGGGGAACGTTCTGTGTTTGCTGGGATGTGTCCAGTGTTTCTCTGCAGCTTGAGATGCGCATCCGCCTGGTGACTCCTGAAGGTGGCTATGCAAAGCTGTTTTAATGTGAGCAAATCAGAGTACACATTACAGGAGAAACATGTGAAAAAATATTTTGCAGACACAGATGTGCAATTGCAAATGTACTTTGTCTAATGTATGTCTGCTTGGTGTTAATATTTTTACCGGATATTGTGTCCAATTTTTTTTACTTTATTGGACATTTTTAATGGTCAAAAATCGGTATTTACCAGCTAACAGAAACTCTACTGTATGGTACATTACAGTACTGTGCAAAAGTTTTAGGCATGCTAATTTTAAAAACACAAATATACAGGTGCATCTCAATAAATTAGAATGTCGTGGAAAAGTTCATTTATTTCAGTAATTCAACTCAAATTGTGAAACTCGTGTATTAAATAAATTCAGTGCACACAGACTGAAGTAGTTTAAGTCTTTGGTTCTTTTAACTGTGATGATTTTGGCTCATATTTAACAAAAACCCACCAATTCACTATCTCAACAAATTAGAATATGGTGACATGTCAATCAGCTAATCAACTCAAAACACCTGCAAAGGTTTCCTGAGCCTTCAAAATGGTCTCTCAGTTTGGTTCACTAGGTAAGCCACAAACATTCATTGCCAAAGAAGCTGGCTGTTCACAGAGTGCTGTATCCAAGCATGTTAACAGAAAGTTGAGTGGAAGGAAAAAGTGTGGAAGAAAAAGATGCACAACCAACCGAGAGAACTGCAGCCTTATGAGGATTGTCAAGCAAAATCGATTCAAGAATTTGAGTGAACTTCACAAGGAATGGACTGAGGCTGGGGTCAAGGCATCAAGAGCCACCACACACAGACGTGTCAAGGAATTTGGCTACAGTTGTCGTATTCCTCTTGTTAAGCCACTCCTGAACCACAGACAATGACAGAGGCGTCTTACCTGGGCTAAGGAGAAGAAGAACTGGACTGTTGCCCAGTGGTCCAAAGTCCTCTTTTCAGATGAGAGCAAGTTTTGTATTTCATTTGGAAACCAAGGTCCTAGAGTCTGGAGGAAGGGTGGAGAAGCTCATAGCCCAAGTTGCTTGAAGTCCAGTGTTCAGTTTCCACAGTCTGTGATGATTTGGGGTGCAATGTCATCTGCTGGTGTTGGTCCATTGTGTTTTTTGAAAACCAAAGTCACTGCACCCGTTTACCAAGAAATTTTGGAGCACTTCATACTTCCTTCTGCTGACCAGCTTTTTGAAGATGCTGATTTCATTTTCCAGCAGGATTTGGCACCTGCCCACACTGCCAAAAGCACCAAAAGTTGGTTAAATGACCATGGTGTTGGTGTGCTTGACTGGCCAGAAAACTCACCATACCTGAACCCCATAGAGAATCTATGGGGTATTGTCAAGAGGAAAATGAGAAACAAGAGACCAAAAAATGCAGATGAGCTGAAGGCCACTGTCAAAGAAACCTGGGCTTCCATACCACCTCAGCAGTGCCACAAACAGATCACCTCCATACCACGCCGAATTGAGGCAGTAATTGAAGCAAAAGGAGCCCCTACCAAGTATTGAGTACATGTACAGTAAATGAACATACTTTCCAGAAGGCCAACAATTCACTAAAAATGTTTTTTTTATTGGTCTTATGAAGTATTCTAATTTGTTGAGATAGTGAATTGGTGGATTTTTGTTAAATGTGAGCCAAAATCATCACAATTAAAAGAACCAAAGACTTAAACTACTTCAGTCTGTGTGCATTGAATTTATTTAATACACGAGTTTCACAATTTAAGTTGAATTACTGAAATAAATGAACTTTTCCACGACATTCTAATTTATTGAGATGCACCTGTATATCATTGTCTAAATATTATCTTAGATGTTTAGTTTAGGTTTTCTATGTTATTGGGTCAGTAAAAAAATCATTTTACATTTCCAAACATTACTTTTCCAAGAAAAAAAATTAAATGTTACAGAAAAGTTGTTTGTATGTCAGTAAAGAAAGTAACATAATACACCACTTTTCAGACAAAAAACATAATTACCTTTAAAAACAGAAGCAAGTGTAAAAAAAAGTCAAAGTCTCCAGAACTGTGGCAGATTCTCCAGGATACTCAGAAAAAACTTACCAGCCAATTTCCTTATAAACCTGCACCTGAGAGTACTGATGCATAAAAAATGTCTATGACCTGGGGACTGGAGTGATCGATTGAAACCAAGGAATGAATGAAATGTATATATATATATATATATATATATATATATATATATATGTGTGTGTGTGTGTGTGTTTGTCGGGATCTCGTCAGGAAGGTGTTTTGTGACTAAAGTCTTTATTTTTTCTGCACACACAAAGCATTCATATAACTTCATAAAACTGGGATTAAACCACTGGAGTCACATGGATTACTTTTATGATACCTTTATGAGCTTTTTGGAACTTGAAAGTTTCGGTTACTTGGATTGTAAATGGAGGGACAGAAATTTCCCAGGTTTCATTAAAATGTCTTCATTTTTGTTCCGAAGACCAACAAAGGTCTTATGGGTTTGGAACGACATGAGGGTGAGTAACTGATGACAGAATTTACATTTTTGGGTGAAAAACCAAAAAGTAAACAACAATTAATCTTTGGTTACATATCTCTTACTTGCAATAACTGCAACTGCAATTAAATGACAGTTAAGCTGGTGACCCAGTGACATCAGCGGTCACCCAGTTGCCTCCTTTTCCCAGCTTCTTTCATTGTTGTGTGTTTAGGGGGCTTCTCCTTTCAGTCTTCTCTTCAGGAGGTGAAATGCATGCTCAGTTGGGTTAAGGTCTACTGTTTGACTTGGCCGATCTAAAACCTTCCACTTTTCCCCCCTGATGTAGTCGTTTGTTATGTTGGCAGTGTGATGATGTTCCTCCCAATTAGACTGGATGCATGTCTCTGTAAATTGGCAGACAGAATGTTTCTGTAGAATTCTGAATTCATTCTGCTGCTACCATCATGAGTTACATCATCAAAAGATTAGTGAGAAAGTCTTCTTCAAACAGTGGATTCTGATAACATTACTCTTGCCCTGTGGAGGTTGTTAGTGATGTTACAAGTATTATTGTTGGGTTTTTCTTCACAGATTTCCACAATGTTTTGTCTTCAACATTTGTTTGATGTTTGGTTGTTAGTACACCAGTGGTTTCTTTCTTTTTAGGACATTCCAAATTGTTGTATTGGCTATATCCAATACCCAGTGCAACGGCCCTGATTGAGTGTCCCTCTTTTCTTAATTTCAAAATGACTTGCTTTTCTCAGAGCCATTAATTGTTTTCAATTAATCTAACAGGGCACACCTGGGCAACAAGAAGTGTCAGCTACATTTTCCAATATGTTTAATCACTTAAAAATGGGTGGCTTCAAACAAAAGGTCCCATGTTCTATGTTGTTTAATACATCTAGATGTACAGTTGCAATCAAAATTATTCAACCCCCATTGCAAATCAGGTT
The DNA here is from genome assembly GCA_023630585.1 of Cranoglanis bouderius. Taxonomy (NCBI): domain Eukaryota; kingdom Metazoa; phylum Chordata; class Actinopteri; order Siluriformes; family Cranoglanididae; genus Cranoglanis; species Cranoglanis bouderius. Next base: position 1,077,330 of record CM042562.1, read on the forward strand.
TATTGTAATAATTTATAGACTTTCAGCTGTTTGCAATGAACAAATCAAACAAAAGCAATTGAAATAGTTCAACACAACAAATGCTTCAAGTGGTTTCCCCAAATTCGACTGAAAATGCAACTTATAATGACTTCTCCAATTTCAAAATTATTCAACTCCTTCATGGCAAGCATCTTTAGTACTTTGTAGAGCACCCTTTTGCTGTTATGACCTGCTGAAAACGAGATGCATAGCCAGACACCAGGTTCTGGCAGCATTCCTGAGGAATCTTAGCCCATTCCTCATGAGCAATGGCCTCCAGTTCAGTAATATTCTTGGGTTTGCGTGCTGCAACTGCCTTCTTCAAATCCCACCAGAGATTTTCTATGGGGTTCACGTCAAGTGACTGTGATGGCCCTGTAGAATCTTCTAGGACGTCTTCTGCAACCAAGCCTTGGTGGTATTTGAGATATGCTTGGGATCATTGTCCTGTTGGCGGGTCCAATGACACCCAAGCTTCAGCTTCCTCACAGATGGCATGATGTCCTCTCCTAGGATTTCCTGATACTTAAATGAATCCATCTTGCCTTCCACACACTGCAGGTTTCCAGTGCCAGAGGATGCAAAGCAGCCCCAGAGCATCACTGCGCCACCACCATGCTTGACTGTGGACAGAGTGTTCTTTTCAGTGTATGCTTCATTCTACTTCCTCCAGACATACCGTTGATCCATCATGCCGAAAAGTTCCACAGAACAGAATCCCAAAACTTCTGTGGCTTATTTATATGATTTTGAGCATATTGGAGCCAACTTTTCTTGTGCTTTTGGGTCAGTAGTGGTATACATCTTGGAGTTCTTGCATGGAAACCTTCTGCATTTAGTACAAGCCTTACTGTGCTCAGTGAAACCTCAGTGCATGTTGCCACCAAATCTTGCTGCAGGTCTTTTGCAGTCACTCGAGCATTTTTCACAACCTGCTTTCTCGGGAATATGGTTGCAGCCGTTGATAGATTATGAAATTTATCCAGTCTTAGATGCTTTGGTTAATGCAATCACTTCATTCATTCACATGTTGGTTTGCTAGTTATATCAGTACAACTTAGACATCAAAATGAGTAACATACCAGGAAAAACTGCTAAGAACACCTTGCTTTAGATCTGTTATAACAGTTTACAGCAGAACAAGACATGGCTTTTCTACAGAACTGTCACAAACTTTAGGAGTGTATAGGAAAGTGTGCGTGCACATTTACATAATTGGAGGAGATATCAAGGTCAACTGAACTTGTAAAAATGACAAAACACTATTCTTGGAAACAATTTGTTAAGATTTAACCTGGGTCCTTTCCCCATTGACTAACATGGAAATGAGCAGGGTTAAAAATAGTACTGCATTCAGCACCTAGAGGGCCTCACTTTGGATCTCTGTTATGATGTCCACCCATATTTAGTCATTTGTTTAAACCTAATGAGCTCCATAGCAGCACCTGAGGTGTCACTGAGTGGTTCTTAACAGTTTAACCTGGCATGTGTCTATGATTGCAAGCCAGCGCTAGTGCACTTTCAGTCACTTCAGAAGTGCAGACAATTGCCCTTTTGGTAATGGTTCAGGTGCTGCATGAACAAATGCAATCATGTGAGTGGTGCGCTCTATCTTTTAACTCTAGTCTGAAGCCTGAAGTAATGTACATATGGTTTCTGGGGTGCAACATTAATTGATGCCAAACCAACAAGAACAAAAGTATGACAAACAGGCAACAGACTGCCTTCGAAAGGAAGGAATTTTAAATAGCAGATCAAACTAATATTAAATAATAATGGCAAAAAAAAAATATTAGGGACTATTTTCTTTTCTTTTTTATACAAAAGCACAAAGAATTTAACTTTTCACCTGAAACATGACAAATAAACCAGCATCATGGCTTTATTTGAAATGAACTGTTCATCAAGGACTTTACAAAATCAAGTCTTAATTAGAAAAAGACAATGCATCAAAATCCATAATGGTCTCTATGAACACAGGTTCTTATCAGTCATTTTAATTTTCCTTCAGCTCATAGAGCCCAAAACACTGTATGTAGATATTTAACCAAAGCTACAAGATTTTAATTAATTCAAAAAAGATTCAATAGTTGTAGTTTTGTGTGTGTAACTGTACATGTCTTCTAGTGGAACTCATGCCAAATCACAAAGACAATGTGTGGAAGAAAACAAACCCTGAAAACTATAAACAATAAGGGGTCAAAAGGCCCACCAAAAAGGGAACAAAAAAGGCTGTATATACAAAATTACCACATAAACTTATTTAATGCCCAGGTGATGTAAGGGCATAAACATACACAAAGGTGTCAAAGCTTGCAGGAATCGAATATTAATATTTTGCCAAAATTATTAAAAAGAGATAGCCAGAAAATTGGAGCTCCAGGGATCACCGACGAGTAGGCATAAGAAGTTGTGTAGCTTGTACCGACTCAGGGAAAAGATTGTGATATGTCGGCAGAGGGACATATGCTGCTTTGATCATTTTACCTGTGAAAAGAACCATGAAACAAGAGCTGTAGTGCCATGTAAAATCCAGATTGTTATTTAGGTACAAGCTGAATTACACACCGGATAACATTTTAAGTCACTCTAAAATCAATGAAGATTGCTTAAAGTATGCTTTAAGTAAATTCAGCACTGAATCTGACATAGCACTTACCTCCAAACCAGCGTCCATGTAATGCACTAACAGCAGCCATTGCGGCAGGGATGCTTGGGCACTTCACATATACATTTCCCTATTTAAAAAAAAAAAAAAAAGGAATGCTGTTAAGATTAAAAGATATTTATAGTTGCCTTTTACTCATTGGTTTTTTATTGTTCCCTAATAAATTAAGTTATAGTTTTTTTTACACTGATCAATCTTGATATTTAGCATGCTACATTAATACAAAAAAACAAACATAATACTATCTTAGACAATATCCTTCTAGATATGGCAGACTGAATAAACCAAATGGCCAGTACAGTTTGTCCGAATTCTCTCTAATCATAAAAAAGTAGGCGAGAATACCCGGATGACCTACTTGTTCCTTGTGGTTAAACTGTACTTGTTTAACAACACCTGTGTAAATTATTAACTTGAATGCTTAAACAAGTGTTTTTTTAAAAAAAAAAAAAAAAAAAAAGTTTCTGCAGTTATGACACTGTAGGTCACATGACAGTGCCAACACGGAGGATGTAGTATGTCCGAATAGTACAGCCGTGGCCAAAAGTTTTGAGAATGACACAAATATTGATTTTTACAAAGTCTACTGCCTCAGTTTTTATGATGGCAATTTGCATATACTCCAGAATGTTATGAAGAGTGATCAGATGAATTGCAATTAATTTCAAAGTCCCTCTTTGCCATGAAAATGAACTTAATCCCAAAAAAACATGTCCACTACATTTCAGCCCTTCCACAAAAGGACCAGCGGACATCATGTCAGTGATTCTCTCGTTAACACAGGTGAGAGTGTTAACCAGGACAAGGCTGGAGATCACTCTGTCATGCTGATTGAGTTAGAATAACAGACTGGAAGCTTTAAAAGGAGGGTGGTGCTTGAAATTATTGTTCTTTCTCTGTTAACTATGGTTACCTGCAAGGAAACACGTGCAGCCATCATTGCTTTGCACAAAAAGGGATTCACAGGCAAGGATATTGCTGCTAGTAAGATTGCGCCAGGACCATCTCCTAAAGTTGATTCAGCTGCGGGATCGGGGCACCACCAGTGCAGAGCTTGCTCAGGAATGGCAGCAGGCAGGTGTGAGTGCGTCTGCACGCACAGTAAGGCGAAGACTTTTGGAGGATGGCCTGGTGTCAAGAAGGGCAGCAAAGAAGCCACTTCTCTCCAGGAAAAACATCAGGGACAGACTGCTATTCTGCAAAAAGTACAGGGATTGGACTGCTGAGGACTGGGGTAATGTCATTTCTCTGATGAATCCCCTTTCCGATTGTTTGGGGCATCTGGAAAAAAGCTTGTCCGGAGAAGAAAAGGTGAGCGCTACCATCAGTCCTGTGTCATGCCAACAGTAAAGTATCCTGAGACCACTCGTGTCGGGTTGCTTCTCAGCCAAGGGAGTGGGTTCACTCACAATTTTGCCTAAGAACACAGCCATGAATAAAGAATGGTACAAAAACATCCTCAGAGAGCAACTTCTCCCAACCATCCAAGAACAGTTTGGTGATGAACAATGCCTTTTCCAGCATGATGGGGCACCTTGCCACAAGGCAAAAGTGATAACGAAGTGGCTCGGGGAACAAAACATCGACATTTTGGGTCCATGGCCAGGAAACTCCCCAGACCTTAATCCCATTGAGAATTTGTGGTCAATCCTCAAGAGGCAGGTGGACAAACAAAAACCCACAAACTCTGACAAACTCCAAGCATTGATTATGCAAGAATGGGCTGCCATCAGTCAGGATGTGGCCCAGAAGTTGATTGACGGCATGTCAGGGCGAATTGCAGAGGTCTTGAAAAAGAAGGGTCAACACTGCAAATATTGACTCTTTGCATAAACTTCATGTAATTGTCAATAAAAGCCATTGACACTTATGAAATGCTTGTGATTATACTTCAGTAACAGTTAGTAACATCTGACAAAAAGATCTAAAAACACTGAAGCAGTAGACTTTGTGAAAATTAATATTTGTGTCATTCTCAAAACTTTTGGCCACGGCTGTATTCATACTACACAAATATACTAATCAGTACGTACTGCATCAACGGCTGAGCAGTAGGTACTGTCACAGTATGCGTTTAAGCTGGGTCATACTTAAAATATCAAACCAGTTCCATCTGACTGTAGCCTACAACTGTAGTTGTTTAAACATGATTCCTCCATGTAGGTGTGCAATTCAGCAATGTGCAGCCTGAGTGGCTGTTAAATATATACAATTACCAGGAGAAGGACAATAATCTTGCATATCAACCTTAACCACCAAGTCACCACTGCCTATTTCTACTTAGCACTACTATTTTTTCTGAACATTGTTTATAATCATAAGATCATATACCTCAGTAGATTTCTTGTCCACATATATATGAATTACTCCACCATGTTTGTTACATTCTTCAATTACATCATCTTGGATTTCAACATCCCATCCAGGTTCATTCTCCCTATTAACAGAACATGAACATATTAAAACTTTACTGTAATGCAACAAATGTGTTAATTTTCATATGTTGCGTAGGACACTCACGAATTTGGATCAAACATGTTGGAAAGCTGGAAGCAGTGTGTGGCAATTGGCTGAGATGGTAGATTGAGAGGTTGATTTGTGGGCACATTGATATTGAAACTCAATCCAGGATTCATAGCCGCTAGAACAACGAGAAACTGAATGTCAAAACCTCAAAATTAATCACCAGGAGCATTAACAGTTAATTTAATTACTATATACCTGTAGCTGCTGCCATTGCCACCATTGAGTTGCTCATCTGAAGAGCCTGCTGTGCAGCTGGAGGGATCTGCAGACCAGTCCCTTAAAAAGAAGAAAAGAAATGCTCATCACATCATCCTTTATCAACTACAAAGGTATGTTTAGATAGTGCAACTATAAATCAACCTTTAGAGGTGCATTCAAAATAGTTAATTTTTTTTTTACCTTCGGCCAGCCTGGCCATTAACTGCAGCCTCCCAGTGGTGCCCAGGTCAATGCCAGTCCTTTCCAGCTCATCATTATCCAGGAACGAGCTGGCTGTAGAGGCATCAGTGCGCTCAGTCACATGGCCCACTTTCATTGGCCTGCCAGCCAGTTCAAAGCCATTTAGCTGTTCCAAGGCTTTCTTAGCACACTCAGCATCAGCAAACTGGATGAGAGCAAATTAAAATAGACAATATTTTTCTTGACGGTTCACTATTTTATTCTATAGCTGAATTACTTTCAGAGCTTTTCCATTACTTTAAATTTTTAGGCTGATATGCATGAAATAGAAAACATGTATGTAGTATTAACACACTGTGATAAAGCCATATCCCTTGGATCGCCCTGTTTCGCTATCCATCATGAGCTGAATACTATCAATCTGTTAGGAACACAAAGCAAAAAGAAAACAGGTTAAATACAGATGTTTAATTAAATAGCAATGAAAGTGAAGAGCAAAGTAAGGCAAACAGGCATGAGCTGCAGACTTAAGCAAATGAGCCTTCACCCTTCCAAATGGTTCAAATATCCCTCTGAGCATGTCCTCTGTGATGTTGAAATGCAGTGAGCCAACATACAGCCTCATAGGTCCAGCACTGCCTTTCTGCAGGTTGTTGGCCATTGCAGCAGCTCTGTTCTTTTCAGCCTGGAAAAAAGTAATAAGAATAAATGCACCCAGATCAGGATACCTCAAACCACAAATCTAATGTAATTATCTGCTGGAGGACAGTTTCTCTTACCTGTGAAGCCTGAACAATGATTGGTACTCCAAGCAACCTTTGCCCAGACAGTCCAATTGCCAGCGGTACAGAGGTGGCTTCCACAAATTCAATGTAGGCAATTCCCTTGGACCTTCTGGAGTTTCTGTCAGAGATCATCCTCACATCCCTCACCTGTTAAATGATGACATCACTGTTAAAACAGTACAAAACAAAATGATTAGAATGACTAGGAACTGGCTCGCTAAAATAATGCGATACTGACTTTGCCCACAGCAGAGAAGAATTCCTCTAGGTCCCGGGGCCGGATTCTGGCAGCAAGCTGCATGCAAAAAACCGTGCGGGCATCCCTCTCCTCCGGTGTGAGATTATCTATAGGCTGTCTGTAAGGGGAGAAATAATTGTAGCAATACATCAATAAGAGTAATGTAATTTAAAAGTACCACCCCCCCCCCCCCAAAAAAAAAAAAAGTGTACCTGATAGGACTTTTGTCTCGTCTGAATGGGCTACGGCTCCTAGACTTTCTTCGGCTACATGAAAAGAGTTTCTGTTAGTATTTTTACCAAAGACTTGCACACTCATACACTGAACAGGCAACTACCCACACAACAAAAATAGTATCATAGAAACCTTAGTTTGATGACAGGCAGTGGGCCAGTCTTCCCCCTGGAACCACCATTAAATTTCAGGCCAGAACTGTGATTTAAAAACAAGGTTTATCTCAGCAGCGACTACTATCGCTCTACTCCCAATGGTCATCATGAAACCTTTAGGTTTAATTGGAGACACCAGGCTAAGTTTGATCATTTAACGATTTCACTGAAAACCAAGCAGGCATAATTACAAATTTGAGCACACGAGTATGCAGAAAATGTGGTTTTGAGAGACTGCTTTCAAAAAGGTTTTTGTGAATAAAAATACTTTAAAGGAACACCAAAAAGACCAAAATCTAAGTAATTTTAATGTGGCTATACACAGAAGACAAATCTAAGGCCTAACTGAGGGGAGGTATACATACAAGGCTGTTCTGAAGCGCGCTCCACGCTCCCTGCTCCTGGAACGGCTGCGTCTCCTCTCCCGGCTCCGACTGCGTCTCCTATCCCGGCTCCGGCTCCTCTTTCGTTCACGACTCTTGTCCCGGCTCCGGCTCCTTTTGCGGTCCCGGCTCTTGCTTCTCCTTCTCTCCCTGCTCCTACTACGACTTCTGCTCTTCTTTTTCCTTCCATTTTGAAAGTTTATACTTGTCAATTTGCACATGTTTAACTCAATGTAATCTGCTGGCTCATGACTGCAATGTTATAGAAACACTTACAGCGATTTTCAATTTAATCCATTCAGGTCTCTAAAAGAATATATAAATTCTAATTCAGCACAATCACAATAATTATTTGTTTAAAATATGTCAAATTAAGACAGACTTACTTCTTGCTCCGTTCTTCATGCCCATTGGAACTTATGGACTTCGTCTCATCCTAAGCAGGGTCGATAGAAGAACATCATGAGGAGGACGGCGTAACATTGCAAGTCGTAAGGATAAGGGGGTGGGAACAAAAGAGAATATAATACGATCATTAAATATGTGTACTTTAAAAGATTTGTGTGTAGGAGAGTGACAGAAAAGGGTCATTAGAACCACAAGGCTGCCGTTTTCTTCCTTCCTTACTAATGCTTATATTGCGTATGCAGTTCGTTCAATACATCAAGATCTAGTGCTATGCTGTGAATGTAAAAAAAAAAAAAAAAAAAAAAAAAAAAAAAAAAAAAAAAAAAAGCAGCATATTTAGTGATTTCATTCTTTTAGCAGCCTGAAAGGATCTGTACCAAGGCTATCTGTGCCTATAAGACCCAAAGTGGCAATGCTAGCAGCCAGCCACTAAGTGAGCTCCTGTGGTGGATGCCATTCCAGTGATCTTCACCCCATTTGCCTTCGTGGATTGTAAGAGTTCGATGCCACCTCTGTCACACATCTCGCCCTGAAGCAAACAGGGATTCACACGGCTTAGTAATATCGACTCCCAAAGAACATCTAAAGCTGAGATGTTCTTTAATCTACCTAATAATGTGCATGAGTGTCTTAAAACAAAGTGGCCATTTGCATTCAGTAGAAAAGGTCTCTTGGTTGAAAGCTTTTTGCAATATGCAGAGAGCCATCATTTCCTTTTTCTGAGACCAATATAACCACACATTGGTATATGAAAGTCAACTGCATGCATAAATGCTAAATACAATGAATTTCCCTTCAATACATCATTATTAATGATTTTTTTTGCTATAGGTTATGAAGTACATCTCTGTTCATTTCCAATCCCATGAAAAACATGAGAAGTGAATGGAATAGCTTGTATGGCAAGTCAATTATCATAACATAAAGGCCATAATTATATTACATAAGACATGCAAATCATAATTAACCTTCAGTAACGGCTTTAGCTTATACTGAATACCAAATGTAAGGGTAGATGCTAAAATTACCATGCATACAAAAGTGTGAATAGTCTCCAAGGACTTCATACCAGCACTTAAGTTCATGTGCATCCACTGCATTTATTTTGTCGGCACCAAAATCAATCAGCCTAAATATTTTCAACCATGGGTACCACAGTACATCAATATATGGGGCAATTACTACCTTCATTTTTTTGACAGTTCACACTGGAATTCATGGGAGTAGAGGTGAGATATAGGCATGTCTACAAAAAGAGATAGATGGGCGTTTATTCATTGAAACCACTATCATATAAACAAACATGGTATTCATCTGTACACAAGCTAGCGAAAACAAGGCGTAGACTGGACTGCAGTTTCAATTAAATGTAATAGTTTATCACGTTAAACTAAATACCCACCTTCTTATAGGGCGCCTCAAGCATGGCTTCGATGTCAAAGTCGTCGGCCATGATAGCGGAGCTCTGCTAGCACATAAAAACAGGTACAATTACACATGATATTAGACTACACCAACAGCGTTCTCATCCAAGACACATTTCACAATCCACAGTCACTTACGTATGACAATAGAAAAAAAGATTCATTAAAAAAATATAATAAAAAAACCCCTACAAATTATGGACAATTTCGGACTGCGAGGAACTTATAGCTAAGCTATATATGGCTGACTAGCTAAGGTTTCTGACACGGATAGCTAGCAGCTACGCCACAAAGGCATATAACGCAAGAGGTTTGCAAACATTATCACATTACACGTTAACTTTTCTTAAAAAGCTTACGTAGAACATTATCACGATAGTAAAAATTAAATTACCCAGGCTATTTAATAAACACGGCTAGCAAGCTAGTAAGGCCTCAATCGGCCTTCGGTGTAAACTGCGTTGTTGGCAACAGGCTAGCAAGTAACTAGATTGGCAAACAAAACAACGCAAATATGAGGTTTTACCGACATAATTTCAGAATTTACTGTTGAAGTTGTTTATAGATAATGTACTGATTACTGACAAGTAATTAGTTCGCAAACCATTAACCTTACGTCTCCTATTCCGCCTTACCGTGTTAATGCGGCCTACAGGAATCCTCTTTTAAACGACAGCCCTCTTCAATATTGTTCTGTTATAGCCTGGAATTCTTCAACGCCTCTAACAGTACTCAAAACATGTAATTCTGCGAACGTTCCTATTTTTAATAAATGCTAAACTGTGTACTAGAATAACGCGCTCTGCATCGGCTTTCTCCGGCAGGCCGTGGCGGCAAACTATTATGGCGCACGAGCAATCCTTGTTGCATAAGAGACACTTCCAGATTTGTCCACAAGAAGGACTCACGAGCACTGCGTATTGGCGCTCGAGGTGGATTTACATATGGGGAGGAGTAATACGTGTAATCCCGCCCACAACTATTTTGATTGGCTGTTGGAATCGCGGCTGTTCCACCGGTGTCCGAGAATATACGTATATATTTATTTAATATGCGTATATGTATATTAAAGGGATCTTCATTGGCTATAAGAATTGTACTTGCACATAGGTCTGAAATGAATATAGTCAATGAAGTAAATATAGTAAATGAAGGTATTTATTTAGTTTTCAGTTTTTAAGATCTTCAGCATTCGGAGAAGATGGGAAGGCACTGCCAGACAAACGAACCCTCACGTGTACAGTACTACGAGGAATATGCCAACCATAAGATGCACATGGACTAAAACAAAAAAAGCTAATTGTGTTTGGAGTCACAGAGGTACTGGAGTCAGGTGAGTACAGTGGCAAAATTCATGGATGACCCATGTGCCAAATATTGTGTGTACTTCTTTGCCATGAAATGCTGTACAGAGGAATTTGGTTACATGATCCCAGCATGGAATGCCCAAACAATTCCTGGAAAGGGCAGCCAGATGTTCCCTTTACAAATAACTTGAGATAACTATGCGAGTTACCCCTGATCTTCTGCCTCCAGCAGATGTACTGGACACGGAGTACATCAACCGTGGAGGGCTCCTTACTTATCCAGCATCCTTTAAATGGCCATCCAGTTTCATTGTAACAGAGAGAGGCGCTTGTCTTATCTACCTGTCCAGGTTTTGTGGACCTCTTTCACTGTGCTGTGTATGTGAGTTGAGACATACAGTATCTCACAAAAGTAAGTACACCCCTCACATTTTTGTAAATATTTTATTATATCTTTTCATGGGACAACACTGACGAAATGACACTTTGCTACAATGTAAAGTAGTGAGTGTACAGCTTGTATAACAGTGTAAATTTGCTGTCCCCTCAAAATAACTCAACACACAGCCATTAATGTCTAAACCGCTGGCAACAAAAGTGAGTACACCCCTAAGTGAAAGTGTCCAAATTGGGCCCAAAGTGTCAATATTTTGTGTGGCCACCATTATTTTCCAGCAATGCCTCAACCCTGTTGGGCATGGAGTTCACCAGAGCTTCACAGGTTGCCACTGGAGTCCTCTTCCACTCCTCCATGACGACATCACAGATCTGGTGGATGTTAGAGACCTTGCGCTCCTCCACCTTCCGTTTGAGGATGCCCCACAGATGCTCAATAGGGTTTAGATCTGGAGACATGCTTGGCCAGTCCATCACCTTTACCCTCAGCTTCTTTAGCAAGGCAGTGGTCGTCTTGGAGGTGTGTTTGGGGTCGTTATCATGTTGGAATACTTCCCTGCGGCTCAGTTTCCGAAGGGAGGGGATCATGCTCTGCTTCAGTATGTCACAGTACATGTTAGCATTCATGGTTCCCTCAATGAACTGTAGCTCCCCAGTGCTGGCAGCACTCATGCAGCTCCAGACCATGACACCACCATGCTTGACTGTAGGCAAGACACACTTGTCTTTGTACTCCTCACCTGGTTGCCACCACACACGCTTGACACCATCTGAACTAAATAAGTTTATCCTGGTCTCATCAGACCACAGGACATGGTTCCAGTAATCCATGTCCTTAGTCTGGGCCCAATTTGGACATTTTCACTTAGGGGTGTACTCACTTTTGTTGCCAGCGGTTTAGACATTAATGGCTGTGTGTTGAGTTATTTTGAGGGGACAGCAAATTTACACTGTTATACAAGCTGTACACTCACTACTTTACATTGTAGCAAAGTGTCATTTCTTCAGTGTTGTCCCATGAAAAGATATAATAAAATATTTACAAAAATGTGAAGGGTGTACTCACTTTTGTGAGATACTGTATTTCAGGACACTTTGATATTCTACATAGGCATTACAAACTTAGATTTAGATTTAGGCTTAAAGTATAAATCAGCATAGACAGACATGTTTCTGTGTACATAATGAGAGACACTGTATATATAGAGAATGTGAAGATACGTCACGTGTTGCATGTTGGGATCATGCTCTATTACCAATACCTGCTTACCTTTTGTTTTGTTTGGCTAAACAGTTGCTTACATCTTGATGGAGAATGAAAGAGACGTTGCCAAGCAACGATATTTGGACAAACTAAGGACAATAAACAACATAGATCCATGTGACTAAAGGCATTTAAACAAGAAATCTGATCCAGCATCACTGATTTGACTTTTAAATATGTAATTTCAATAATTTAATTGTTATTTATGTGTTTTTATTTTATATTTTATTTATTTCATATTTATTTATTTTGTTTAATGATAAGTATTTTTTTTTTTATTATTGTCAGGTAATTTTCTTGAAAATTATTAAAAAATATATACTTTTAAAAAAATATTATTGATATTATGGATATTTTTTGCCCATCTTCCAGTCCTCTTTTTTGAAATAAGTCAGGTGAATTTGCTCATGTGTAAAAGGGTTACAGGCTGCATTACAGCCAGACCTGAGTTGTTATTTCGAAGTTATTTATGTGTATTTCCTCAGGTTAAAGTTTTGGGCTTGTGACGAAATACAAGCTTATGTTATGGTTAATAAGCAAGTTATGTGATCGCACAAAGGATCTTTGTGGAAGCACTCTGTACTTAAAGAAACAGTGGAAAGCCGTTTAAAGTCTTTATGATGTTCATATAGTCATGTGAAAAAATAAGTACACCCCATGGAAATTGTTGGCTTTTTTGACATATTTGGACAAACAAACATTTGATCATCTTTGAAATAGTGCCTATTAATAAAGTTGATGTACTTGAACAAAATCACAAGGAAAATTAGCTTTTTCAATCATTTATTCAACAGAAATATCAATAGATGTGATATTCTTCTGTGGAAAAAGTAAGTACACCCTTGGCCTCAGAAGCTAGTGTTACAACCCATGATATCTTGGTGGGATGTCCTGTTTTGTGTGTGTGCAGGTCCAGCTCCCATCCAGTCTGTCTGCCCTAGCCTGCCTCCCATGATGATGTCACCAATATGCGACCATATTTAAAGAGGAAGGGTTAAGGAGAAGAGAGAAGGAGATGATGGAAGTGTCCTGGGATTTTTAATGACCACAGTGAGTCAGGACCTCAGTTTAACATCTCATCCGAAAGACAGTGCTCTTTTTACAGTATAGTGTCCCCATCATTATACTGGGGCATTAGGACCCACACAGACCACAGGGAGAGTACCACCTGCCGGCCTCCCCAATACCACTTCCAGCAACAACCTTAGTTTTCCCCAGGAGATCTCCCATCCAGGTACTGGCTAGACTCAACGCTGCTTAGCTTCAGTGGGAAACCAGGCAAGAACTGCAGGGTGATACACGGGGGCAGGTAGTTGATAGTTGGTATTCAGCGCCAGCTAATCAAATTAAAAGCTTTTCTACTGCTATCCCAGGTGCTGAAAATATGTTGCAGCCAATCAGATTTTTTCACATTTTATTTTAACGCTCGTCTGGACCGGGGTTTGAATCCCACCCAGTGCAGCCCTGAAAAATTGTTTCATGCAAAAATTGTTTCAAGCACAAAGACAGGCATGTAACACAATTTTGAAATAACAATGCATTAGTATTACAAAATCTGTGTTTGATGGCCAATATATTGTTATTAAATGACTAATGTTGACATGCACATAGAGTTCAAATATTTGTTCATCAAATGTGCAACATAGAACAAACCTAAATAAATTTCTGACCACTATGTCAACATTGATCCATTAATATCACTTTTTCAGCAGTTTTATAACATTCTTACTTTTTAATTTCACACAATGTCAAAAATTGAAATAAAATTGTAATTTAAAGGAATGTAAATGAAAAATTTAAATAAGGTTTTACTCTAATATAATGAATTCCAGTGCTGAATGCATATGGTTTATTGAGGGATGGGAGTCTCAACTCAACTTACCAGTTAAATGTTGGCAATATAATAGAGTAAATAATGAATCCTGCAAACAGAGACATACTACACCAAAGCAATTAGTGTTTATATTTTTTTTATTAGCATTTTAAACACTATTATACAGCAGTGAAAACCACAATAATAGTGAAGAAACACATACATACACATACGTGTGTGTGAGAAATAAAATTTCAGTACGAATACTGTAAGTCTGCCCATATTTACATAATAACTTAAACTTACGCTGTAAAATAAAGTAAAAATATATCTACATTAGTTAAATATCACCACAAGTGCAAGATATTTACAGTGGAACATTTATATTCATTTTCTTTTTTTTCTTCCACCTATCTCTGTCTTTCCATCTCATAAAAAGCAGACTTACTGTTTGGGCCCTGCTCCAGTTCTATTTTACAAAATCTACACAAGCGACCAATGTGTTGAGATTCAGGCCTTTTGCGTTTCGGCTGTTCTTTCTCCACCCATTTCTTTGTGGCCTCATATTCTCTCTGAAAGAACTCTGCTTCTATAAAGTCTTGAAATGGGATTTGTTAGTCCTTCACCACTGTAAGCTTTAAAAACCTTTGTGGAACAGTAGAAGTACCTGACAGGGCCTTGTTGATTAAAAAAAAAATGTGGACAGAAGAGCCATCGCTCTTATAGAGGAGTTGTGGACCATTGCTGCATACTCCCGATCCACAAGCCTTAGCACGTCCTTCTTCCCACGATGCTTCTTTAGCAAGCTGTCAGTGGCCTCCTTCATTGGGGATGTCCACCGTTTGTGGTCCAGCACAAACACCCTCCCACCAGTCTTCACAGATCCAGAGCGGGTGCTCTAGGATGAGGCCAGCATGGGCAAAGGTGGTATAGCGCCACATGGGCACCATGAGATGAGGACAGCATGTGCACAGGCAGAGTGCCAGTGGATTCTACAAGAACAACAAAAGAGCATGAAGAGTGTTACTTTACAAATATTAAATGCAGAATAACAATGTCTTGTGAGTTTTTCCTTCTTTAAAATGCTTACCTGACTCTAGCTGAGGACGTGGAGTCACATCAAGATCAGCAGTAGGGTCTCCAGACTGGGCATTGGGTGGGCTGCTTTGTTCAGCTGGATTCAAAGGCTGAGTGGTCTTGCTCTTGTACTTTTCCCAATCCAGCAGAACAGGGTGCCATCCAGGTTCAACATACTCCAGCCTAAACATCTCCACAGAATCTTTGTTGGACACCTGAAGGGTGGGTTACTTTGGCACTCCTAACACCCTCTCTGAGACAGCAGTGAGATCGGCAATCAGACATGGATCAAACACTCCCGGAAGCAGAACATCTGGCAGTTTCAGGTCCAACAGACGCTGAAAGTTCCAGCACACCACTACGGTCATGCCCTGGGCTACAAACAGCTCTGAGGAAACACGTGTGCCAGTGACTCTGTCATAAAGACTCCTGTAGCCTCTTCCTGCTGAAGGTTCCTCATCAGGTAGATGGTGTACCCCATGACATTTTCTTGTATTTGCCAAACTGCAGGATGTATGCACCAAAAACTTCTCTCTTGTCTGAGACATCCCCTCTCAGACAAGATCGTTTTGTCTGAAGCTTCTCCTTCATCTGTGCTGACTTGTCCTGCAGAGACGAGTTATTTTTGATCAGCCTGGCCTCCTCGGTTGGCTCCTGGAGGAGATCTCCCAGTGGTTTCTTAGAGAACACAACCTTAACACTTCCTGGGAAAAACAAATTTTTGTGTGCCTGATGAGCTGTAAGAGAAAAAAGCCAAATTTGTTAGGAAACTTGAAACATGCAGCTGTACACTTTGTTTTCTGACATTCAAAATAGTCATGAAATAGGCCTACATAAAAAAACAACAACAAAAATAAGCCATGTTCATTTATAGTTTAGCTTTTAAATCATGATGTGTTAGACAGCAAACACTACAACAGGGCTACTCCAATGGCGAAACTAATCTAAGTTTAGAATAGTGTAATGGATGTAAACTGGTAAACACTACAAATAAATTGAAACAACAGTCATGTTCATTCATAGTTTAGCTTGTAATTAACCAGCGACGTTTTAAAGCGAACAAACAAACTCTCTCTCATAGGAGGCGCATTACGTGCATGTTGACGGAAAAACGTGTGTGATTTCAGAATCACACTGATAAAACTTAGTCCGTGTATCCAAGAGCAAACACACAAATCATTACACAACTGAAAAAAACATCACTGTTCATTCAGAGAGAAAAGACGATAAACTGACTGTTAAATAGCGAGCGAGCGAGAGAGAGAGAGAGAGAGAAAGAGAGAGAGAGAGAGAGAGAGAGAGAGCGCACAAGCACAGAGCTCAAACTTAATCTACAGTGTATATAAACAAACAAACATCACGCAAAAACATAAATTACAGTCATGTTCATTCATAGTTGTGCGTTTAAACAACCCAGCGATGTGTGGGCTCGCACGCTCTGAGGAATGAACTTTTGCACTCTCTGTGTTCAGTACCATGGATGATTGTCTTGTTTTAGAACCTATACATGGGGACCAGTAGTGGTAACTAGGTGAAACTGTAAATGGGTTTTCTTTGCCACCTTGAGGAGAAAAATACAGCTAGTTAACACAACACACTTACTGCACAATGCAACATGTGAGACACAAATCAGAATCAAAACTTACTTGCATAAAACCCTCTACTTATCATGTCCATTGCCACTGCATCCCAAAATTCCTCTATGCCAACATGACCATCATAAGTTGCAGGTGGAGACTGAATTTCACTCACTGTGATACAAAGAAACTTTACATATTTAACTTGAATTATTACTTAACAGGAACATATAAGAATTATAAAAGGAACAAAGTAAAGTTGACAGGCCTATTTCCCTGAATGAAAAATATTTGTTCCCGCTATTATTAGATAGCGACGCTAGGCCGCAAGGTTACGTACTTCTAGCGTGTTACTAACTCAATCAGATATATATAGAGACTGTATCAACTCTTTTTTACTTACTCAGGATGTAGAGTCGTGCCACAGGGCTCTGAGACGATTATTCCTCACAAGAAGGGGTCCCCCAAAGATGATGCCTTGTAGGTCAGGGAAGAGGAATGATGTGGTATTGAAGAAGAAAATAATAAAACCTATCTTTATAGAAAACTTAAACAACTTCTTAAATGACTGAGTCTGGACAAACTCTTTTTTGTCTTTTCGCGAATCACCAGAGTACTTCTGGTTTCGGTTTATTTTTAGATTGAGGAAGTACAGAGAGTGTCAAAGTGGTTTAAATGCCAGAACATAGGCAGAAAACAATTGTGTACACTCACAACAACAAATTTTCAATTTAAGAAATAAAATTGGAAGGATAGACAAAATGTGAAAAGCACTTGAAAAATTCAGAGAATCTTACTTCCCATATCTGGGAACAGATTCCATAAAGAATTTTCACGAAGTGTTTAAAATAAGAGACAGGTAGCAAACAGACACAAAGCAAACACTTACCCCAATAAATTTTCTATAAGGATAATAAAATAAATTGAAATAAATTAACAAAAAAAAAAACAAACCAAAAAAACACGGCTAATCTAATGGCAAGGGAGAGAAGTTTCTGCTGATTACAGACAGAACTTCGTGAGAATTACTCCGCTATTTTCAAGCTCCAGAGAATTCCAAAATCTTGTCTCTTGTACAGGGTTTATATACTGCATTTTGAAGCATAGTTTGGCTGTGTGATGTCTAACACTCAGCTCTTTTTAGCACAGGGATTTCCACTCTGCTCTTTTGTGGCTTCTCCATTTATGGTCATACTTCCATCTTCACATAACATGTCATATGTATTCTCTCTGGGTGGCTCTTTCTTTACGGTACTTTCCTCAAGTAAAATAAGCATATATTAACATTTGTTCTTTGCAGATCTTAGGGATCGGCATGTTATAGTTGGACTGCCTGGGATGTTGTGCGATTGTTACAACACCAGAGTAAGGCTGGATACAGTTGCGGTGTAAAATCCATCACTTTATTAAGAACACACACAAAGAAGGAAAATCAGGACAACAGCAAGCTTTATGCAGATCCAAAAACAGGCAGGGTTCAAAAATACCGGCAGTCAGTTATTTCAGAGGCTTAGGCAAAATACAAAAAACCAGGAAACCAGCGGTTAAGTTCAGAAATACCAAAAACAGTCTTTATAGGGTTTAGGCAAAAATCCGTGATCCAAAAAATACTTAGCTTAGTTCGGAAACCAGAATATCAGTCCAGGATAAAGTGCTCGGTACTGTTGAATATAAGATAGTCAAACGAATACTTTGCGACGTGCGCAACAAACTAAAGAACTTAAATAGTGAGTTCGTGATCAACTTAGAAAATTAAGGACAGGTGTGTAATCAAAAGGTGGGTGACTGTGAGTGTGGGAGTGAAGGAGTTCCCGTACATACTCCCAATTCCTTTTCCTGGGTACATGGTTTTCATGGCAGCAGACATTGTATATAGGAATATATTTCCTAGCAGGAACACAGCTAGAGCACCTGAGGAAACATATTGATACCCATCTGCTTCCACGTCCGGGAATCTTCCCCTGGCCTCATCTCCACCACATATATTATGGGTTCTCTCTAAAGAAGACATAATTGTCACTTAATATATACAGCCCAAAGCTGTCAGTTCTTTGTGTCACGACTTCTCCAGTTGGAGTTACAGTATCAATAGCTGCTTGATATGCTTGAGGTAAGATTCTAATTCAGGTTTTATCTCTCCTATGGACTGTTGCTCTAGCAAAGTCCAGAGGAACTATAGTTCTTGGAATTTCCCAATTACCTCAGCATTTTGGTTCATTTCCCAATTTCTCCATCCAGCCTCCGTTAAGACTCTGCCGGCTCTTCCCCATCTATCATTTTTTATTGAGATATAGCCTATCAGCTGCCATCTAAACCTTGTTTGCCCATGGGCACCTTCTATTTTTTGATCGTCATTCCCCAAACAATAGATACAACAATGATCTCCATTTAATAATTTTGCATAGTAAAGTCTCAATGGTGCACATTTACAATGATCACAGTACAGCTCTTTTCCTGTTATTCTTCTGATTTTGGATCTGGCCGTCAGTGGGTCGTCACTATTTGGGTTAGGACTCTTTATCTCGTTTAAAAATTCTACGGGCTCAAATTTCCCCGTCCATCCATTAGCTAGGTCCTCCCACTCAAGTGGTTCTGATCTTGAGTGGCTGTGCAAGATATAGCTTTAAACAGCCTATGGACCTTACTCAGGTCTGTAAATAAAATAATTACTCCTATAACATTTACATTATGACTGACGTAATATTTTCCTATCACAAAACATGTTAAACTCATTAGGGTTACGGTTATCATGGTTTTGTACATCTGCTTGCCATTTTTTCTCCGAATTACTATTAACAATATAATATATTTTAATGACCCAATACTTAGTCCAATATATTTCATATGCTATAACTGTAAATAATTATCATTTAAAAGGTGTAATGCAGTTACTATAGTTGATCCAAAAAACATCAATATTTTTTCTCTATTTCCTGCTAATTCATTCCAGCCCTTACTAGAGCAGAATAATTGTGTTAATATCAATATTAGTGATATCCTTTTTCCTAAGATGGCTGTTGCCACTCCTAGAGTCCATATCAAAAATTGGTAACCAGGATTTCTCATCAATGTCTGCCATAGGGACCAAAGAGTCCCTATTAATAATAATATGCCTACCTCTGCCCAATCAGTTGCTCCTGAGCCATTCTCCATGGCATCAGTGATGTTGGTCAGATTGCACAGAGACAGCACTGGTTAAAGTGGCAAATGACCTACCGCTGGCCTCTGATCAGGGTTGTGTCTCCATGCTTGTGTTGCTTGACCTTAGTGCAGCTTTTGATACAATTGATCATACTATTCGCCTTGATGGACTAGAAAACGTTGTTGGCATTAAGGGAACGGCCCTCTCCTGGCGCAGGTCTTATTTGACTGATCGTTATCAGTTCATAGATATAAATGGTGAATTCTCTATTTATACTGAAGTAAAGTTTGGTGTTCCACAAGGTTCTGTTTTAGGCCCACTGCTTTTTTCTTTATATATGCTACCTCTGGGTCAAATTATTCATAAACATGGAATTAGCTTCCACTGTTATGCTGATGACACACAGTTGTATGTTTCAGCAAAGCCAGATGACAGACACCAGTTTAATAAAGTCGAGGAATGTGTAAAGGACATTAGACAGTGGATGCTTATTAACTTCCTCTTACTAAATTCTGACAAGACAGAAGTACTTATACTAGGACCACATGCAGCTAGAAGTAAGTTTTCTGATTACATAGTAACTCTGGATGGCCTTTCTGTTTCATCATGTGCAGCAGTAAAAGACCTTGGTTTGATTATTGACTCCAGTCTTTCCTTTGACGCCCATGTAGATAATACTAGGATAGCCTTCTTTCACCTCAGAAATATTGCTAAGATAAGAAATATATTGTCACTACATGATGCAGAAAAATTAGTCCATGCTTTCGTCACCTCTAGGTTGGATTATTGAAATGCCTTACTGTCTGGATGTTCCAGTAGGAGCATAAACAAACTCCAGTTATTCCAGAATGCAGCTGCAAGAGTCCTTACTAGAACCAGAAGATATGACCACATCACCCCTGTCTTATCCACACTGCATTAGCTCCCAGTGAAATTTCGCATTGAGTATAAAATACTACTATTGACTTATAAAGTGCTAAATGACTTCGCGCCACAGTACCTAAGTGAACTTTTGGTCTTTTATGATCCGCCATGCCTAATTCGATCAAAACGTGGAAGCTATTTGTTGGTACCTCGAATAGTGAAGGCTACAGTAGGGGGAAGAGCTTTCTCTTTCTCTTACAAAGCCCCACAGTTATGGAACAGCCTTCCAATTAGTGTTCGGGACTCAGACACAGTCTCAGTGTTTAAGTCCAGGCTGAAAACATATTTGTTTAGTCAAGCTTTTTGTGAATAGTTTTTTTCTTAGGTAAAGGAGCAGATCTAGAGGTCTCACAGGCATAGTGTGTTGTGGTGAACTGGGATGTTTGGATGCTGTCACCCCCCACTTTCACGCGATCACCCAGGTTTGTTGATGGTGGAGTGGCTGGCCGCCTTATGTCCCAGAGAGCCCTCATGTCTGTGTTACCGTCTGGCTCTCCCTTTTAGTTATGCTGTCATAGCTAGTCTTGCTGGAGTACCTGCTTTCACTCACGCAAAGTACACTGTCCTTAACCATTATGGGACAATAAGCATACCTAATTCTCTCTCTCTCTCTCTCTCTCTCTCTCTCTCTCTCCCTCTCCCTCTCCCCCTCTCCCCTTCTGTTGAGCTACACATGATACTCCTGAGATGCCAGTGATCCTGACCCCTTCTGCTCTCTGGACCTGCCTGATCCATCCTGATGCCCTACTTCTGGTTGGAGATCTCGTCAATTGGAAGTCACATGCTGCTGCTGAGGATGGCCCCACATGGTGCAGCCTAAAGATCATTGAGATTACTGAGGATGGTACCACTTAAACCATAAAGATGGCTTTGGATCTCAATTCATATGAACAGTTATGCTATGATGGCTAGGACTGCAATATAAAAACTGTAATGAATTTTCATGGTTTCACAACTGCTATTTGACCATGTAGTATTGGTACATTTATAGAAGGGATTTATTTATTTATAATCGCACTATCCAGTGTCACCCAGATGAGGATGGGTTCCCTTTTGAGTCTGGTTCCTCTCAAGGTTTCTTCCTCATATCGTCTCAGGGAGTTTTTCCTTGCCACCGTCGCCTCTGGCTTGCTCACTGGGGATAAATTCATAAATTTAAAATCTATCTCCTGAATTTATATATTTCTGTAAAGCTGCTTTGGGACAATGACCATTGTTAAAAGCGCTATACAAATAAACTGAACTTGAACTTGCTTGTGATCCAAGATCTAAGTCTTTGAGATCATTGGCATGATCTTGTGCTGGGAAAGCTTTTAGAACTACTTTGCTATTCAAAGCTTGTGAAGCCTTAAGATGGAATCAGCAAGAGTGCTCTGTGTGTTTTTGATCAGGTCTACTGCAGCCTTGACTGTATGAAGAGACTTCAAAGCATTGTCAATGTAGAAGTCACGGTTCACAAAGTGCTTGACCTCAGAGTCCCCATCTTTGACAGACTTCCAAAGACAATAGGTGGGCAAAGCTGGAGAGGGACTGTTCCCAAACACATGGACCTGCATGCGATATTCGATAATGTCTTCCAATGGGTCATTATTACAGAACCTCAGGAAGTTGCGGTCATCCTCTCTTACTAGAAAACAGTAGAACATATGTTCAGTGTTGGCTATTATGGCCACAGCTTCCTTACGGAATTGCATAAGCACCCCAAGAAGGGTGTTGTTTAAGTCTGGCCCAGACAAAAGTACATCATTAAGCAAGACGCCTTCATGATGGGCACTGGAATCAAAGACCACCCTGATATTCTGCATTTTTTAGGGTGATAAACCCTAATGAGGGGTAAATACCAGCACTCTTCACCTTCTTTGAGAGGGGGAGCCTCTTCAGCATGATTGTTACTAAATACCTTATTCATAAAGGCAAATAAATGCTGTTTCATCTCTGCGTTTCTCTCCAGATTATGTTTTTCAACAAAGAAAACCTTTTCATGACTTGAAATCTATTGTCAGGGCGTCTGCACCTTGGAGCTTTGAAAGGTAATGGAGCCACCCAGCTGTTACCTTAGGGAGCATCATGAGGTCCATTCACCTGCTTGTGGATCTTATGTACTCTGATAATGTCATGACCCAGAAGAATCATTATGGGTGCATCTGAGTCTAACTCTGGAATGAACGGAGCTTTTGGCCTAAGATGACAGTGATAGAGAGCAGCACCAAGTGTGGGGATCTCTGCCCTATTAATGGGAATGTCATTACACTCCAGTAAACTTGGTAAAGGAAGGATCACCTTACCATCTATAGACTCAATTTGGTAGCCAGATGCTTTGCGACCAACAGTCTCTGTCACTCCAGAACGAGTTCTTAGTGTATATGGAGAGACTGGGCCATCTTCCTTAAAGGTATCAAAAAACTCAGAACGAGCTAATGACCGGTTACTTTGCTCATTAAGGATCATATATACCTTCAGTGCTTTGTCATGATTGGCATTAGGGTAGACTCTAGCCAAACTGATTTTAGAGCATGATCTATTACTAAGATCACCTCCACAATCTTCAGTGCAATGAGCAACCACTTCTGAAGTTGGTGTGGAATCATCCTCCCTGTCATGCTTTGATGTGGGAGCTGACTCTTGAGCTTTAGGTACTGGACCTGGGTGTAGTGCAGAAATATGTCTCTCACTTCCGAATTCTGAGCATTCGGTCATATATCTGCAGGTCTTAGCTGTGTGTGATGTGGCTAAGGAACATTTAAAACTGAGTCCCTTTTCTTTCAAACATGTCATGAGGCCGAGACACCGAGAAGTAACCGAGACTTCTCTTTGCCTGTTTGACTTCCAAATGGCCTTGTCTGTTTTAGGAAGTGATTCTGCTTGAACTGCGAAGTTGAAACCTAGATCATTTCTAATTCTAGCTTGTTGGCTGATGAAGTCAACTAAGACCTCAAAGGGGGGAAATGAAACACTGTGTCTCTCTTTGTACCCAGATCCATACGATATCCACTTTTCTTGTTAATTAAATGGCAGATTTTGAGCTTTTCCAAGTATGACAGGCCTGAAAGGTATCCATCTGCTTTAGTTGACTCTATTTCCATAAGGAGATCACTCAGTTCATGAAGATTTGAGTAATCTTTGCTTGAGATCCTCGGAAAATTCTCAACACGTCTGAAAAGTGCTCTTTCGATGACCTCTGGAGTGCCATAACACTCTTCCAGTCAGCACCATATCATCTCAAGACCCCTTTTTGGCTGATTAATGTGTATTGACATCATGCATTTAGTGTGTTCAGCATTCCCCAACCATTTGACCAACAAGTCCATTTCTTCACTGGGTGTCAAGTTCAAACCTCTTACTGCATTTTGAAAGGACCGTTGCCAGGCTCTGAAGCTTTCTGGTTGGTCATTGAATTGTATTAGGCCAGTGTTAACCAGCTCATGGCAGGCAAAATATCTTACAAGGTCTGAAATTTTCGTTTTATCTTGTTGAGGAGATTGAAGCATACAACTTGGCATTGGGAAAGGTGGAGGGCTACACTGGAAGAACTGCGTCTGCCATCTGTGATGCTTACCTAGTACATTACTAAAAGGACGGTGCATATGTGGTATGAATTGTGATGGCTGAGCTGAACCTCTCATAGGTAGTGTGTGATACATCTCAGCCTCATCTCAACCACTTTCTGCCTTGAGA
Source organism: Cranoglanis bouderius (assembly GCA_023630585.1). Lineage (NCBI taxonomy): Eukaryota > Metazoa > Chordata > Actinopteri > Siluriformes > Cranoglanididae > Cranoglanis > Cranoglanis bouderius. Next base: position 1,101,746 of record CM042562.1, read on the forward strand.
CGTGTAGTGGGAACAGAACTTGAAGAAGGTAATTCTGCATTAGGCATCTTAGTCCAACATTCCATAAAGCTTGCATATAACATTCAATATTCTCTATTTAACTAAAGAATATAATATATGTAGTGTTAATACACAATATGGCTAATGATATAGCCCTGTGGGCAATAATCAATAAATAACATTAAAATTTTAACATTTGCATCAATACAGCAGTTGCAATGAAAATTAATATAAACCAAACATATACTTACAAGCGATGCTGTTGCAAGGTTAAGGATTAAAGAGATATGATGCAATTAAAGAGAGCAGTCTTTACAGGTGCCAGCATGGCACCCCAACTGCTTCCTGTTTCACCCAGATACAGAGAATCACAGTATTATAGAAAACACTAAACCCACCACTAGATGGAGCCCTAACAATAAATGAAATAACTAGAAAAATCAGTATTGTAAATGGTGTACAAGAGTTCAACTTAGTAAACAACTAACCTATCATAACATTACCACTTAAAGGCAAAACAATTTTAAATCTATCAACAAATCGGAACTGGTCACAGCACACCTACAACAGTGTGTCCCTAACATAAAGTGTTCCAGGTAGAACTCATTATCTTTACGATCCAAAGAACCATTGAGTGTAAGGATTTTGTAGTGTACATGTGAGATCACTAGAAACTGAGGCACTTTTTTTTGGTAAAGCATAAACACAAATTATTTCTTCTGAAAAAGTAGTCTGACCACTAAAAACTATACCAATTTAGGGCATAATTTAGAAACACATTTGACTGAAGAATTAATAAAAGCATTCTACATTAATGTTTATTGCTCCAACAGCTTCTCTTAGACTTCCATTATAAGTATTTCATGAGTAAAGGATGATCCAGACACGCCACCGTCTTCTCTGGGCCATCATCAATGCTGAAAGGTATATATAGGTTTTAGAGCAACATATGCTTCCATCCAGATGAAATCTTTTTCAGGGAAGGCCTTGCATATTTCAGCAAGACAATGCTAAACCACACACTGCATCTATTACAACAGCATGGTTTTGTAGTAGAAGAGTCCAGGTGCTGAACTGGCCTGTCTGCTGTCCAGACCTTTCACCAATTGAAAACATTTGGTGCATCAGGAAATGAAAAATACAACAAAGAAGACCCAGGACTGTTGAGCAGCTAAAATCCTGTATCAGACACGAATGGGACAACATTCCTCTCCCAAAAAATTGCTGTTATTGTCTTATGTGTGGGGAAAAAAGTCTGGTTTTGTAAATAGTTTAGGGCCTTCTTCACCCCAATGCATGGCCAACTGCCTTGATTATTCCTGTTGTTTCGGTTGGAAAAGTTTCAGCATAGTGTCAGACAATATGGTTTCCTGGTAAGAGATATCCTTACTGTTTTTCTTTGTATTGCTGAAAAAAAAAATAGAAGTTCTAATGGTTTCCACTACAAATACCATTACCCCGGCAAACACAGTACATTCTGACGATGTCACCAGTTAGTCGTCTTTTCGTCAGTGTGACATTACTTTATGACAAAATTGTGACCACCTCTTAGTAAAGTTCCATTTCTTTAAAATCTTGGCTAACGGTCCAAAAACGTTGTGGCCACATCCTCAAAAAAACGACACTAACTAGTCCCATTGAGAGCGTTGTGGAGACGTGGTACCCTAGTATCCAGATAACTTTCTGTCATTCAGCAAACACAGAACGTTCTGATGACGTTGCCAGTTAGTCTCTTTTCGTCAGCGTGATATTACTTTATGACAACGTTGTTACCACGTCTTGGTAAAGTCATCTTTTTTTAAATAAAATCTTGGCTAACAGTCCAGAAATGTCATGGCCAAGTCCTCAAAAAAACATCACTAACTAGTCCCATTAAGAACGTTGTGAAGACGTGGTACCCATTTGGATATAATATGGGAAATTTACTAAAAGTATCAAACATTTTACTTAAGTAAATGAATTGACGTCTGAATTTTAACTTTTGATATTATTTGTCATACATCAATGGCAAATAACTGCCAGCAAAAGGGCAATTTACAACAACTACCAAACATTTTGCTTAGTAAATGGTGATTGTGCAAAAGACGCATTTGTGAGGAGTGAATAGGACCAAAGAGAGCTGTTGCACTGACCATCACTCAGAGACCTTTGTTATGAAAGCGTGTAGTGCACATAAGCTCCGAAGTGGCGCAGTTCTCCAGGAAGAAAAAAAGGCAAAGTGCATCCGCCACTACCGAGAGCGTTCTGTGCATGCATGGATGCTGGAGATGAATAGCGATGGTGTTATCAGCCTCAGACTAGGTGTATATTGTGCTCATATGCGTCTTATAAGAGAAAACTCATACTAATGCCTATTCCCATGGAAACCCATTAAATCCCCCTGGATTCTGCCACAGGAGGCCCAATTGAGTTGCTGACACTCATAACATCATTAAAGTCCACTGCAGTCCTCAAACCATCTTCACTACCAATGGAAGTCACTGTACGTTAAGGCAGACATTGATCAATGTGCATGTTAAAGCTGGCTCCCCCCTCTAATGGTCACATTCATATACCTGTTATAATAAATCAATTTAAGTGATTCCTTCTCCCTCTGTAGTGTTCTGAACGACACACCCGGTTCACTGCTATACATACCTGAAACTAGCCCTTACAGTCTCTTAAGGCAGCCCTTTGCTACATTTTGTAGTCCTTCGAGCTGGATAGCAGCTGTGCTGAGAATATGCAACAGAGTGGTGAAGCATCATGGGCCACACACTCTGCCCAAACGCCAGTTAAGACCGCCATCATATTTAAAGGATTATGAGGTCAGTACAGTGCGACCAAAGATACGTGGTCAACCACGCGCCGGCTTGGCACCACACATGCCCAGAGGGGAAGAGCGGAACTCACAGCCATATGTTAGGTGGAGTAGCACCCCCAGCGCACAGGATGATTACTCTCCAAGCTTTGAGGAGAGCCTTAATGGTACGAGCCTAGGATGGCCACATACCCCTATGCCTTACACAGAGGACGAAATCAGCCCAAGCGGGCTACACCAAGAGAGCGTGCTAACACGGAGGGCTGAGGAGAACATTCAGTACAGCTCCGCCTCACTCCATGACCATAGGAAGGAAGTATGTCCATCAGCAGCCTCAGCCAAAGTGCATGGAGCAGGGCGGCAGGAATAGTCCACGGAACTGTGGCTGATGCCACCCCCTCCGTTACCTGATGACTTCGTATTACCAAGGGAAGAGGAGTATGACGACAGACCACCTCTGCCATGTTCCTCCTCTGAATTCCCCCCAACGCCTATGACAGGTGAGGAGCAGTGAGTGGTCAGCATCATAGACAGAATGATGAGTGAGCTACAACTCATGAGGGACAATGCTGCGCCCAGTGCCACAGCCCACGCTCGCCTGCATTCTACACCTCGAGGCTCAGGCCCACTTCAGCTGAGATGAGGTTTGGAGAATCCTACTCACCCCTTTCTTGTTCACAACCCAGTATGAATCCCACTGAAGTGGGACCCTCAGCTCAGTACCCAGCCAGGCCCGATATGAATCAGCCGACCCCATCTTGAGGCAGACAGTTCTCACCAGTATCGACAACTTTAGGAACGGAAGAGTATAGGGGGCCGACCCCAAAAATCCCTCTCTTTACCCATAAGGACCCCATGGAGTTCTCTCGGGTGAAATTAGCCCTAGCAAACCTGCTACCCATGGATGCCACTAAGCTCTTTAAGTATCAAATTCTTGTGGATCATCTGAGACTGGGAAGTTTGGCCAACTGCACCATGTAGCCCTAAAGAGGATCGTTGCAGTTATGGACTCACCCGAGGTCAGAAGGGGAGATCTAGCTGCCATTGAAAGATTCTCTCTGCACGTCCAGTCAATTGTGGGCATGCTATGGACACTCGGCCCAGACGGCAAAGTCAAACTGAGATGTGGCTCTCATGTGGCCCGCCTCCTCACCAAGGCTTCTACTAGAAATGAGGGCAAACTTCACGTGGCTTGTCCCACATGCTTTGGACGATCAACTTCGACACCATGTCCTCTGACCTCAGGAGTTCAACCTGTCTCTGAGGAGATACTGCATACCGTCTTACTGGAGGTTGAGGCTATACTAAATACGAAACCACTGGGCTACACCTCATCCAGTGTTGCTGACTTGGATGCCGTGACTCCAAATGTCCTTTTGATGGGGCGGCTCGATGGAGTGCTACCTCCAGTGGTGTACAATAAGAGCGAGGGACTAAGTAAGCGCAGATGGCGACACTGTCAAATTCTAGCAGACCACTTATGGTCCAGATTCATTAGGTGCTACTTGCCAGCCCTACAATGCAGACAGAAGTGGCATAGTATTCCATCCGACCTCACAGTGGACTCAGTAGTCCTGTTGATGGACCCCCAATTCCCCAGGGAACTCTGGTCAGTTGGTAGAGTAATTAGAGTGCATCAAAGTGCACGTGGTCATGTCAGATCCGCAGGCATACAAGTCAAGGATAAAGTTGTCACCAGGCCGACAGCCCGACTTGTTACTCTTCCAGATATCCCAGACTCCCTGGAGGATGAAAAATGCCCTATGGCGTCTTCAGATTGAACCTTTTACATGAACAAATTGCATGCAATTTGGGGACGGCTGTGCAAAAGGTGCATTTGTGAGGAGTGAATAGGAGCAGCGCAGTTCTTCAGGAAGAAAAAAAGGCAAAGTGCATCGCCACTACCGAGAACATTCTGTGCATGCATGGGTGCTGGAGATGAGTAGTGATGGTGTTATCAGCTTCAGACTAGGTGTATGTTGTGCTCATGTGCGTCTTATAAGAGAAAACCACATCGCATGCATCACATTCCATGCCTCCATACACACACACACAAACATGGACATATCCCAGCCCTTCTTGTGTTACACACCCCATCTTAGCAAGACTCATCATAAGCTCATCTAAGCAAGAGTATTCCCCCATGTCATTTATCTACATGTGTCTCTCCTGCTCTCGCATCTCCCAGCAGTCATTGTGTGCTCACTTGCAATCCCCTATGGGCTCATACTGATGCCTATTCCCATGGAAACCCATTAAATCCCCCTGGATTCTGCCACAGGAGGCCCAATTGAATTGCTGACACTCATAACATCCATAAGGTCCACTGCAGTCCTCAAACCGTCTTCACTACCAATGGAAGTCACTGTATGTTAAGGCAGAATTTGGTCAATGTGCATGTTAAAGCTCGCTCCCCCCTCTAATGGTCACATTCATATACCTGTTATAATAAATCAATTCAAGTGATTCCTTCTCCCTCTGTAGTGTTCTGACCGACACACCTGGTTCACTGCTATACATACCTGAAACTAGCCCTTACAGTCTCTTAAGGTAGCCCTTCGCTACATTGATTATTCAGAATATTATATCTTTGTGAATGATTTTTTAATGAAGGCACGAGACTTCTCTTTGAATTTTAAACTGTTAGCAGTGCGCAGAATCAGATTTTTGGAGTACTGGGCATGCACCTAATTTTGCCAGTAACTGCCGATTTCCAAGGGACAGTCGGACGCTGAGGGAAAGGTAAGCGCTATAAATCTGTCTTTATTCATAAATTTTGCCCATGTAACTTTTAATGTCACTCTAGGTGTGGAATGTGTTGTATTTTTATGTCTTTCAAATTTAATTTCATAATTAAATGCCCTGTTTTTTTAATTTGCACACAAACGAGAGACTTGTTTAGAAGTTTAGTTTAGAACTATTACCACATTGTCTAAACTTCAAACTAGTTGAGTGTTAATTTTAACACTCAGTTTAAGCGAGCGACACGATTATAGTCACCAAAATCAACAAGTCTTATTTCTTATGGAATGTTGCAGTGTTTATTATAAATGATTTATCCACACATAAATATTAAAAAAATATGTCCTCATAATCTTTAAATAAAAACATTAATGTGCCCACTCCCTCGCAATGACTCTTCTCCGATGACAGGTATGCTGACACGAGGGCTGGTTCAATCCCTCTCCTCCAGCGGCAGGCACTATTTTCCAGGGATTTCAGGACAGCGTAACAGATACTGCGTCATCAAGTAGGCCTGGCCTATTTTGAGAATCTGCATAGGTCAACGATCATGCGCAGTTTGGGAAGAAAAGCCATTTGCTGCAGATAGTTGTCTGTCCGTGATCACAGGAGTTTTACATTAATTCTGCTATATCTTCAGATACCTGTCCATGATCACAGTGCTTTCATGCCAAATACCCTTTTACGTTCATACATCAGATACCTGTCTGTGATCACAGGGCTTTTGTGGCAAATACCCTTTTACATTAATTCTGCTATATCTTCAGATACCTGTCTGTGATCACAGGACTTTCATGCCCAAATACCCTTTTACATTCATTCTGATATAACTTCAGATACCTGTCCGTGATCACAGGGGTTTCGTGCCAAATACGCTTTTGCATTCATACTGCTATAACTTCAGATACCTGTCCGTGATCACAGTGCTTTCGTGCCAAATACCCTTTTACATTAATTCTGCTATATCTTCAGACACCTGTCCGTGATCACAGGGGTTTCGTGCCCAAATACCCTTTTACATTCATACTGCTATAACTTCAGATACCTGTCCGTGATCACAGGGCTTTTGTGCTCAAATACCCTTTCACATTCATACTGCTATAACTTCAGATACCTGTGCGTGATCACAGGGCTTTCATGCCCAAATACCCTTTTACGTTCATACATCAGATACCTGTCCGTGATCACAGGGCTTTTGTGCTCAAATACCCTTTCACATTCATACTGCTATAGCTTCAGATACCTGTTCGTGATCACAGGGGTTTTGTGCCAAATACCCTTTTACATTAATTCTGCTATAACTTCAGATAACTGTCCATGGTCACAGGGGTTTCGTGCCCAAATACCCTTTTATTCATACTGCTATATCTTCAGATACCTGTCCGTGATCACAGGTCTTTCGTGCCAAATACCCTTTTACATTCATACATCAGATACCTATCCCTGATCACAGGGCTTTCGTTCCAAATACCCTTTTACATTCATTCTGCTATCACAGGTGTGAAAATACTATTGTTATGAAATGCTTATTTAACATAAATAAGCTCAAAGTCTTACTGACTTTACATCAATGCTATCATGTGTCCTAACATGTGAGTAGTTATATCATGCACTTTACGTCAAAAATTGATTTATGACCCCCCTCACGTTGTATAATTTATGGCCTCGTGAAGGTCCCATGAACGTGTGTAATTTAAGGCCTCGTGAAAGTCGCATGAATATGTGTGGTAATTTTTATGACTTTTTTTCCTGTCCTCTGTCTGTCTGTGTGGAGTTGCATCTCCCATGTGTGTATGTGTTTAATGTTTCACGAAGTGATAGGTGCTAACGGTATATGTGTGTGTGTGTGTGTGTGTGTGTGTGTGTGTGTGTGTGTGTGTGTGTGTGTGTGTGTGTGTGTGTGTGTGTTGAAAGCTATTGATTAAATAAACAGCTGTAGTTAGAACGGCTGGAGACGCAGCACGATACTCAGACAATGTGTTCTCCGCGACGTCTAAACCATGAAAGGTTATGCGTGTGTGTGCTAATGGTTTGATCCTAGGATTACACACTTTTTCACGCCCCCTACCCCTCCTTCAGACCCTCTGTGTGTGTGTGTGTGTGTGTGTGTGTGTGTGTGTGTGTGTGTGTGTGCGCTTAATGTTTCACGAAGTGATAGGTGCTAATGGATTGTATGTTTGTGGGCGTGTGCGCGTGTGTGACCTGAAGCTAGTGTTTTAAAAAACAAACAAATAGTTAAAGAGCTATGGCTTGTATACTTATCTGTTTTTTATTAGCGCAATTATCTGTTACAACGACTGTCCCAACTTGAACTCCTAAAGACCCTAGAAGTGTAAATACGGGCTCTCATGAAGGTCGCGTGAACATGTGTGGTGATTTTTATGACTATTTTTCCTGTCCATTGTCTGTGTGTGGCCTGATTCTAATGTTTTAAAAAAACAAACAAATAGTTAGAGAGCTATGGCTTGTATACTTATCTGTTTTTTTATTAGCGCAATTATCTGTTACAACGACTGTCCCAACTTGAACTCCTAAAGACCCTAGAAGTGTAAATACGGGCTCTCGTGAAGGTCGCATGAATATGTGTGGTCATTTTTATAACTATTTTTCCTGTCCATTGTCTGTGTGGAGTTGCATCTCTCAGGTGTGTGCATGTTTAATGTTTAATGTTTCACGAAGTGATAGGTGCTAATGGGTTGTGTGTGTGTGTGTGTGTGTGTGCTTATGTTAATGAGTTCTTACGGCGTGTTATGTGTGCGTGTTCTGAGAAATGCTGTTAAATACCCCGTGGCCTGTATGTCGTCGGATCATGTGTGGATCGTGTGTGTAGTGAAACAGCTCTCCACTAAAGAGAACTAAAAGCTACTTTTTTCGAAAAGGTTTGTTGATTTGATTGTAAGATTGTTTCAAGAGAAGATGGCCATCTATATTAACAGTAAGTGTATTTTATTATCATGTTTTTATTATTGTTGTTGTTAAGAATTTATGAGACGCTGTTCTGATGTAAAAATGCTTAAACAGGTTCTCTAACGATCCAGGTGATGTGAACGAAATTGATGCTATTGTTGGCGAGATTTGTTACCTGAACCATGCGAGCGGTACGTATAAATGTTACACACATACCAACATCGTATTTATAATGTATGATGTTATGTATAGTGTTAATGTGTCTGTTATTTGTCTGTCCGTAGGATCGAAGACGTATGATAGACCGGTCTCAGAGCATGTGACACAGCGAGAGAGTGTGAATAACCCCCCACTCAGTATGTGGTACTGTAATGATGTAATGTTTACATGGATGTTGAAAGATGTTTACATGATTGTTGAAAAATGTTTAAAATGTACTTATGTCATATGACTGTTTTCATCAGTAGGTTTATCAAGTCTTGTAAACAAGCTTGGCGTATCTGGACACGATAATCAGACACCACAGCCTATCAGCTGTAGCGGTGTTAAAACACGCCGAGCAGCTAAGTGTGAAGAGATTACACACGCGCAGATCCACGCGGAGACTGTTGGTTGTGAAGTTAATTCAGAATCCCCATCGACAGAGCCGGAACAGAAACGGAGGAGACAATCGAGCGGTGTGTCAGATGGTATGTAGCATATGTGCAATGTTGTAAAAATGTTGTTTTATCTTTTACCTAATTAATACGATAACCATGTGTTCTTTTTTTCCACAGAGACGTTTGCGGATAAGTCTTCCGACGACAATACAACTGATGGTATTAGCTGGGGTGACAAGCTGTTAGAATCTTGGAATGCGGTCGAGTTTAGCACGGTACGACCGCACGAGGTGGAAGAAACGCAAATCATGGGTGTGGACACACAAGCTCTTCAAATCAGGAAGCGTACAGACGGGAATCGGAAAACGTTAATCAACGTTTAATCGACACGATACAGGGTTGTCTCAAACCCATTGAGGACCATTTAAAAACCATCGAGGAACATATTCACGACCATGGTATTAACGTTAACCAACGCTTGGATATCTTTGAAAAGAAGCAGGAATGTCCTGCTCGGAATTTAGCCTCTACACACCAACAACACGGGATATATTTTAACCACGTTTTAGCGAAACAAACATTGTATGGACGACCGACCCGTCGAATAGCAGAGGATCAAAAACTAACAACGGATTTGTTAAAAGAGATAGTGCTCTTGCTCAAAAACAAACTCGGGTGAGTTGTGAAAAAAAAAAATCCTTATATATATATATATATATATATATATTTACCCCAATCATTATAAAATGTGTCTTTACTATTAGAATGTGTAATTAGTGTTAGTTGTTAGTGATAGTATGTGTGTGATAGTCGTTATTTGGTAGAGTTCTTGTTTACTGATTACCAGTATTTCATGTTTTACTGTTATCAAGGTTGTTGTTTAAATAAATTTCTTTTTTAAAATGGCAAAACGTTGTCGGGATGAGGATGGTTGTGATCACGGCCGAGCATCTAGATTTAGACAAGACGACATCAGCGACCAGAGTACCAACACCGAAACATTGCGTTATTTAATTCAGACGATAGAGGGTATGAATAGACCTACATCTACAAACCACACGTTGGTGAATTTATTAAACATAGTGAGATCAATGTCTGTTGTCCGGACAGAACAACATCTAGATTCGGTATTAGACTCATTTGACATTTTAAATTCACAACAGGGGGGTGTGTGTGCAGATGGTCTATCGCATCATTCATTCGACACACCACAAAATATGGTGTTAACACGCGATGATATTGACAAACTTGTAAGAGAGGGTGGTGATATCGGGAGTTATACGGTTGTGGCGAGACCCAGATTCAATAGTCTGGAGATACATCGGCGTATAAATCTAAGGGTGCTACCTGCTGTAGACATAGCTACATACACTATATTTCTACTCGAAATATTGGCGGAAATAGTATCGTTTTCCAGACAGTTGGCTGGGGATGGTGGGTTGATTAACATAACAATGAGCGGTCCTAGTCTAAACTCTGATGTTAATGCTGTCTTGACACCTAACAACGACTACTGTGTGGACGTCTTCACAAACCAGCTCGAGAAGATTATGCAGAGTAACACAGATGTGCGGGTTGACGATAGTTTAGATCTAAAAGTAGCTATAGAACGGAGTAAACATGGGGGTGGTTATCGAAAAGTGCGCGATCTCGCCCATAATGAGGTAATTAGTAGGAATAGGATGAATCTGTTCTGTCCCGTAAACAAGTCTAACAATCTGTGTTTTGCAATCTGTCTGGCACATTTTCTAAACCCTCAAAAATCATTCACAGATCTGCAAACCATAGCGGCGTTGTTGCAGAAGTCTGCTGGGTATTCGGAACAGTATAAGATAAGGTTTAATGATATCACACACTTAGAGCAGATGTTAAGCATAAAAATAGTGGTCTTCCACAGATCAAGCGCAGGTATGCTGGAAAAGTATATGTCCAGCAATGCACATCATCACAAGACAGTGTTCTTGTACCTGCACGATGGGCACTATTTTATGATTAAGAAGCTGAATGCATTCATAGGTACTTCATATGTGTGCGACTACTGTTATCAGGGATTTACTAGTCGTAGAGATCATCGTTGCAAATACGTATGTGATATCTGCAATGACTCTGATTGTTATAAACAACCTGTCAAAACAAGACGATGCGTCGATTGCTCACGGTACTGCAAATCTGACTATTGTTACTACGCCCATAAACGACCGTCATTAGGTCAACAGCATGCGCAATGCAATGTCACGAAATAATGTCAAAATGTAATAGGTGTTATCATGTCAGTGCCACAAACCCAAAAAAACACATTTGTACTGGCAATGTATGTGTCCATTGCCGTGCTGAAACGGTTAAAGGAGGCTTGCATTAGTGTTTTATACAGCCAACAATGATCGAACCACCTAGCGACAAGTACATATTCTATGATTTTGAAACAGTGTGTGAATGGTGAACACAATGCTAATTCTGTATGCGCAATCACGTTTAAAGGGGAAGAGTTCACAGCCGCTGGTCCAGATTGCATAGAAAGACTCGTTAAAAAGTTTAGACGACCACGTTATCAGAATTTCATATGGATAGCCCACAATGCTTCTGGTTTTGATAACTTTATACTTTTGGAATATTTCACAAATGCAGGACACACACTCAAAATCACTATGCAAGGCTGTCGGGTAATTCTAATGTATGACGACACATTCAAGCAGCGCTTTATCGACAGTTATTCATTCATCCCCATGCGTCTGGCAATGACACCTGCTGCGTTAAATCTAAACTGTGCAGAGAAAGGTTATTTTCCACACATTTTCAACAGAAAAGAAAATGAGGATTACATAGGACCATACCCGGACAGACACTTCTACGGCTATGAGACAATGTCTGACAAAGAGAGGGCTCTGTTTGACGAGTGGTACGCTACAGTATCGGGCAAGGTGTTTGATTTTAAAGAATAACTTAGTATGTACGGTAGGAACGATGTTGTGTTACTCAGAGAAACTTGTATGAAATATCGTTATGAGTTCATTCAATGCACCAAACTCGATCCGTTTAGATATACTACCTTGGCGGCATGCTGTATGGCCGTGTATAAAACACACTTTCTACCAAAAGACACATTAGCCCTAACACATAACAATGCTTACACATATCAGAACAAGACATACTCAAACATTTCCATCGAATGGCTTGAGTATGTTAAAACAACACGCGGGCTGGATATTCAACATGCATTAAACCCGAGGTGAGATGATGATTGGTAAATATCATCTCGATGGTTATTATGAAAAAGACGGTGTAAAAAAGCATTCGAATTCAACGGATGTATGTTTCATGGACATAAATGTCTTTATAACCCCAATCACACACATCCCTTATCAAAAGTGCCTTACGGTACACTCAGAAAGCAGTTTGACGATAAGGTGGAAATTTTAACACGTACTTATGGCGTGGAGGTAGAGGTGATGTGGGAATGTGATTGGAACAACGCTAAACAGACTGATGTTGATGTAATGGCATTTATGGCCACATATACGCATCCTGAGAGATTGGTGGTATTTGGTGGTTGTACTAATGCGTACAAATTATATCATAAAGTTGACATCGGTGAGAAAATACGCTATGTTGACTTTACAAGTCTGTATCCATATTGTCAGGCCAAGAAATGTTACCCCATAGGTCACCCCCAAATAATTTTTAAGGATTTTGAACCTCTTGAAAATTATTATGGATTTGTCAAAGCCACGGTGCTGCCGCCGAGAAAACTGCTTCACCCCGTCCTTCCTTATAGGACCGGTGGTAAGCTTATGTTTCCGCTCTGTCGTACCTGTGCCGACCAGCAGAATCAGACACCCCCATGTAGACATGATGATGAGGAAAGGGCCATTTCAGGTTGTTGGGTTAGTATTGAGTTGTTAAAAGCTGTGGAGAAGGGGTATGTTGTTACGAAAGTGGATGAGGTGTGGCATTTTCCTCAGCGTTCGGAAACCTTGTTTTGTGATTATGTTAAAACGTTTTTACAGTACAAACAAGAGGCCAGCGGATTCCCCGTGAGCGTTGTGACAGACGCAGACAAAGAGGCATACATAGCCGATTATTTTGAAAAAGAGGGCATTAAACTGAATCACGACAAGATAATCCTTAACCCCGCCCGTAGGTCTATTAATAAACTTCTGTTGAACTCGCTTTGGGGGTGATTCTCTATGCGTGAAAATTTGCTGTGTACAGAATTGCTTTCAGATCCTGAGCAGTTCGCCCAACACATTTTTGTTGGCGGATACGACGTTAAACACTTCTCATTCGTGTCAGACACTGTTGCTCTAATACAGTGGTGTTACACTGATGGTAAATGTGGGCAGACCCGCGACATTAACATCTTTCTTGGTGCGTTTACAACAGCGCATGCGCGTCTAGAACTGTATGATCTAATGGACAAATTGGGTGATAGATTGTTGTAGAGTGACACAGACAGCGTCATCTTTACATATAGAGATGGTGACTGGGATCCTCCATTGGGTCCTTACCTCGGCAATCTGACTGATGAAGTTGGGGGTGGCGACCATATTGTAGAGTTTTGTTCAGGGGGTCCGAAAACATACGGCTACCATACTGCTAAGGGTGCTGTTTGTATGAAGGTCAAGGGTATCACGCTCAATGCCGTAAACTCAAAAGCCATTAGGTTAAACACACTGATCGGACTTGTTGATCACTATGTCGTGGCGGGTGATAACGGTCGTCATATACTGGCACACACCGATAGTATAGCGAGACATAAAAAACACTTCACACTTCACAATAGGACAGTCGTCAAAAAGTTTAAGGTAGTGTACAACAAACGTGTGCTCCTCCCTGATTTCACAACAATTCCATATGGGTTCTGACATGTTTTTTGAACACAGGGGTGTTCGAGACACTGCTGGTTTTGATTTCAGATTACAGCACCCATTTTCATGTGTGATAAGTGGACCTTCAAACTCGGGAAAGTCATATTTTGTAAAAATGTTGTTGCAAAATGCTGTACAGCTGATTTCTAAAAAAATTGAAAACATTGTATATATTTATGATTGTTGGCAGCCGTTGTATGATGAATTATTGAAAATGTACAAAATAAAGTTTATTGAAGGACTACCACAGACTCTAAACGATGATGATTTGTTCCCAGTCAACAAAACTAGTTTGTTAATCCTGGATGATTTGATGAAAGAGGCCAGCGGGAGCAACGAGGTGGAAAAGGTGTTCACACAGTATGTTCACCATAGAAACCTTAGCACTATTTATATCATACAGAATTGATTTTGCCAGGGTAAATCCAGCAGGAGTATCAGCTTAAACACAAATTATCTGATGTTGTTTAAAAACCCTAGAGACATCAACCAAGTGAGTGTACTAGGAAGGCAAATGTACACAAATTTTTTTTATGGAGTGTTATCAAGATGCTACCAACAAGCCTTTCGGTTACCTAGTGATTGATTATAAAACAAATACACCCGAACACTATCGGCTCAGAACAGATTTACTCTCAACGAATCCTGTTGTATACATACAGAAAAGAAGGTAGTTGGGGAAAAAGTGTTGGATTGTGGAAAAAAAAAAAAAATGTCGGATAGACTTTGTAGAAACATGCCTCTTTTAAAAATATTATTAAACGCTACACCCAAACAGAGACGGGTTATTTTACAGTCTGCAGCAGATGAACTCATTGCGACTTTGTGTGAAGTGGCTCTTAACGTTCTCCATGGGAATATTCCGCTCACGGTGTCACAATACCGCAAACTGAGAAGGAATAAAAGAGCTCTGAAGCTTGTGGCTGACAAGAAAATAGCTGTTAAGAGAAAAAGCCGTCTGATAAATCAGCAGGGGGGTTTTCTACTACCACTATTAAGTGTAGCAATACCATTGATCAGCAATCTGGTCGCATCTAGATAACATGGGGGGGATGAAGTATGCAGAGAAGATGTTTTTAGTACCCCAGCATCAAATGAATAAACTAATGAGTGACCCCCCGCGCGAGACTATTCAACGTGTTGTGGAGAATGATTTGGATGCGACCATAAGAAGTATTTTGCACAGATCTGATTTGGACGATTATGAAAAGGCTAAGCTGTATACAAATACATTACAACGTTTTTTAACAGTCGCAAGACAGTGGGACCGTGAAACCAACACGTTAACATTAACACTCCCACAGCCAGACGGTATTGAAAAAGAAGACCAGTCCTCTGCGGTGGGCGTAGGCATTCACGATATTTCAGATACTGTTGTGCTCGACGTTTTGAAGAACGTTCCACAGAGGAGTGTAAAAAACGCTCGTTACATTTTAGATAAAATTTCTAAATCTAAAGACGTCGCATCTTGGGCTGAGTCGGGGGAGTTTGTGTTTAAAGGCAGAACAATCCACGGTTCGCACATGCTCGATTTAGTCAAAGGTGTCACTGCTCCACAAAAGGTTTCTGACGCACTGAGACCTATTGGCTGGAATGAGTTTCTGCAGGCTTTTTCTATTTTAAATATACCGTACTCGATGGTGCCGAATCGTTATGTCAGACAAGTTATTAACTCTTTCAAAAACAATACGACTCCTATTATAACCAGCACATCTAAGAAGAGTAAAAAAGGACAGAAAGCGGCAGCATCACGCACAAATTATTCAGACGAGCCTGCATTATTCAGCTCGTCGCCTCTCGACACGAGTCAATGGTTGAAATATTAATCTCAGAGATTTTGGATGTTCTGTGTTTCCTATTTTTTGGTCATGTTATTATTATCGATATTATTGATTGTGTTGTATGTATAATATTAATAATAATAATAAAAAAGTCAACAAAAAAAGACGCTTCTATTCTTTAGTTGTTTATTTGAAAAATGTTAAACATGATACATAAATACTTCACACGTCTGAACACAGCGTATACAATTGAAAACATTTTCATTACAATGAGTCTGTTTTAGTTTTTTCACAAAAGCAGATACCTTTTTGTCATTTTTAATATAATCACCGGTATACAGACTCATCACATAATCATAATCATATCCCTTTGACATATGGTAAAGAAAGAATACACAATGCTGCCCGCATGTATCTGATGAAAAATCTTGGACTTGCACTGATGAATATTGTACAACACTAGAATTGCGGTTTAGAAAGTTTTTAATAAGTGACGGAAAACGTGGGTAATCTGGTTTATTACAAAAGCTGTTGAAAAAACAACCCAACCCATCTTCATTTATGTAGATAGCCAGCCAGTGTTCACCTGGGAGTCCTGATGGGTGTGTGTTTATCACTACCATACCGGGTAATTTTTTTAATGGTTCTTAAGATAGTCACACGGGAGCACCCCGAGAAAATGTGTGTTGTATGAGATCTTGTCCATGATGGCCGTAAGTTCTACGGTGTCCATTTTTTATTTTTATTTTACATATTAATAGTAGTCAACCAGGATCTGTCGATGATTTGACACTTCGATTATGCTGTCGAATATGGCATAAACAATCAAATTAATCGTTCTGGGTAGCGGCTGTCTAAAACGGGCTTCTAGTCTGATGTTTCCAGACTTGATAAGTGAAATGTGTTGGCCACACTCCTCGTCTGGCGTGAGATTGAATGCGTACAAGGTATACCCCTGTAGAAAATCCTCCTTGTCTATTGAAAGAGGTTGGTTTTTAAGATGTTTTCCAGAAGCCAGCGCTAACTGATAAAATTCACGTACTGCAGAGCCACTTTCATATTCAGGCTGCAGAGGCTTCGCGGGGTGTTGCTGGCCATCCAGATAAATAGCCAAAAATTCTAGGTCATAGTTTTTAAAAGCAAATGGATTGTTATTATAAGCTCCTGTAAATGCATCATTATCGACCATCGCTAGAACCACCGATTTTGGCATGGTTCCTAAGAATAAATTTTCTTGATTACAGATGCGAGATCCTGCAGGTACTGAAAAATTTTTCAGACACACGCGATCAATAGGGTATTTTGCGGTCGTCATTAACAATGTCTTTGCATGTCCCAATCTTACAGCCGGTGATACAGACACTTTTTTTTACAAATAGTGACGCTGATAGAATATTTAGCTTATATTGTGCAGCGTTGCTCCTCATCAAGCAGAATTCGTCTTTACCTCTTGTCATACGGATTTTAATGTCCACGCCGTTAAACATAAGTTTTTCTTGAAAGAAAATATCACTGTGAACAGGAGCGAGAAGTTCCACGACATTGCTCACATTGGTAAAAGCAGCTCTTTTTGTGAGCCCGTGATTACCACCCGCGGGGTCTGATACATCCATATGTCCCGCTGTGTCTTTGTAAAACAATGCCGCAGAGAAAAGTGTTTCAAGTGCGTCTCTACCATAATTGGTAAGACACTCTATTATACAACGATAAGGGTATGTGTTAGAGCTCTGTGATATAAGACGGTCTCCTAACGACACATCCACTTGTGAAAATATAGTCGCGCCTGGATAATTAATAAGGGCCACGGGTGCTCCGTCCGCGATATCAGTGCCGTCAGCGTTAGTGATTTTGAGACGCAAAAATACTAGAGTGTTGTTTAGGTCTACATAATCCTCTCCAGTCCCCGCTATAAAAAATTCCAGCAGTGATGAGTCCGATATGGCTGATAATGGTGGTACTTCTATATAAGTATTTTTTTCAATAGCTGTTTGAGTCATCGAGACTGTGAACAGATCCAGTTCGGTTTTTAAACATTCTTCTGACATGTTGTGTAGTAAAGCCATCTAAAATATTGTTTTAACGTGGGGCTTTGGTCTTTTTTTTTTTTTGATGTAGCGCTTTTTGTTGTCACCACGCGTCTGCTCTTTACAACTGACGCATTCTTAACATTGTGTTTTGTTTTCTTTCGTACTTGACCACTCCTCCGCATCCCTGGTGGTCTAGCTGATCTATTGTGAGCCATAGCCATCAACCCTGATCCGTCTTGAGTATCACCGTCATTAAAAGCCCGTGATAACGTGTTGGTAACAACGTCGCTTAGTATGTTTTTTGCAGCTGATTTAAGATGCGGCTTGGCTATGCTAAATCCTCATTTTAGCAACGGTATGGCCATTCTAAAGAGTCCCCTAAACATACCACCCAAGCCAGCCCCATACATTACCCCCCTACTGGCATACCCCGGGAGTCCATTACCAGCTTGATTCTGGTAATAGGCCACATAACGTATGGGATCGATGTTGTTCATGTTATTGAGATACACCATCTTTAAACAAACTGTTTCACAGGTCTAAAGTGTAGCTTAACACACACCTTCCCGTAACTGAAAGGCACGTCTTGATTTTGGTCGTCTTTCACCTGTATAGTTATTTCTGTGATGGACGATTTGTTAACTGACACGTGATGCGGTCTATCGTATCTAACAGTAATATTCTTATTAATATCACCGTCTATATGCACACAACGTAGTAGTGGAACGTGGTGGTCGCCAACTGATTGATATTCTATAATATCTGTGTATATATACATGGTGTAGAACCCTCCGTTTATGTCTGACTGATAGGGGGCATACGTCACAGGTATATACCCTACTATGTGTTTTTCATGATTTTGATTACTAGTTTCTATAGCAACGCCTGGTTTTAAACCTAAAATATTAGCCAGTTTTCCATAAAATGTCAATGACGTCTTCGGAGGGGCTTTCAGAAACACTTTGTTTTTAATATGGTCATAACTGAGACTCGCCCCCGATGGCAGGTTTGCGTTGATCCCCCTGATCAAAAAAAGCACGTCATCATAATACCCCATCTTTAATGTGTAAGGTATGTTTGACGTTTTCCGATCGCCGGTGATGAAAAGTTCTTTGGGGTCAACATGATTCTTGCTGATGACTTTGTTTCATCATAGCTGAAAATGAACGTAGCATCTGTCTCATTAAACGTGTACCACGACACGGGGTATTCAAATTCGATTAACTCCACTTGCCATTCTCCTTTTAAATTTATACCTTTCACCAATCTGGTTGTGTAATTGGATATGCGGTTTTCCGGATAAACAGATAATGATGCGTTGCATGGCAACGTAACATAAAAACCACCCTCTGCCATGGCTGTTTTTACGAGTGTGCGTTGGACACTTGTTGGTCTTTATTTTTATGGTTTCTGCACATCGACCAAATCTGTCTGGTCGATCCACGACGCAAATTTTGCAGGCCACCCGAGCCATCGAACCAGCACTAATGTTTTCCGACCTTGTTTCTTCTTGTCTAAAATTTTTTCCACATTAAACGCCTTGTTTTTGTTCAAATTATTTTTTGTAATTCCTCCTCATAAAAGACTCCATCGATAACATCGCCGTCGTAATCACATAGCCTGTAGACCGGTGGGTCTCGAGGTACACAATCCGTTATGGTGAAAAATTCATGCGTATAGTTTTCCTCATACCCTTTTGTGAATACCCCTCTTGCTTTAGAAATTCTAACAACATCACCAATTTTATATTTAAAAACGGGGTTGGCACAGCGAGCTCCGCTAGCACCATACAGATTATGAAACACCACAGACTCGTTATCTCTGTTCACATCAACCGGTCTCATTTTAATGCTACGGTGAAAACTCACATTGTACCCATCTGTGATATCTTGAAGTACATCTTCACAACGTTTGGAATTTGTTGCTGTTAAATATCTCCACATCCTAACTTTTAAGGTTCTATTAAACCACTCAGTGACACAGGCTTTTAATTCTGTGGCAGGTGCAAAATGTATGATATTGTACTTTTTTGTCATGCTTTGAAAATGTTTATTAAAAAACTCCTTTCCGTTGTCTGTCTGTAATTTGCGTGGCACACGACCTTCCTTCAGTATAGATTGGAAAGCTTTAGTTACCTCGATTCCTGATTTATGTTTTAATAAACGCGTCCATGCATATTTACTAAACAGATCTATACACGTCAACAGAAAACGGTTATTGTCATTTTCCGCAGCGTATGCAGACATGTCAACTAGATCGGCCTGGAACTGCATATCGATGCCATAGACAAAAACACGATTCCTTTTGAAATTCAGACGAGGATTTCTGTGTAGCGTGTACGCGTCCTCTCCGGCCAGCCAGTCCGAAACTTGTTTATCGTTTAAGCGAATACCCGTTTCCTTTAAAAAAACACCATCTTTTAAACGTTTTTTACCTCCTAAAGACCCAAAGATTAGAAGGGTTGTAATAAATTTTTTTCATTTCTTCGGTCATGTTGACGGTTCAGACTCCACAAAAGAATAACACGTGTTTTAAATGTTTGAGAATTTATTTCGGTGAAAGAAATCAACATCATACAGCATCGAGGTGCTGTAGAAATTTTATACACATTACACTGTTTTTCTCAACAGTGTAATCAACAAATGTTTCGACGATTTCACAAACATCATTCTCTTCTTTTCTTGATAACATTATGCATAAATCAGTCACATAAGCACACACACACATTATGTCAGCAATTCTAATACTGCTGCCACATTCAGTCATCAGGTCTAGTATTTTTCTGATAGTTGTACAAACCGACTTGCCCGCATTAATACACATATGCATCATATCTGTCCACACATTCGACATTCCTCTCACATCGCATATTTGTCTCTTGAGTTTTGTTAAACGTTTTGGGTCAATGACACAATCGTTTACATCAATAGATACATCAACATCATCATTAATGATCTTATACAACAAGTTGATAATCACACATCTAATACGTTGTTTAAATAATACTAATTATTAATTATTATTAATACTAAATAATAATAATACTTTGTCAGACCTGCTGTGCACCACGTGTTCCCCACTGTCAGTATCACACACGGGTTGTATGCGGGATGCCCTTCCATCCGTCCACGGCGTCGTAGACAATTTGTTCGTTGCTGGTATCCACAATTTTCTCACGGACTTCACGAAGCTTCTCCACGATGTAAACTTCCTCTCGCAATTTGTGTAAAATACCGTCAACAGTACCTTGAATTCTCTCGGGGTGTCGCCTAAAACCACACCTGCTCAATGCTTGGGCTATGATGTGTTTAAGCCCCGGTTTAATCAGATTATGTGACAGTTCCTCAAAGTAGCCGTCGAAAAAATAGGCGTCAGGCTCGAACAGACAGGAATGTCTAAGTTGGCTCGGATGATCCACTTCACACCCCAGACACAACTCCGTCTGCTTTCTGTTTACTAAATATTCGAGAAGCACCACAACTATTGCTTTTATGATTTTGAAGCCGTCAGAGCGAGTGCAGCCGTCTGTGTCGTCGAACCCCGCATAGGCCGATGACCCGGCTATGGTTCCAGCGTTACCATAAGGTGTTGAAAGAAACGACATATTATGATAACCCAAATTCATACAAAACTTATCCAGCCAAGTGTTGTCGTAAGTCTGGGGGTGTGGTTCCAGTGATATTGCGTTGTCGTCAGGTTCCGCTGGAGCGGTCTCAGGCGTATTGCTGTAACAACAGACAGACGTAGATTCTTGAGACATTGTGCATGTATGTAGTGAATGTGTCGATCCGCAGGCGTTTTTAATCGTTGTGGTGATGCGGGGGCGGGCTTAAGAACCGATCTTCGGACATGGTAATGCCCTGCTCCGAACGAAACAATAACGCCTTTACACTATTCACATCATTATGACGAAACTTTGTTAAACTAACGTTTTGTTTTTTCCGTGGCGCATAAGTTATGTCCTTACTCAGCTCAATGCCAATTCTAGGTGTTGAAGCAGACGACGAACTTCTACCGGTTTTAGGAGTTTGTGGGGCAGACATCGTGTGAGCTTTTTTTTTTTTGCAGTGCGTCTTCTGTGTTATAACAAGGACTATTTAAGTATCCTATTTAACCGCCCTGTTTCAACACACACGATCCACACATGTTCCGACGACATACAGGCCACGGGGTATTTCACAGCATTTCTCAGAACACGCACACATAACGCGCCGTAAGAACTCATTAACATAAGCACACACACACACACACACACACACACACACACACACACACACACACACACACACACACACACCCACACACAACCCATTAGCACCTATCACTTCGTGAAACATTAAACATTAAACATACACACACCTGAGAGATGCAACTCCACACAGACAATGGACAGGAAAAATAGTTATAAAAATGACCACACATTCATGCGACCTTCACGAGAGCTCGTATTTACACTTCTAGGGTCTTTAGGAGTTCAAGTTGGACAGTCGTTGTGACAGATAATTGCGCTAATAAAAAACAGATAAGTATACAAACCATAGCTCTTTAACTATTTGTTTGCTTTTTAAAACACTAGCTTCAGGTCACACACGCGCACACGCCCACAAACATACAATCCATTAGCACCTATCACTTCGTGAAACATTAAACACACACACACACATACGCACGCAGAGGGTCTGAAGGAGGGGTAGGGGGGTGTGAAAAAATGTGTAATCCTAGGATCAAACCATTAGCACACACACGCATAGCCTTTCATGGTTTAGACGTCGCGGAGCACACATCGTCTGAGTATCGTGCTGGGTCTCCAGCGTTCTAACCACGGCTGTTTATTTAATCAATAGCTTTTAACACACACACACACACACACACACACACACACACACACACACACACACACACACATACCGTTAGCACCTATCACTTCATGAAACATTAAACACACACACACATGGGAGATGCAACTCCACACAGACAGACAGAGGACAGGAAAAAAGTCATAAAAATTACCACACATATTCATGCGACCTTCACGAGGCCTTAAATTACACACGTTCATGGGACCTTAACGAGGCCATAAATTATACAACGTGAGGGGGGTCATAAATCAATTTTTGACATAAAGTGCATGATATAACTACTCATGTGTAGTGAAAATTACTTGCATCTCTCCACCAAAATATGTAGATTGAATTGCGCGCATCTCTCCACCAAAATATGTAGTGGAAATTAGCTGTTTGGGTTAATTTCATATATTCTCCACCATTTTACATAAGTAAAAATTAGTTGTTTAAATTGAGCTATCTTTATTCTCCTCCAGATATGTAGGAGAAATTAACAGATCAGCTCTAAAAGGGAAGTTTGACTAATTTAGTATTACTGATCAACTACTCATCCAGCGATAAGTTGAACCTAGTGTATTCATTAATTATGCATTAGATATTACCTCCGTGGCCACCGGCAATAATATCCTAAACATAGTGACATATTATTTTAAGAACATGTAGCAGAATCGCAATTCAAGGCAATAGACACTTGTAAGCAATAAGAACATGTATATTTAAGAACAGACGAGACTTTATTGAGCTACTCTATGACATAGAAACTAATCTAACACATAAAACACACGCACGCACACACACACACAAACACACACACACACACACGCATACATAAACGGGTGATGATGAAGGGTGAATGAAGTTCCGAGTCTCTAGCGTTGCATGCTATTTCACAGACCATGATCTGAACGAACCATCAACTTATTAAGTTATCTTCACTTCCTCTAGAAGGGCTCAACTTATTATAGACACCAGATTAGCTAGATTCTGGGGTATTGCACTTGCCTTAGCTGTGTTGAAGGGATTTCCTCGTTACGTCACGGTGTCGTCGGCGGTCTGGTCGGTGAGAGGCGTCTCGGAAGACCAATTGGAATGCTGAGTGGAATGAAGGCGGGAGGCTTGAAAAGCAGGTGGCGGCTCTCGCTGGGTCCCCAGGCCGAGGTAAACATGATTTGATCTCTCCGACGTTGATTGGCTCTGGAGACCCTCCGCTGACCCCGTCCTTCGAAGCGTGCCAAGAAGCAAGAGATACGAGAGAGAAGCGAAGCAAGCGATGACGACGACTTGTGTTCTTAGGATTTTAACACTTCCTGGGCTAGTCCAGCCCAGAGTGCTTCCTCCAATCAATATTGTCTTTGGGCGGGGTGTTAGCCAGATTCTCCACCTATTATGCTAATAGTGCCACTGTGCCTGCGGATGAGTGGTTCCACACTCTTCAATGATGAGTGGATTATTAAACTTTGTCCTGAAACTATGCATGTACATATCAGAAAAATCTACATAAATTTCCTTATTCTTATGATTTAGGAAATCACTCAGTGAACACATACATACCAAACAAGACATGTTTGACTATACTTAAAGTACATTACTAATATTTAAAACACAATGATCCTCCTAGGACTACTACACTAATACATGATTAAATGGAATAATTAGTGGCAACTTAAAAGTGATACACATGAAGAAAATAGAACAACACATTGTAGGACATAGGTGATTGCAGTTGTTCAGAGATGTATCAATTCCTACAGTCATTGCTCCTGGTAGGCGCCGATTGTGGAATGTGCGAGTCCTTGTGTGGAATTGTGGAATTGTGGAATGTGTAATCTTTGTGAGTGAGTGAAAAGGTCTCTCCTTTCTTCCAGAATTTATTAGCCTTACTGGTATGGTTCTTTGGACTTATCTGTTGCGTAAACAAACTGGTCTGGCCTAAAAGGCCTAAATCACTGCATTTGAGAGCAGATTCTGTGGTCAAGAGGGTTCAGCCCTGGGTCATGGAGGCCTTTAACGCTTGCCGTGTTGGTTGACATAAGGCAGATGCACACGCTGGATTTAAGTGGCTCCTTGGTATCTGGGTGTGGATTCCTTGTTTTATGGCTCCCTGAGTGGAGACATTTTGGTCCAGAGTTTCTTGTGGGTTCTCTGGCTGAGAAGGCCCATTGTTTTATTTCTTCTGGTTATAATTGTGTGAATTATATGATGCTGCTTGTGCTGAGGCGTTACACATGCAAGACTAAAAATCTGCAGTAAAACCTTAGTTCTTTTTAACCTTAGTATCGTTTCCACTGCTGTTGCCCAATTATAAAATCAAACTCATAATTATCCATGTTTTTATACTCAAATTCATTTACACAGAAAGAGCAAAGTTGACAGTCTGAAGAACCAATTAATTTAGCATTTACAGGATTTTTTTTAAACATCAAAAAAATAGTTATGGATATGAGTGTTTTGTCTTTCATCTTATATCGCTGATCCTGGGAATGCCCGCGCGAAAAAAGTATTCTGCACATGTTACTGCGCACATACACTCTGCGGTACAGTGAGCTTCAGCGTGTTAGATTATTAATGTGCGGCTCAAGAAGTTAACAAAGACATGAGATTCCATCCGCGGAAAATCAGTATCTTTCATGCAAGTATCAGGGAAAGCCAGGGGATTTTTGTCTATCCCTAAAAACTCTTTCTCTGCAAAGTTCTCTTCTTACAATTTGCGCTGAGAAGTTGAATTAATTGCATCACTTATATGTCACTTTGCTCACAGCTGATTGGTCCAAGTTGGGTTTGAGTTCTCTTACCCATAACCTGCCCCGGAGCAGGTTAGCCATGGAGCATAAATTACTATGATGATGAACACTGATGAACACCATCAGTAAAAAGCTGAGCCACTTTCATGGTACCTAAAACCCAGGGTTAGCACAAACTAAACTGAAACTTACCCGGCTAGCCACCTAAACCAGCTTCATGGTACAGGCCCTAGACCCTGTCATAAAACGTGTGTTTGCAAGTACAGCCACTTTCTACTATTCAATAAACAACCGATGGATAAAAGCAAGTTCGGAAGTAAGAGTTGTTCGCAACTTCCGTTGCATGCCGACCTTAAGCCAACACTCTTGTTCAAAGGGGAAATAAAGCAGTCAAGCAAGTTAATGTGATTTACACAGTTTTGTAAGGTCTAAGTGTAGTTTTGTATTCTAACAAGTTAGTTAAAGAAAAACTACCCAGCCAACATGGGTTACACTCGGGCTACAGGGGTACCGAGTGGGCATAGGCATCTTATCTGGGGCCCACTGGGTCAACTAAGTAGGTCCCACATGGGCGAACCCAGGTGGGCTCCCTATGTGGCTCCTAGTTGGGTCACTAATGGGAAATGAGTGCATGGGCTCAAAATGGGCAACACAAATGGGGCCCATTTAGGTTTACCAAATGGGTTAGAGAAGTGCAAACACAATCAATCTCATATAGGCTGATTACATGGGTCTGAGATAGTACACAAATATGCACTGCTGAAATGTAGGTTTTTTTGTTGTTGTTGTGACACTTGGACTAATGTTCAAATGTTATAGCTGGTAAGTTAAGCTACTTCACTCTAATCAAAATAAATACATTAAAAAAAATTATAAAAAATAAAAATAATACATACATCTAAAAATGCCAACACTCATGCAAGTTTACCCAATTTTCTGCTCTTTAAAAGGATCAAGAGCTCGTGGACATGGAGAAAAAAAAAGTTTGGAAAAAAAAGACTTTTGCAAGATCTTGCGAAACTTTTTTGCAGGTAATGCCCACCCCCCGTCTGTTCCATTCGTGCCACTAGCATTGTGCTCATTTTCCGGAGGTGACTTTGCTGTCAGTGTATCAAAGGTAAGAGCTACATTATTATATCAAAACTAAAACCTGAAATGTGTTATAAAAGCCTTGTTTTCAAAACAATGTTAACCAAAACATTTGTTTGGCTTCTTGTCACGTTAGAATTACAGCTAGCTAACATCACTGGGTAGCTAACTCCCTCAGAGTTTGTGCCTCTTTTTTACTGTTAGAAGACTAATTTTTGGCACCCCATAACCAAAATTATAAGAATTGAGAATAAAACTAGCAATTCAAATCTGTCTGAATGTGTTTAATAGCAATTTATCAAACAACTGTTGAACAAGCAGAACATATACTTAAATACAACATCTTTGACTTCCAGCAGTCAACTCCCCTCTGTTAGAAGTTTCCTCTTGTTCTCTGAGCGGACTCGAACACTACCGCATTCCACTGCGCGCTTTCCAGCGCTATTGAAAAACTCTCCGATAGACATTCCATTCATAAAGACTCTCGTGTTGTTTACCTATGCCATGTGCTTTTTGTTTTCATTCACGTCATGTCTCCGCCTCCTTAATTCTTATTGGTTCAGGTTCGTCTAATTCATTCTTTGTAATCATGAGTTTCAGCTGTTTGTGATTTTCTTTGTGTTTAAATACGCCACTCCGTTTCCACTTAGGCGCGGAGTATTTAGTTAGTTTAGTTAGTTAGTTTATCTTAGTATAAGTTTGTCATAGTTAATCATAGTCTTGGTTTTTTCATAGTATTGTTATTCATAGTTCAGTTTGTTAGAATTTAGATGTGTTTAACCGTGCGCTTTGTTCCGGTGTTTCCCAGATCACTAATCTTGTTTACTACAGCCTGGATTACAGTTTGTTTTGCTCATAGTATGGATTCTTTTGTTTATAATAAACTCTTCTACATTTACTGACGTCTCCCCAGCGCATGCATCCTGACTCCCTCTTCCGACAAACACGTCTGGGTTACGTAACAGAATACTCCACCAAACATGGATGCAGCGGGGAAATCTTGGGCTGGTCACACTGAATTTTTCATTCCTCCCTTCGATTCAGTGTCCTTTGAACAATGGACTTTCATTATTATCCCGGAGGCATATGATGGCTTCTCCATGTGGCCTCAATGTTTTTTATGGAAGGACCAAATGTATTTTCTCAGTGTAAAGGATCCCTTGCCCACCGAAGAACAGTGGTTAAGGTTCCTCCTGTCCCGCCTGGTCGGTTCTGCCCGTCAGTGGGCGGAGCTTCACCTTGCCAGTGGGTCCACCAGGATCTCTTCGGTTTCTGGCTTTGTGGATCTACTGATTCAGGTATTTGGCAGCCCAGAATTCATGCCCGACCTCAGGACATTCTTGGGGAAGGACCATCTGGGTCATCGGTCCAGCCAGTCATTCCTGGAGTATTACGAGAGGAAGCAGGCTAATATGGTGGCCTGCACCTCTCAACCCTGGACCCAGGAATGTGCTACCAAGGGCTGCACCCGGCAGGCCAGTCTACAGTGCCCCACCTGTAAAAATCAGGGAACTAGGAGCTATTACTTCTGCTCCCAGGACTGCTTTAAGGACATATGGAAACTGAGGACAAAATTGGCTGGGCCCGAGTTGGGTAGCCCAGGTGGTCCCAAATGCTAACCTTTTGGGCCCCACATGGGTGTCTTGGCTGGGTAAGTAAAAGAAAAACTTGAACAAAAACTTCAAAATTGAGGTAAATGTGATATTTTATCTTTTTTTAGCAATTTAATTTAATTGAAAGTGTGCAGGGCCTTATTGTTTTTCTAATGATTATTATTATTATTTTTTATTTATTTAAATTTTTTTTCAATGTTTCGGGGGCTTTTGGGGCCCTTAATATGCTCAAAAAGTCTTGAAATTCAGCACACACGTCAGAGTCGTCGGCCATTAGGCCCCCGCAAAGTGTACCACATGGGTGTGTTGGGGGGCTCTGTAGCACCCCCTTTTACACGGTACAAAACCTTGGTGCATAAATCGTACATACTTGTGCATATATGTACGAAACTCAGTACACGTATAGTTCTCATCAACCCGAACAACTTTCGTGCTGACAATCATTAGCTCCGCCCAACAGGAAGTTGGCCATTTTGGATTTTGTGAAAAGTACATGAGGTGAACTTTTAAATACTTCTCCTAGGGGATTAAATTAAGGGCGAGGCAATAAATTTATGGCAAAAAAATGGAAACAGAAAGTCTCATATCTTCTGCTTGCATTGAGTGATTTTGATGAAACTTGAGCTGTATGTTTGGTACTGGGCGCTGATCAGAAGTATGTGACTATTGTGAGTCACGGTCATAGTGCCACCAACTGGCAGCAGGAAATGTGTCACTTAAAAGAGGCTTTCAAATAGTCCACTAATATTTACCTGAATCACTTCACATCAGAATATTGGTGAGACACAGCTGATGTAAATTTGCAAAAGGAGTCTTGATATCTTAAATAGTGTTGTCGTGGTAATGCATCAAACTTTAATACTCTTTTCTTTGTATATTTGGATGTTTTACTCTACAGCAATCACTTCACACCTTGTGCTTGGGCCCGTCATCGCTGCTTGCAGCTATATTTTGATGTAAAATGTCAAATACATATAGTGATATTTTACCAATTAATATAAATTGTAAGTACCTACTTAAGAAGAGCAAATCATTCACATGTTGATTTGTTGCTGTTTGTGTCCATTGCAGTTCTTTCACAGACACTACTCCACTCTAGGTAAGATATTTATGAAGTTTACATTTATTATTAACTAATTAATAAATGTATTTATTGAATAGTATTATAGTAGTATATACTTAGAAAAATAAGTTATATTTTTGTAAGTATATGTTTCTTGTGGCAGGATTTTACCTAAAAATACCCCTTTTTAAACTATTACTGTTAATCAGATGTCCATAATTATTTTAGTAAATTAAGCTTCATTATTTTCATCTACTTGAAAGGCCAGATTGGGTCAAAAAGAGTTCACTTCTCCATTCACTTCATTTGTGCAGATGTGAGTTACATTATAATACATTTATGCTGTGTATATATCTGATTAATCTCATATGGGATGCGTTTGGGTGAGTTAATTTACCCGCAGCCTGTCATACTAACTGAAAATATTAAATTTGGCAAACTTCTTTATCATGACACACTATCTTCCTCAATTCTATCATAATTGACAAGCTCAGTTTTCTCTTTTAATTGTGTGTCTGTTTTGCGCATGTTATATTGTGGCACATTAAGTTACCATCTTTAAAATAAAGCAATAAGCCCCATGAAGCCGTGGTTTACAGTGAATTTAGAATCCCCTTAGCTGTTCTAAATTCACTGTAAACCACAGCTTCACAGGGCTTATTGCTTTTATAAAACGGTTAGTCCATAATTTTTTTTATTTTAATATTTATTTTATTCATAAAATAAATGCACAGCAACAAAAAATATAATCATATTGATAACAAATTTATTCTTCCACCAAGCAATGTAGTTCTTCAGAAACAATTCAACAAAGAGGTTGCCAAGCAACACAGACACAGCAACAAAGACACAGTGAAAAGCATGCTTAAAATTTGGGTGATTATTAACATTTATCTGGATATCGCCATTAATTTAGCAACACACAGATGCAGTGGCGCAATAATACTGATGTAATGAGGTCACAAGTGTATGTTTGTAGAGTAATTTACAACGGCTTCGAACACGGCTCAAACAATCAGAATCATGGACCGGAACTATCCGTTTTATAAAAAAAGAAAACTAACATTTTGATTTTGCTATTAGGTTTTTGTAATTAGGAGCACAAGTGCTCCTTAAAAAAATTGTAAGTGTAGTACCTACCCTAATGTGTAGTTGATTGCTAAAATATACTTTTCATTTTCAGCAGGACCAGAAACAGGCTCCACAGCAGCAACAACATGACAAAGATGATGATGAGACACTTGTACTTTTTGAAGAATGAGGCTTTTTTTTTCTTTGGTTACATCAATTTATTAATTTATATGGTTAATTAATCATTTATGAATTGATAATATTTATGAAGTTATTTTTTTGTTCTGTGTTTATTTTTTATTTTATTTCTTTATTTAGCTTAATGGTTATGTATTAGCTTGGTATGTTTGGGGAAAAAATTACAAAATGCTGATGAATAAATGCTATAAATGTGTTGCTGATTGTTGCTTGATGTTACTTGAGGCACAGGTGTGTCTTATGAGTACATTTTTAGATGATGGGTTGAATAGAAATTCCACAACAAATTGCTACCATTATAACTGCATTATTTTAATTGCTTCCAATACAATTTCCATTAAAAACATTTGAATTTGAAGGCAGGGAATGAAAGTCAGTCCTATATGGGTTTCGAAGTAAACAAATTCGCTTGCTGTCCTTAAAGGAATGGCTTAAGAATCACATATCCACCCCTGACCAAAGGAGTGATATATGTTAGAAATAAAGGTGCAGTTGAGGCTGAAGAATTATCACGGGAGACAGGTAAGCAGCCGCTCATATATTCTTGAGTTGTGATTGAAAGGATTAAATGATCAGACTCCCGACCATGGTCGTTGGGATGTACCAGCTATGTTCTAGCAACATACTATAAGCTATAACGTCGCCACAACGAATATTGGAATCACAAAGTTGCGTGGCTGGAACGTTATTTGTTACGTCGCTATGACTAATATGGTCCGGTCCAGTTACTTCTTTACAACATACCAGTTTGGTCCTTGGAACATAATTGACACATTCCAACAGCGTACAACTATAACGCCGCCACGACAAATATGGGAATCACAAACTTACATCGCTGGAATGTTATTTGGTACGTCGTTGCGACTAATATGGTCCAGTCCGGTTACGTCTTCACAACGTAACTGTGTTAGCTGGGACAAACCATCAGCTAACCATTACCATTACCATTATTGGTCCTTAATGGTATCCACTAGACATAATATGCCACCAATAGAAGGCAAAAATTACCAGTAGAGACCGACAGAGACCATTACAGTTACCATTAAAACCAATACAATTCCTATTATAACCGTTTAAACCATTACAAATTCTGTGAGGATTTCTATTTTATTTATTTATTTTCAGTAGGGATGTAGACGGATGGCTTGACCATCGTTTTTTCTCTCTTGAATCATTAAGGTAACTTGTGAAGGGATCTGGCATTACTTCACAGCAACAGAGTATTGCCTTATCACGATTCTGTTCAATGTCAATTCTGCGTTAAAAAGGCTGACTAAGTGTGTGACAAAGTCTGATATTACAGTTTAAGCAGAAGATCAGCATCACTTTGTTGGAGTGGGATGTTTCTCCATATGAGACTGGGACTGAATTATCTTGAGAGCTTCCAGATCCCACAGAAATGATGAACCAGTGCTATGTAAACAGAAACAGGACCCGATGATGATGTGAAAGCATTAGTCTGACTCCATTAGACTCACTCCGAGAATTCGCGTGTTAATATTCACAATAAAAAAGTCGTAAATTGATATTTATGATTACGACCAGGCATAGTATCCAAGACAAATTTAGTATTTAAAGTCAGGCGATTTCACCCGTGTGTTGTTTTCATGTAGCCGAGTGTGAGACGAGAGAGCAGCGGAGAGAAGAGGGAGGGAGAAAGAGAGAAAGAACAGCCCCTGATTCCACTCGTGCATTTTTAACGGCGTTGTGGAACTTTGCGGGTTGTCGCTATGACTCCTGGGCTATACCGTTACATCCCTCACAGCCTGCACGCAGCAGCTCCGCAAAACTCACCCAGACCCGGTCCGCTTTTAGCGAAGGAGAAGGAGAATGCACAGTAGTTACAGGTAGTTCCAAACTCGCCATCGTCTATATTCACATTTCTACTGCATGAGTAAATAAACGCATGGACCTGCCTGTATGTAAATCTTAGAATCTGGTGACTTTCCTTCTACTTTCCATTCTTTTTCACTACCTTTATAAATGCTTTTATTCTTGGATGTTTGGGTGCAAATCTCCATTTCAACTCTGCATATCCATACCAAGTGCAAAAGATACCACTGTGCTTTGTTCTGTTGGGGTCTGTCCTATTTTAAGCCAGAATATCCAGCTGAATTTAACTTAAGGTTGAATTTAAGATGACTTTCAAAGTTGTGCTCTCCTCCATTGGCTGAAGGTGTGCAAAAGTTTCTGAAATGACGCTGAACACGCAGAGAGAGGGTAGAGAGGTGGTGAGGAGAAGGGCCAGTACTCCGATATCCTCCTCTCAGCATGGAGTAATACACAGAGAACCTCAGCATCCTCCGCTAGCCCAGTCTGCCTCCTACCAGGCTGGAGACACGAAACTCCACCTGCGAGCTCACTGGTCCTCCGACTCAGAGGAGTCCGACAGCTCAGGCTACGAGTGTCTCTACCGGGTCATCCTACTGGGTGATCATGGTGTCGGCAAGTCCAGCCTCGCCAGCATCTTTGCTGAGATCCAAGATAAAGATGTCCACAACTGCATAGGCGGTGAGTCCACTTAAAAGCCTGGATATAATCTAAAGCAGTGGTTGTAAAAGTGGGGTTCGAATAACCCCCACACCCCACCATTATAAAAGTTTTTATATTTGTTATTGAATACCTATAAGCCTGTTTGACTGGTCACTTGAATTAACTTGATACAAACCTCCGTAACTAAAACCAGAGTAGGCCTAAAATTTATGTTAACATGTTAAGTAATAGGAAACACTATGGTTCTAATAAATAGACAAAATATTATTGTACACATTTAAATGAATAATTATGAAATAAATCTGTACTGAAGGTGTCCATGGAATTTATTTTATAGTTAAAGAGGTCTTTGGCTACAAAATTTGAGATCCTGTGCTGTATCGTGAAAGTAGAGGTTGTAAAAGTATCCAAATTCTTTAGTCAAGTAAAAGTGCAATTACTCATTTAAATAAATATTCTGGTAAAAGTAATGATTAAAAAAACATATAAACTATTAAACATACTTTCAAGAAAGATTCCCTTAAGAAAAAGACATTTGCCTCAAATCACAAAATTATTTTATTTTCTAATGGTAAATTAGTGTCCCTTTCACCAAGGAACATTGGAAATATAAAGGCTAACATACAATGTTATTCCTAATCTCTCAAATACTAGCTAGCATGATAACTCTGACAATAACTAGTTGAATGTTAGCTGTCATAACACAAACTGCATAAATACAAAGTGTCTACAGCAACAGTTAAATCTGTTTGGGTTTTTTATTTAATTTTTTTAAAAGTAATTTTGATCAATTCGTTGAAGCTATCTGAAGCAAAAAGTACTGTTATGGCTTTACAAAGATATGAAATGTAGTGTTTGACATTTTCCTTTTGAAATTTAGTGAGTACAAGTATTAGGTGAAATAAAGACTCAAGTAGCGATTTAAATAGAATATTGTACTTTGTTACTGTACTTAAGTCTCAGTTTTATATTTCGTTACTTGCCTCCGCTTTTTGAAAGTTTTGTTGTCCATGCATAACCCCAACCAATGTATCAAATTAACTATGAGCTCCCTTTTAAGCTTTCTTGTTAGCAGTGAAGACTACTGTAATTGCTTCTAGCACATAACCTTAGCTTAACTCCCACTACTGAACTGATTGATTGAACACCCAAGATGCCATGTATAATGTTTAACTTGAAAACATTAAATGTAGGGCAGTATTAATAAATTCCTGTCACAACAGAAAATTTGTTTGGTATTTTGATCTGTATGCAATGTGTGATTTTGTGTTATTTAACCTGGGAGCTTGACATTGACTTTACTTACACATAAACACTATGCAGCACATAAGTAATCAGATAGTGACATGGGTGGTGCTGGTTTTGCTCTTTACTACACAACGAAAGTAAGAATTATCATGAAATGAAATAGTGATTGTTGGTTTATTTTGGGTGCTCTCTATATCTATCTAATAATATCAGCATTATGTAATGTAATCATAAAGGAAACAGCTGTTTTTATTAATAGTCCTAGTCATAGGTAATTTCACAGATTAATACTATTTTTAAAATGTAATTATTAAATACTCATTCTATCACTCTCTCATTGTGTCCATAAGATTTTGTTCCATAACGCTACAGGTTATTATATGCTTTTTAGTAAACTTGGCTTTTATGTTCTTGAGACTTAAGGCTTAGTCATTTGCAGTTAAGTTTAATTCTCTGAAGTTGATGTTTTCTTTCCGGTAGCCTTTTATACATCTATTTATTCTCAACCTTTTAAATAGCAGTTTTTCTTTATAATTAAAAAAAATTATAAAGACAGTCTAACTTTTGGTCCATATACTGTAAATTGGCCATGATTCCTGTTTAATGTAACTAATACACATCTGATATAATTTTAATAATTATAATCTACATTTTATGATAATTTGTATATGTGTTAGACTACAAAAGGAGTCTATAACCCTTAAGAGCTTCTTGTGTTGTTCCTCTGGAGTACCCAAAGAACCATCTAAGAACCTTTTTTTTTCTAAAGCTGTACTGCATGGAGGTGGGAAATATGATATAATGGGATAAAGTGAACAATTTATTCTAAGTATTATAAGTAATTTTAAGTATTACATCACTAGTATGTAGTTATTGGTCGACTTCAGACAGATATAGTAGGCTTGTAGGGGTGTATAAACATATATGGTGTGGGCGTGAAGATCCAGTTCCAGATCTTGCCTAGTACTCAGAGCAATATTGTGTCACAAGTCACACAAGGAAATCTCTGTTCTTCTGTTTCTTCCATATTCAGTTTATTTATTTAACATTGTGCAATGCTTGAAAAGTAGCAGTTAAGACTCCCATGTATGGTTTAGGACAGCCAACTAAACGACATGCTATTGGGCATTAAATTTGCGTTGAATACATGGATTGTAATATTTGTCCCTGCACTGGCTTATGACTTATGCTTTCATTTTTGTAGATAATTATAAAACAATTTAAATACATACCAGCTATTTTTAGTTTTGTATCAATGTTGCACATTTAGATGCTGAGTCAGGGGACATGAAAATGTATTACTTTCTTTTAATCTTCATTAAAATACATATGTAAAATCTTAGCAAAAATTTAATATCTCGTCTCAGCTCTAAGTGTTCCTAGTACACATTGGACAGTGATGAAATGGATTTGAAGTGGAAAAAGCAGACAAGGTCTATTATGTTTTAGTATTAGTATGTTTTCATCTTTTTGTCAAAAGATCAGCCCAAACTAGACACAGCGCAATGTTTTTTCCATTGCCTCATTCCCCCCTTATTTTTTCCTACGCATGAAGATGAAAAATAACAACACATTTCAAGGAAATCTGGGATCAACAAGAAGTGTTTTGTGTTAGAATTCCGTAGGGTTTTATCAATGATGTCATCTGTTTGAAGCATAGTAATGGTGCTCCAAAAGTAATGAGGTCTGTGTGAAAAAGTAGATTGCTTGCTGCATATTGAAATCATGACAATAGTAATGTTTTGTTCTATAGATTATTTTGAATATATGGATATTAAGTTTATCATAAGTCTCTATCTTTTTTTCTTCAGAGGACATGTACGAAAGAACACTGACCGTGGATGGAGAAGAAACTACTCTCATAGTAATGGACACATGGGAAGCAGAAAAGCAGGTATGAAAATAAAATGGACAGCCATTTACCTGTAATACACAACATGCAATGGCCAACAGGTTAACAAAAGTTACTTTGTGTAAGTATGAGGTTCCATTAGTGCCAAGAACATTTGGACTGCATTGTACAAAACCCTCAACCATCACTGTCTACTTTTTTAATCGTATATTTGCTTTGTGAAGGTGGTCTTGAACCATTGTGTCATTCTCACTAATGTTTGGCACTTGGAGAAATCAAAACACACTTGGTCCAGAGTACTTTTTTCCCAATCAAGGAAGTTTGATTAGCATCAGACACCTCTACCACATGTCAAAATGAAAAATATAAATATGTAGGCAACGACACGACATTTTTTTGGCATAAATGAAACATAATATGAAAAAGAATCTTCAGGCATGTATATTTGGATGTATCCAAGTTGCAAGCTTTGATTAAACAAAAAAAAAACACATCCCCTTAGCTGCAATGCCTTTGTAGTTGCAAACCATGTCTATTGAATGCTGTTGGCAAAACTGACAGAACTTGAAGTGAAGGGAGCCAATGTCTAGCAAAGAGTGGGCAGAGGACTATGGACCCATGCAGAGCAGAGGACATTGATGGGTTTGGGACCTAATTACACAGCTATTGATCCCAGCTTTCTGTATCATCTCCCACTGAAGGCTGCAAGGCAGATAGGCTTGGCCATTGTTGACTGTCTGTTTACGAGGATGAAAAATTAACCATGTTGAGAGACTAATGGCTAGATTTGATGCTTCTTTTTGTCTACTTATTGCTAGGATGTTCAAACCTTTAGCCAAGGACCCCTTTCCCTGTGAAATTAAAAATCCATAGACCCCTTTTGAACACATGACAGAATGAATTTTGTGAATATAATGCTGCTTGGGAGCTATATGAATGAATATATAAATGAATATATAAATGAAATGTACAACCCCAATTCCAAAAAAGTTAGGAGTCTGTGTAAAATGTGAATAAAAACAGAATGCAATGATTTGCAAATCTCATAAACCCATATTTTATTCAAAATAGAACATAAAAAACATCAAATGTTTAAACTGAGGAAATGTACCATTTTAAGAAAAAAATAAGGTAATTTTGAATTTGATGGCCGCAACACATCTCACAACAAAGTTGGGACAGGGCCATTTTTACCACTGTCTGTATATGTCTGGGAACTGAGGAGACCAGTTGCTGGAG
Organism: Cranoglanis bouderius; assembly: GCA_023630585.1. Classification (NCBI taxonomy): domain Eukaryota; kingdom Metazoa; phylum Chordata; class Actinopteri; order Siluriformes; family Cranoglanididae; genus Cranoglanis; species Cranoglanis bouderius. The sequence goes on from CM042562.1 coordinate 1,138,918, forward strand.
TTTTGGGTGAGGAATGTTGTCCCATTCGTGTCTGATACAGGATTCTAGCTGCTCAACAGTCCTGGGTCTTCTTTGTCGTATTTTTCGTTTCATGATGCGCCAAATGTTTTCAATTGGTGAAAGGTCTGTGCCCGATTGCAACAAAGCCCTTAAGTTAAGAAAACCCTAAATTATAAGGTTAAGGATACCCTTAGTGAAACATGGGTTGCAAGAAAAACCCTAAGGGTCCACTTAAGTTACTATAAGGTCGTCATTAAGTATTCCCCTTAATTGCTCAAGTGTTCCCTTAAGTTCCATTATGCGTTGCTACAAAGTCCTTAGTAACCATTTCACCATAAAAAAATTAAGGGACCAAAACAGGTGTTGATGTATAACAAATCATTTTAATAATAAATACCCTACCAACAATTTAAGGTGTTTATCTTCGCTTATTGGTTGTAAAATTATTAATCCCTCTTGAGCAAGTTTGTTAATTTTGTGTTGCAATATTATGTTCTGTAAATTCAAGTCTCCCTTCTCCATTTCTAATTTAGAAATCTCCAGCTCTGCTTTCCTCTTCTGCAGCAAAAGAACTTCTCTTTGAAGTTCAGCAAGCCCTGATGAAACTCTTGTGGTTTCATCCTCCTCTCTCCTCATTTGAACAATAGGCTACTGAAATTTTGTATTTGTTTTTACTTATATTTATATAATATAATATATAAATAAACAATATATTTGACTTTGTTGTTGCTGAGTGTGACAGCTGTCACTAACCTAGATGGCGATAACCTCGCGGGTGGATGACTGGGAGTGGGGCTCCCAGTCATCCCAGTTTGGGGTAGGTAGGCTGATAAAGGAAAAAGTTCATATTAGGTCAAAACATTATTAGCGCTCATCAACGCTATTTTACCTGCTTCCCGAGCTGCTTTGAGGAACGCCTGCAATGCCAACTAAAGTAGGAGAATCCTTCCCTATAATGTCTTGGACCAATTTTGCTGTCATAGACAGGTCTTGCGGCGGTGGCCCTCCTCCTTTACACAAGAAAATATATGCTAAACTGCTAAACCAAATATTTGCTAAACCAAGCGTGCTATTCTTTTTCTATACAAACTATCCAGTCATGTAAATCAATTTAGCTTCAATGTAGCTAACTCACCAGTTTTTCCCAATTCCTTTTTATGGTTATTTATTTCTTTTCTGGAACTCACAAGTACGTTTTCATATTTTTTCATTACTACTTCTACTGTGTGCTTGACAGCAAGATTTCTTGAATTTATTTTTTCCGTTATCTCATGCCAGGCTTTAGTTTTGTGAGAATGAGTGACTGACGGGTTACCCTTTGGAGGGTGCTTTTTGGAGGGCTTTTTTCCCCTGTATTCTTCTAAAAGAATGGCTTTTTCGTCTTTAGTCCAGTTTGGTTTACGTTTTTTGTTTTCAGTACTGTTACTATTTTCCATAACTGAAATATTGTAGTACAGTTGTAGTAGGATAGGATAAACTTGTTTTATGGTCGGTTATGCTCTGTTTATTGTGGGAGATTTTGTAACTATAGCAGCCGCTTCTCTATTGCCGTGCTTGGCTAGAAACTATCGCAAAATGCTTAGTATTAACACTTGGGTAAGGGTGACAGTTAAGACGTTTGTTGCAACCGTCTTAAAGAAATCCCTTGCCTAAGGGATTTGTCTCCCCTTAGAGGTACCCTTAAGTCAAACCACTTAAGCGTTTTCATGCAACCAGGCACTGGACTGCAGGCAAGCCAGTTCAGCACCCGGACTCTTCTACAACGAAGCCATACTGTTGTAAAAGATGCAGTATGTGGTTTAGCATTGTCTTGCTGAAATATGCAAGGCCTTTCCTGAAAAAGACTTTGTCTGGATGGAAACATATGTTGCTCTGTATATACCTTTAAGCATTGATGGTGCCTTTCCAGATGTGCAAGCTGCCCATTCCATAGGCACTAATGCACCCCCATACCATCACAGATTTTGGCTTTTGAACTGGCTGCTGATAACAAGCCGGATGGTCATTCTACTCTTTAGTCCAGAGGATGCTGTGTTTGCCTTGGCCCAGAGAAGATGGCGGTGTTTCTGGATCATGTTCACATATGGCTTCTTCTTTGCATGATAGAGCTTTAACCTGCATTTGTGGATGGCACAGCGAACTGTGTTCACAGACATAGAGTTCTAATATCCTCTCATGCTGAGCCAGGATAACAATGTGTGCAAATGTCTATATGAGTTCCAGTTTACATGAACATGATCTGAGCAGAGCATAAGGACAGATAACAAACTTTGCATGGCTCTGAAGCAGCTGAACCCATGATAGCTTAGTTGTGCCTTCCCTTGGCTACCGACACCAAACTAGTCTAGTTAGAAAAGTTTTATATTTTATCGGTCTGGTAGTCCTACAAACAGTGATAACACCCAAGGCAAATTTTATGATAAACCCAACTTTTTTTGATCATGTCATACATTGACCACAAAGTTATCACAGCTTCCATAAAACAAAACTCTAGGCTACTAGCTGAGCTGGAAAAAATGCAAGAAAATAAATGCATGGAAACAGTCTATTTAGAAGTACGTTTTTAAACGTTTTTTGATGGAGAAGAATCTGGGCTCAGCCACGGATGATTAACAGTCCAGCTAACACCCCTGGGGTTAGTTACCCCACATTATTATGTTTCTTGGGTCTGTGCTATTCTACGGTGGCTGAGAAGTGCAAAACAAATCACAAATATGAAAACAAAATAACAAGCCCAAAAACAAAACAACAAATTATAAACACAATGGCAAATCTAAAAACAAAATAACAAGTCAGAAAACACAACGACAAATCCGAAAACAAACTAACAAGTCAGAAAACACAATGACAGTTCGGACAAACTGGAAAAGGTAGGTATATTTTGCGAATGGATTACTTACCGCTGATTGGATGCTGATTGGACTGATTGTTTTTAGATTTGCCATTGTGTTTATAATTTGTTGGTTTGTTTTTGGATTAGTTATTTTGTTTTCGGACTTGGTATTTTGTTTTCATATTTCTGATTTGTTTTGCACTTCTCGGCCACCGTACTATTCCCTTCAAAGCAAACAAACCAGCGTGCCTTTATTTGTTGCTTAGTGATGGTTGTGTTGAAGTAAGCCAGAAATGCGCAGGTGCTGCGCAATTCAGCTATATTTAATATTCATATTGACTCATGAGTTCAGTATGTGTGCTAAATCTGCGCAGATTACATAAACTTCACCAGCAAATTGAGTGAACATAATTTGTTAAACAACTCACCTAACTGGCTATTGATTTGACATCGTTACCAGCCACAGTTGATTTTTACCTGCATTTGGCAGGTGTTAATTTCAAACCCTGTCATTATGAAATATGAAATTGCACAGAACATCTTGTGTGTGTAAAAGCAAACTATTTAATTTGTATTCGTTGGTTTGTATTCCTCGCAGCCCCCCCCTTTCAAAAACTCATCGGATCTAGACGAATCACAATAATGACCTATTCTGGATCCAAGACGGTGACAAGTTTGCATCCCTGCTTGTGCACAGATATTTCTCCAGATTCTCGGAATCCTTTGATGATATTATGTACTGTAGATGATGAGATATTCAAAGTCTTCGCAATTTTATGTTGAGGAACATTATTCTGAAATTGTTCCACAATTTGTAGACGCAGTTTTTTGCTGATTGGTGAACCTCTGCCCATCTTAACTTCTGAGTGACTCTGCCTCTCTAAGATACTATTTTTAAACCCAATCATGTTACTGACCTGTTGCCAATTAACCTAATTAGTTGCAAAATGTTCCTCCAGCTGTTTCTTTTTAGTAACACTTAATTTTCCAGCCTTTTGTTGCCCCCGTCCCAACATGTGTTGCGGCCATCAAATTCAAAATTACCTTATTTTTTCCTTAAAATTGTACATTTCCTCAGTTTAAACTTATGTTTTCTATGTTCTATTGTGAATAACATATGGGTTTATGAGATTTGCAAATCATTGCAGTCTGTTTTTATTTAGATTTTACACAGTGTCCCAACTTTGGAATTGGGGTTGTAAATGTATATTTAATTTGATTACAATTGCAGCTAGATTAAAATTAAATTTATTAATCTTATTATTAATCTCATGTCATCATCATCATCAAATGTAAAAAAAAAAAATGCAGAACCTTCTTATCTGCTAAAAACCACTGAGGGTAATTGGAGAGCACTTTGGCAGGATGCTATGTATTTCCTGCCACACTAGAACTTTATTTGTAGTAAAGTCTGTTTTTTTGCAGGAAGAGGACGAGAAGTGGGTGCAGGACTACTGCATGCAGGTTGGGAATGCGTATATCATAGTTTACTCCATAACTGACCGCAGCAGCTTTGAAAGTGCATCAGAGCTGCGTATCCAGCTGCGACGCATCCATCAGGCCGAGAATATTCCCATCATTCTTGTGGGCAACAAAAGTGACCTGGTGCGTTGTCGAGAGGTAGCAGTGGAAGGTGAGAGTGTAAATTTTTTTAATAGATCAGTGCATGCTTACCAGTAATATTCAAATGATTGCCATAGCCATGGTTTACATCATAGATTCTCAACCCCAAGTTGGGTAGCCTGAAATGCAGATGGGGTCACAGGAGGATTTTACCAATTTGTAATGTAGTTCTATGCATAACCTTTATTTATGTAATATTTAATAATAAGGAAAACAGTCAGCTTATTATTATTATTATTAATATTATTATTCAAAACAAAACAGCAACAACAACAAAAACAATAATAATAATAATAATAATAATAATAATAAATTCTATTAGCCTTTATTCAATATATATATATATATATATATATATTTTTTTTTTACTGGATTAACAAACTTTATGTGATCATATGCAGTGGTAATGCATGTTTATAATATTTAATATAACAGATATTTGCATTTAGGATTTATTAAACCAGTGCAAGATGGCACATAAATTAATGCTCCATGACCCAACAAATTCAGTCCATGATGCTTTTGGTGTAAAACGACTTGCGCTCATTTTTTCATATGAAAATATAAAATTAAGGTTGAAGAATTTGGAGCCCTTAACGTGGAGTCACAGACCAAAAAAGGTTGTGAACCCTTCTTATAAGATGTAAAGTGTCGCATATTTACTTTAATAATAGCATACCATGTTCTGTTTGTTAGAGGGTCGGGCATGTGCTGTTGTTTTTGACTGCAAATTCATTGAGACATCAGCATCATTGAACCACAATGTGCAAGAGCTGTTTGAAGGCATCGTGAGGCAGATCCGTCTGCGACGGGACAGTAAAGAGACCAACGAGCACCGGCACTCCATTTACAAGCGCAAGGAGAGCTTCACCAAAAAGGCCCGCCGCTTCCTCGACAGACTGGTGGCCAAGAACAACAAAAAGATGGCCTTGAAAGTGCGCTCCAAATCCTGCCATGACCTGGCTGTGTTGTGAGGTCTGTTCTTAACTTCTGAAAGCTTTGAAAACCATCAGGCATCTGGTTTTTATGAGGGATTTTTTGTCATTATTTATTATTTATTTAGCTTCAGTTTTGAAGAGGGTGGATTTAATGGATGACACTTTTGAGAATCCTTTCAGCAAATAAATCTGAAAAATTATGTCGGGATGAGGAGTCATAAAGCAATTGTATTGAATCAAACAGTATCAAATATTAAGTAGGCTTTGTCTCTGTTGGACTTCTTTGTGTGTTTGCCTTATTGGATTGGGTAGACATCTACACACCAAAAAAATTTAAGAATAAAAATACAAAGCATGTGAGCAAGGTGTTAGGCCACCATGAGCAACCCAAACAGCTTCGATGCATGATGAGACCGCATGCCCTGTGGATGACGGTATTGTCGTCCTGAAAAAGACCATACACATCAGGATATAAATATTTTGCCTTGGAGTAAAAATTATTGATTGTTTTGCAGTGATGCTTGACTATAAGGGAACAAGTGGACTCAAAACCATACCAGCAAAATGCTTCTCACAAATTAAAACAGCTACCATTTTTTCCTTTTTAATTTATCACTCATCTGTAGCTTAAGGGACATAGTACTAGTTATACTATTTGATACTATTTAAAAAAGTATGATCAATTGTCATTTTGATAATTTGTATAAATGACCATTTATTATAGGAAAAGCACTGTATAAAAAGGTACTACAGGTGATAGTACCGGTGAAACCACTGTGTTTCATGTAAAGGTTTGCACTATATACTCCATTTCACTGAACTGTACAAGCTGACTAAAAAAGCCTACATAACTAAGGTTGTTAAAAGTGTGAGCATGCTGATCATTATCTATAAACAGTGTATCAATATTTTCTGCAAACATGCCTTTTGGACTTGTGTGTATATTTTAGGTAAAGATACTATGTAACTATTGCCAGTCTCAAACAGCACTGCTTAGTTTGCAGATACACGTCAAACCAAAGATTCAGAAATGAGTGAGAGTTGTTTCACTCATTAGGTAAAAGGTAATGCTCTATATTTGTTCTGACAATTTTCTGATTAAAAAACTTGACTAAAAAGCCTGATTAAAAAAACATTTTGTACAAGTAACGTTGGCTTGCAAACATATGTTTTAATGTATTTGTAAAATAAAAGAATTATCACTTATACTAATTTAAAATTATTTAATTTTTTAGACAACAGCTATAATTCAGTAATTCCTATTCCTTAGAACTGTACAACCCCTGGCAAAAATTATGGAATCACCACACTTGGAGGATGTTCACTCAGCTTTTGTACTTTGTAGCAAATAAACAAATCACAGACATGATACAAAACAAATTTTGTTTAATATCTGAACATTCTGGCTTTGCGAAACATACCTCAAGCAAAAAATATATAATGAAGGCTGCTGGGTTTTGCTGCGAAAATAAGAAGTGTGAAAGTCAAAGTCTTCAGAAGAACTGTGGCTGGTTCTGCAAGATGCTCAATAAAACTTACCAGCTAAGTTCCTTATAAAACTGCACAAATTGTACCGGAGACTACTATTTTTATTTTTATTTTTCTGTCACACCAAATATTGACTTTGTTTCACTTACTACTGTTTACTGCCTTTTACGTTTTTTTTAAAAAAAAGTTTTTTTTATGTAGAAACATTTAATTTCATTATTTTGAAGGCATTTTCGCTCTACAGCATTTCTTTACATGTGCCTAAAACTTTTGCACAGGACTGTATATCCGATTGGAAAATTTTTGGTGGAAATGTAAAAAATTGGTCCATGACAAGGCTCCATTCTGCAATGCTGATCTGTCAACCACTATTTGAGAAGGTTGGAATCAGCTTGATGGAGAATATTGGTTTTCATTCACAAGTCCATGCTTCAAAGAATTCAGGCCATCATAAAAGCCAGAGGAGGAGCAACAAAGTACTAATAATTGTTGTTGATGATTCCAAAATTTTTTCCTGTACTTGATCTGGAAAAAACATGCCATTAATTAAAACAATTTAATTTAATTTGTTTGAGGTATGCTTCATGAAGCCAGAATGTTCAGCTATTAAACAAAAATGGTCAATTGTGTCATATCTGTGATTTGATTACACTGCCCTGCATCTAGAAAAATATCACACGTGCTGTTTTGCAAATCACACTTGTTTTTACCTATTTTGGTCATGCTGAGTTCAAATATGCCACTGAAAATTCCCTATCACATACTGTTTTCCCACAAAATAAGGATGAAGTTTTTAATAATTTTGCTAAATTTATATTGCGACGAACTGCTCTAGTACCACCAGGTCGATCACCTCCTCAGCGCCGCGTCCCTCAGCCAGCAACCACCTCCAGCAGGTGTTTCAGAGCTTCTGGGTGAAGGCAAACAGGCGGCCGAGCTCTTTGAAGGTCAGCGACTGGAAACGCTGACGGTGCTGTTCCGGGGTTTGGCCGACCCGCTGCAAAATCGCCCGTTTCAGGTCCGGGTATTCCAGAATGTTGGCGACTGGCAGCTGTTGGGCCACGAGCTGGACCTCACCTGAGAGAAGCGGCAACAGAAGGGCCGGCCACTGACCTTCGGGCCGGCCCCACGCCACCGCGTAGTGCTCATATAACTCCAGGAAGGCCTCCGGGTTGTCTTGCAGTCCCATCTTGGCGAGCGTGATGTGGGGCGGGGCCACGGGCGCTGCAGCTGGAATACTGGCCTGCTGCACTAGGCCCTGGAGCATCCACTGGTCCTCTGCTTGGGCATCGAGCAGGTCTTTAATGTGCTGCTCCTGGTCCCGGCGAAGCTGGAGGAGGGCCTGGTATTGGGTCTGGTGTAGGTTGGCCAGGGACGTGATGAGCTCGGCCAGTGTTGAGGATTCCATGGCGGTGACTTCCTTCTCTAATCCCGGGTTTCAGCACCAGTGTGGAAGACTTTAGTAGCGGCAAAGAGAGGGAAGGCGGAGGGAGGCTTGATTACTTTTATTTTTTTCTTCCTTTTTTCTTTCTGCTTTTCAGCGCTCTTTTATCACACACACATATGCAGCTCTGTGCAGATGGCTTTCTCTCTCTCGAGGTGCATGTCTCTCCTCTTCTTATCCTTGCCTCCTCACTGCAACAAAGAACAATCATTAGTCACATTCCCTACAGGTGTGCAATCCTTACCACTCGCTTTCTCCGGCTCCGCCCTCCATTCACAAACTGGTGCTCGTACACGCCCCCGCGTCCACAATGTTATATTCTTCTGTGGAAAAAGTAAATACACCCTTGGCCTCAGATGCTAGTATTGCCCCCTTTAGCAGAAATAACTTCTTGTAGATGTTTTGCATAATCATCCACCAGGCTTGCTGGAATTTTTGACCACTCTTCCATGCAATATTCTTTCAGTTGCAAGATGTTTGAGGGTTTTCTTGCATGTACTGCCCGTTTCAAATCCCCCACACCATTTCAGTGGGATTCAAATCTGGGCTTTGACTAGGCCATTACATAACCCTCCATTTCTTCATTTTGAGCCATTCCTTGGTGGATTTGCTAGTGTGCTTCGGATCATTATCCTGTTGAAAGGTCCACTTTCAGTTCAACTTCAACTTTTGGACAGATGGCCTCACATAATCTTCAAGCACTCTTTGATATGATGCAGAATTTATAATTGAATCAATGAATGCAAGCTGTCCAGTCCCTGAGGCAGTGAAGCAGCCCCAAACCATAAAATTTCCACCACCGTGCTTCACAGTTGGTATGAGGTGCTTCTCCTGAAAAGCTGCCTTTGGTCTGCACCAAACATGTCTGCTGTTACTGTGGCCAAACAACTGTATTTTGGATTGGTCTGTCCAGAGCACATTATTCCAAAAGGACGGGTCTTTGCCAATATGCTCATTGACAAACTGTAGTCTTGCTCTAATGTTCTTATTAGACAGCAAAGTCTTTTTCATGGCATGCCTCCCATGCAGGCCAAATGTGTGCAATCTCTTTCTGACTGTAGAAGCATGCACTTTGACACCAACAGATGCAAGACTTATAGCAGATCCTGTGATGGAATTTTGGGGTTCTTGGATACTTCTTTTTGTATCAGATGGTCTGCTCTTGGGCTGAATTTGCTGGGACGGCCAGTCAAACAATTTAGAATTTTTAAATCCCTTGCCAGACTAGGCATCCACAAACTTACAGAACTCTTTAGATCTTGGCATGATGACACCACACACCTCAATAGCAAAGGGAACACCAGACACTAGATGTGTGAGTTTTAAATAAGACATGTTCCACCTGCACTCCCTAAGTAAGTTCTAATCACTGGCACCCAATCTTGAACATCTGACTCTAATTTTATGGATTTGAAGGTGTGATAAATGTAGGGGTGTACTTACTTTTTCCATGGGACTGATCTGTTTTTTGCTTATTTACATTTTGAAAATTACTACAAAATGTCCATTTTGTGTGTCATTTGATAGAGTGTATCAACTGTATTAATAGGCATTGTTTCAAAGAGGATAAAATGTTTGCTTGTCCAAATATGTGGAAAAAACTAAAAAAAAAAAAAAAACCTATTTCCATGGATGTACTTACTTTTTCTCATGACTGTACTATTGAATCAGACACATTCTAAGCCAGAAAGACATTCTAAGCCAGCACAGTTGTGGTGTCAGGCAATTAGGAGGGATAATTTTGGTCAGAGGAACTGACCAATTTCATCTCAGATAAGTAATTAAATATCATATCAGTGAAGTTGGCTTGTTAATAATTTTTAAACATTTTTAAACATTAACTATTTTGTTTATTGGGTATAATAAAAATATGTTAACATGCTTTAATGTTAAAAAATGCATTATTTGTCAAATAATGTACATTATTGCAGTCCCTCTATTCCCAGGCTGCCTGAAATGCTTTGATTTTTCTCAACGCACCTCCTTCTGAAAAACCCAGAGTGCTCAGATTGGCCACCTGACCCGTTGCATTGTGATTGGCCGAAAACCTCACGAGTGTGTCAGAAATATAACGCCCCTTGGGTTAGCTTTAGCCTCCAAAGCTTCTAAAGCAATTCTAAGCGCCCAAGCAACGTCATCGGTTTTACTGTATTACTTCAAGCCCGAGTCAGATTCAGAAAATGCGGATGATCAAGTGGAAGCAAGTTTGCAAACAAGACTTGAACAGAGTGTTTCACAGTGGTAAGTTTTTATTTTGTAACTCTCTTACCTTTCAGATACGATGTAAATTCCGAACGTCCCAGGTTTAGGAAGCTGTCCTCTGTAAAATTAGCTGTGCACAAGCAAACATTCAGGTTGTGCTGCTCAGGAACAGCATTATAATTAAACAGTAACCACTGATTTGTCCATTTTCGGAAGGCTAAACAAAGTGGTTTTGCTTTCGCACTGAAACACACAGCGTCTCTGTTACATGGGGCCTGAATTCAATGAAGCCTCGCCTTCTTTCTTTGTGGCTGCCTTTGGGCAGGATTATGCCGATAGTGCACTTTGTGACGTAGAGAAACTATGGAAGTAAATCTGGATTTCGAACGACGCGTTTCGGGCAGGTCTGGAGCAGTGCTCTCTGTTAGATAAAGTAAATCACTTTACGGGAGACTATGAGCTTTGGGACTTTGCAGAGCTTATACATGCACAAACTGATACATTACACACCCAAACAAAAGGAAAACATTAAATATCATGATATGACCCCTTTAACATACTGTGACACTCTACCAAGTTCAGGCAGAAATGAAGAAGCCAGAGGCAGGCTTGGAGCAACTCAAAAAGGCATTTTATTCTCTTCTCTTTACTTTTGCTTTTCAGCCGTTTTATTTTTTCCACACACGCATGCACACACACGGCTCTGTGCTGGGTGCCGCTCTCATATATCGGCCTGCCGCCTGACATAGCCTAAACCCCCTGTCCGACGCATTTGTCTGTAAAACAAAAGGGAGAGTGAAGTCAGGAGAATGTAAAAGTGGTCCACCACAGAGTACAGCTTTTACCTGAGTGAAAGCCTGCTGGCACTACTCCCTCCATTGGACGGGTTCTGGCACTCCCTTTTTAGTGAGATCAGTCAGTAGGCTGGTGACATAATAATTAGGCACAAATCTCCGATAATAGCCAGCCAGCCCCAAAGCCTGTCTTACCTCCTTTTTGGTCTTGGATCTCGGGCAGGCCACAATCGTTACTGTCTTATCAATTTGGGGACGCACCATTCATTACTGTAGATAATGTCATCGACGGTGCTGTGAAAAAGTATTTCCTGATTTCTTCTGTTTTTGTGTATATCTCATACTAAATAGTTTTATATCTTCAAATGAAATACAACATGCAATACAGTTTTTATTTATTTTTTTGTTTCCGTTTCCTATTCCCACCTCGGGATGCCCATCTCCAGTCCAGTTCCAGTCCAGAACCAGCCTCTAAGAAAATTCCAGATGACGCCAGTGCCTGTGAAGATTTTGGATGATACCAACCATCAAAATCGTCACATCACAAGCTCTACGCGTGTTGCTCCTGGGGTAGCAGTGGACCTGAACCGTTCTCCTCTCTGGGCCATCCTGGTCCATCCAGGTGCCCTGCTTCTGGAGTTCTCGTCGCTTTGAGGCCACTCGCCACTAGCCCCGTATGTACAGCCTGGGGATACACTTTGAAGCCGTGAAGATGGGACTGGACTGAAAGTCCAAGACCGGACATTCTTCTTTAGGATTTTCTGGCAGAGCAGAATTCATGTTTCCCTCAATTATTGCAAGTTGCAAGTCCCCACACCATCACACTGCCACCACCAAGCTTGACCGTAGGTATGTTCTTTTTGTGCAATTCGATCCACAGAACATTCTCCCCAAAGGCAAAATTCAGACAAGTTTTCACCTAGCCACTCTTCCATGGATGCCATTTTTGCTCAGTGTCTTTCTGATAGTGGAATAATGAACACTGGCCTTTATTGATGCAAGAGGCCTGTAGTTCCTTTGGTGTTGTCCTTGGATGAGTCGTTCCTGTGCTCTTAGAGGAATTTTGGAAGGTCTGCCACTTCTGGGAAGGTTCACTACTGTGCCGAGATTTTTCCATTCGGAGATAATGGCTCTCACTGTGGTTCTTTGGAGTCCCAGAGACTTTAAAATAGCTTTTCAACCCTTCCCAGACTGATGCTCTTCGCAGACTATGAATGCAGTTTCATAGGTTTGGGGAATAAGTGGGCAAACCTATGGGGGCAAATACATTTTCATAAAGGCACAGTTGATATTGGATAAATGTTTTGCTTCAATAAATAACATTATAATTTAAAAATTAAAATTTTTGTTTACTCAGGTTGCTTTTCCTTTTATCTTAGATTTAGTTTTAATTTCTGAAACAATTTAGTATGAGATATACAGAAAAAAAAAATCACTGTAAATAGCAGCGTCTGGATGGAGGTTTCTGTCCATGAGTCGCTGGAACGCCACGGGTGCTCCAAACAACCCAAAAGGAAGGGTCATGAATTGGTGTAATCCAATCTCTTTGTCAAATTCATTGTAGAACAAAAGTGAGCTGCTTCTATCCATTCACCTTACCTCATAGTTGACATCCCCAACCTGCTGTGTGACCTCTAAGGATCCTTGCCATTTGGTGAGTAATTTAGAGCTTGACGTGGGTAGCAAAACGAGCACTTTATCTCCTGGTGTGAACTCTCATTGCTGAGCAGCCCTGTTATACATCAGGGATTGTTCCAAGATATGTAATATTGGATCATTTTCCACAATAAATAAATAACAAAGTATAATATATATTTTTAAATGTCTCATTTGTTTAATTGGGTTCTCTTTGTCCACTTTTAGGACTTGTGTAAAAATCCGATGATGTTTTAGGTCATATTTATGCAGATATACAGTACTGTGCAAAAGTTTTTGGCACCCTATTTTTTTTAGTACAAATTTTGTTACAGATTTTTTTATTTTATGACTTCTACATTATTAAGTCAGTACAAAAAACATTTTAGATTCCCAAACATTAGTTTTCTAGCACAAAATTAAATGTTACAGAAAAATGTTTGTATGTGACCACTTTTCAGACAAAAAACACAATGAAGGCTGCTGGGTTTTGCTGCAAAAATAGTGAGACAGTCAAAGTCTCCAGAAGAACTGTGGTTGGTTCTGCAAGATGCTCAATAAAACTTACCAGCTAATATCCTTATATGCGTCACTGGATATAACCTATCCTTAATAATCGAGAAATAGGGGTGGGACAGCGTAAAATTAGGCTGAATTTGCTGACCATCAATTACTCTCACATGGTTTAAGGCATGCTGAAGGGTCTTGTCGCACGACTGCTCCAAGGGGAAATCCCAGAGGGGAATCCTCACCAAGAGGGGAGAAGCAGAGCTCCCCGCACTCTCTGTGTCCCTCTGATGTGGAGCTGACATCAATGTCCCTGTCACCACCTCCCCAGCCAATGCTGTGCACATTCCACAACATTTCTCATTACTGCAGGACCTATCCACAAACATTTCTCTCACTAATGCTCAAAACCCCAGCCAATTTGTCCCTAGGGTTAGTGGATGGGTGAGGTGAGGACTAACTGCTGCCTCCACTATATGTCTTTGCCCCCGAAATTTAAAGATAACTGGCACCAGCGGATATTCGTGAACATCCCCGTGCACACTCCTCACCTTCACCAAATGTGCATTTACCAGTGCTTCACCTTAAACCTTGAACTGATGTCTGGTTACAGTCCACATCCACCAATGCATGGTATGTACCCCCTTGAACACTCACCGGTATGCAGTATGTCCCGGCTTGATCAGGGGTGGCCTGTGCCATGTCAGGATCCAGATCAACACACACCTCTGTCATGTGGCATTGGTCCTGGAAATGCCCAGGCTCCCCACAGTGCCAGCACACTGGCCCATTCTTTACTCCCACACCTGTGGCCCTGGATTCACCCACCTGGGGGAGAGAGGAGACAGGGTAGAGGAAGGGGAAGGGAAAGCACAGGTTCAGGGAACTGGTTTCAGGGGAATTGGTCTCTGTTTCCATGGAGTAGGGATGGGGAAAGGGCGTGGAGGAGGGGGAGAGGTGTGGGAGAGATGGAGGAAGAAGGGAAGGGTGGGGCTCGTCTGCCCCTGGATACGCTGCCAAGTGGTCCTCTGCCAACTGGACCACCTTGTCAAGCAACACCGGACAGTGGCACTGGACCCACTCCAACGTCCCTTCTGGAAGTCAGGTGACGAACTGCTCCAGCACCATGAGGTCGAACACATCTTCAGCGCTGCATCCTTCAGCCAGCAACCGGCAGCTTCTGGGGAACGCAAAAGGGTGACCGATCTCATGGAAGGTCAGCAAATGGAAGCGCTGATGGTGCTTTTCTGGGGTGTGGCCAACCCATTGCAAAATGTTGGCGACTGACAGCTGCTGGGCTGCGAGTTGGGCTTCACCAGTCTGGAGCAGCAATAGCCGGGCCGCCAACTGACCCTCGGGCCAGCCCCACGCCACCGCAGAGCATTCATACAGCTCCAGAAAGGCTTCCGGGTTGCCCTGCAGTCCCACCTTGGCAAGGGTAATGTGGGGCATGGCCACGGCGGCTGCCGGGGCCACAGCTGGAATACCAGCCTGCTAGACAAGGCCCTGGAGCACCTGCCAATCTGCTGCCTGGGTGTTGAACAGAATGTGCTGTTCCTGGTCCCAGCACATCTGGAGGAGGGCCTGATGCTGGGTCTGGTGGAGGTTGGCTAGGGACGTGATGATCTCAGCCAGCGGTAAGGACACTATGATGGCATCTTCCTCAGTTATCCCGGGTGTTGGCACCAGTGTGACACTCTCCCAAGTTTGGCCAGAAATGAGGAAGCTGGAGGCAAGCTTGGAACAAATCAAAAAGGCATTTTATTCTTTTCTCTTTGCTTTCAGTTCAGCATTTTTTTTTCTCACACACACACACACACACACACACACACACACACACACACACACACACACCTCTATGCTGGGTGCCACTCTCTCTCGAGGCACTCATCTCTCTCCTTTTTATCCTCACCTCTGCTCACTAACTTTGGTTCATCTAACAAGTGAGTTTATGACATCTGGTTGGGCAGCACCTTGGCTTTTAGTTTAGCTCTATAGCACTTGCTGTCTTTTATTGGTAAAAGAGAACATAATAAGTAGTTAACATTTTAGCTAATGTCAGTCTGTTTCCTACATAGAATTCATGATAGATTCTTCAGTCAGATTATATCTAAGTAGCATCAGGTTGCTAGGCAACTTAGGTCTTTTTGCAACCAGAGGCCTGTACCATGAAACAGTCAGGGCTGTTTCTAGGGATAGGCGAACTAGGTGGTTGCCTAGGGTGCCACCAGCTTGGTGTTTGTCACTACATAACTGAACGTCAGTAAAAGAAGATGGCAGTGTTGTAATTTTGTATCTTCAGTGAATGAAGTGTTGTATTTTATCTACAGTGAACGGAGGCAAGACCAATCAGACAGTGTTTACAGGAAAATACATGGAAATACTCGTGTCTTATTGGCTTGAATTCTGCCAAACACTAGCTCACACAGTCAGTTATGGTGAAAGGGAAAATGGATATATGCCGTTTTTCTATACCAGTAAAGGGGTTGAAACTGAAACACTAACATCCTCTCATGCTGAGCCAGAACAACAATGTGTGTAAATGTCTGAGTTCCAAGTTACATGAACATGATATGAGTAGAGCTTAAGGACAGCTAACATACTTTCAATGGCACTGTAGCAGCTAAACCCTTGCAATTATAGCTTATTTGTGCCTAGTCTCACATTAGATAGTCAAAGTGTCTTATATTTTATTGGTCTGATAGTCCTACAAACAGTGGTAATAACTGAGGCAAGTTTTATGTTAAATCCAACTTTTTGTCTGATCATGTCATACATTGACAGCTAAGTTACCACAGCTTCCATAAAACAAAACTTTAGGCTGCTTGCTGAGCTGATAAAGTTGAGCTGAAGAATTGACCATTATTTTTCTCATGTTTTAGGAGGCACCAATAGGAATCTCACCTAGGGCACCAAAATGGCCAGAAATGGCCCTGGGGCAGGTTATGTTCGGGGTAAGAGAACTCAAACCCAACTTGGACCAATCAGCTATGAGCAAATTGACATAAATGACACGGCTGGAGTCTCATATCTTTGTCAACTTCTTGAGCCGCACATTAAAATTCTGACACCCCAAAGCCATGCTCTTACTGTACCGCAAATTGTATGTATTGCTTTGCGGTTCTTTGCAAATGGTACATATTTGCATGCGATGGCATTATTCCTGTCCAAATATATTTTCACAAATTTAAACATTGTTTAAGTTATGATGCTGACTGCCAGTGAGCATCAGACATTACAGGTGAAATTAGAGTCAGGTGTTTTCAATCAATGGGATGACTATCAGGTGTGAATGAACGCCCTGTTTTATTTCAAGAACAAGGATCTATCAAAGTCTAATCTTCACAACATGTTTGTGGAAGAGTATCATGGCAAGGAGATTTCTGAGGACCTCAGAAAAAGAGTTGTTGTTGCTCATTAGGCTGGAAAAGGTTACAAAAGCATCTCTAAAGCGCTTGGACTCCACCAATACATAGTCAGATAGATTGTGTACAAATGGAGGAAATTTAAGACCATTGTTTCCCTCCCCAGGAGTGGTCAACCAACAAAGATCACTCCAAGAGCAAGACGTGTAATAGTCTACGGGGTCACAAAGGAGCCAGGGTAACTTCTAAGCAACTAAAGGCCTCTCTCACATTGGCTAATGTTAATGTTCATGAGTCTACCATAAAGAGAACACTGAACAACAATGGTCTGCATGGCAGGGTTGCAAGGAGAAAACCACTGCTCTCCAAAAAGAACATTGTTGCCCTTCTGCAGTTTGCTAAAGATCATATGGACAAGCCAGAAGGCTACTGGAACAATATTTTGTGTATTGATGAGACCAAAATAACATTTTGGTTTAAATGAGAAGGGTTATATTTGGAGAAAAGAAAACACTGCATTCCAGCATAAGAACCTTATCCCATCTGTGAAACATTGTGGTGGTAGTGTCCTGGTTTGTTCCTCCAAGCCGATGTGCAGGACTGATCAACAGTTACCAGAAATGTTGATATTGCTGCACAACAGGGTCAAACCAGATACTGAAAACAAAGGTTCACATACTTTTGCCACTCACAGATATGTAATATTGGATAATTTCCCTCAATAAATAAATGACCAAGTATACTATTTTTTATATAATTTGTTTAATTGGGTTCCCTTTATCTACGTTTAGGATTTGTGTGAAATTTTGAAGATGTTTAGGGAATATTTATGCAGATATATAAAAAATTCTAAAGGGTTCACAAAATTTCAAGCACCACTGTAACTTCAGTACCCGACTTCATTAATGTTCATGAGGCTGAATGGGCAAATCCCCACAGCTAGGTTCCACTCTTCTAGTGGAAAGCCTTCTCAGAAGAGTGGGAATGCATATGGGTGTGATTGTCAGGTGTCCACCTGTCTACTTTTGGCTATATAGTGCATATAATTAAATTTACAGCTCACAGTAGTTACTATGAATAAGATTTCAGAGTAGATTGTAAGTGTAAGAAATTGTCAAAATATAATATTTCACTTTTACATGAGCAAAATGTTGGTCCATGTCTTGAAAGCATAGCACTATTTTCTATTATAATGAAGATCTTGTGTATGTTGGTGGTGGGGTGGCTGGCCGCCTTGTCCCAGGGAGCCCTCATGTCTCTGTTACCTTCTGGCTCTCCCTTTTAGTTATGCTGTCATAGCTAGTCTTGCCGAAGTACCTGCTTTCACTCATGCAAAGTACACTGCCCTTAACCATTATGGGACAATAAGCATACCTAATTCTCTCCCTCTCCCTCTCTCTCTCCCCCCTTCTCCTCTTCTGTCGAGCCACACATGATACTCCTGAGATGCCAGTGATCCCGACCCCTTCTGCTCTCTGGACCTTCCTGATCCATCCTGATGCCCTACTTCTGGTTGGAGATCTCATCAATTGGAAGTCACATGCTGCTGCTGAGGATGGCCCCACACGGTGCAGCCTAAAGGTCATTGAGATTACACTGGTGAAGTTCAACAAAACAGACTTCATATAAAAACTGTAATGAATTTTCATGGTCTCACAGCTGCTATTTGACCATGTGGTACTGGTATATTTATTGAAGAGATTTATTTATTTATAATCGCACTATCCGGTGTTACCCAGATGAGGATGGGTTCCCTTTTGAGTCTGGTTCCTCTCAAGGTTTCTTCCTCATATCGTCTCAGGGAGTTTTTCCTTGCCACCGTCGCTGATGGCTTGCTCATTGGGGATAAATTCATAAATTTAAAATCTATGTCCTGAATTTATATACTTATGTAAAGCTGCTTTGGGACAATGTCCATTGTTAAAAGCGCTATACAAATAAACTGAACTTGAACTTGTATGTTCTGAGTGCATGCAGACTTGATGACCATCCATTATTTTTCTCCTCACATGCAAATGGCTTTGAAAGTGCAACATTCAACAACACACTGGATAGAATTAAAAATTCTCCAAATTGCAGTTCTCCAAAAGGCCCATACTAAGCGCCAATAACACTCTTTATTTACTGGTTTTGGTTCTGTTTGATACATTTAAACAGATTACACTTCGTAAACATAGAAATAGAAACAGAGAAATGATATACTAATATGACTAATATGAAAATGGCTGATCAGGTTTTAGATTGAGAACCATCACTCTAATAGTTAGGGCTATCAGAATACCACAATGCTTTTGGACAACTATGCTTGGGCTGTTCTATATTTTCACTGCTTTGGATAGTCTATTGAACTGTGACAAACAGGTCACTGGTGAACAATGGTGAAAGTCAATATCTACACTGTCAGTGACCTACTTCCTCCTCACTAGGAAGTGCTTTCTAGCTTAGCCACCAAAAAAGTTAATATGTACTTCATAAGGTGGAATTACACTTGCACAGCTTCAGTATAAGTATTGTTCCCATACAGTGGTTTGTGAACCCTTTAGAATTTTCTATATATCTGCATAAATATTACCTAAAACATCATCAAATTTTCACACAAATCCTAAAATTAGATAAAGAGAACCCAATTAAACAAATGAGATAAAAATATACTTGGCCATTTATTTATTGATGAAAATGATCAAATATTACATATCTATAAGTGGCAAAAGTGTGTGAACCTTTGCTTTCAGTATCTGGTTTGACCCTGTTGTGCAGCAATAACTGCAACTAAACATTTCTGGTAACTGTTGATCAGTCTTGCACATCGGCTTGGAGGAATTGTAACCCATTCCTCAGTACAGAACAGCTTCAATTCTGGGATGTTGGTGGGTTTCTGCACATGAACTGCTTGCTTCAAGTCTTTGCACAACATTTCTATTGGATTAAGGTTAGGACTTTGACTTGACCATTCCAAAACATTTACTTTATTCTTTTTTAACCATTCTTTGGTAGAACAACTTGTGTCCTTAGGGTCACTGTCTTGCTGCATGCCCCACTTTCTCCTGAGATTCAGTTCCTGGACAGATGTCCTGACATTTTCCTTTAGAATTTGCTGGTATAATTCAGAATTCATTGTTCCATCAATGATGGCAAGTCATCCTGGCCCAGATGCAGCAACACAGGCCCAAACCATGATACTACCACCACATTTCACAGACAGGATAAGGATCTTAGGATATTCTTCAAATATAACCCTTCTCATTTAAACCAAAAAATTTACTTCGGTCTCATAAATCCAGAAAATATTGTACCAGTAGCCTTCGGGCTTGTTCACATGATCTTTAGCAAACTGCAGACGGGCAGCAATGTTCTTTTTGGAGAGCAGTGGTTTTCTCCTTGCAACCCTGCCATGCACACTTAGATAAATCCTTGTTCTTAAAATAAAATAGGGCGCTCACTCACACCTGATCGTCATCCCATTGATTGAAAATACCTGTCTCTAATTTCACCTTCAAATTAACTGCTAATCCTAGACGTTCACATACTTTTGCAACTTACAGATATGTAATATTAGATAATTTTCCTCAATAAATGGGTTCTCTTTGTCTGCTTTTAGGATTTGTGTGAAAATTTGATGATGTTTTAGATCATTTTTATGCAGATATATCGAAAATTCTAAAGGGTTCGCAAACTTTTAAGTGCCACTGTACAGTTGTTCACAGCAGGCTTCTATGTCACATGTAAAATGTAACCTATTGTGAAGTGGCATACAAATGTGGATGCACAAGTTCTGTTAGACTCTAACACTCTCCAACACTGTCATGGTTGTTGTGATGCTTTGTTCAGTTTGCTTCCTTGCTTCACCTTTTGGTCTGCTGTGCCCAATGTTGTTATTGCATCTTGCAAACACAGTTTGTGTTAATAGTTTGTAGCCAGTAATTCCTAAGATTGTTCACAACCAACACTAAGAATGACTACAGTATACACAGGGCAGCCATCTTGTGCACAGTTTAGAATGTGTAGGTCAATTAGGAGACTTTGGTCATATTAGCTTGACCAGTGAATTTTTTGGACAAGTCAAAATAACCATACATTGATTTAATTTTTTGGACATCTGTTGCTTGTGTGTGTGTGTGTGTGTGTGTGTGTGTGTGTGTCTGTGTGTGTGTGCAAATGATGTTGGAAGAGCCACTACTCAGCACCAGGAGGAAAAGGGGCAAGAAACCATTTTCAGAATATCATGCCTGGGTTAGCACTTTCCACTCAGTCTCTGACACTGGTGCAGTTGGGGAGGGAAGGGCCTGCTCCCTGGAAACTCAGAGCATTGATTTAGTCTGGCTAATGGAAATAATTCTTCACTCAATGGTCAACTTTTTCCCCCAGCTAATTCAGACACTAGCAACATGCAACAGAACCCCCTGTCTTCTGACCATTTTCTCTGACAATTGTGAGAAAAAAGCATAACTTGAAAATGAAATTTCATGTGTCAACATTTGTTTGACTGGTGTATGTAATATAAAGGAATTTCCAGTCAGGCAACTGTTTTTTGGCTGTATGAAAACAGCTGACCTCTTAGAATGTTTACACCTTTCAAATTTGTTAAATATACTACTTGCTCAGGAACTTTGTAATTCTTAATTATTTCATATGCCTTTTGTGTAACTAAATACATTTTGTTTGTGCTTCTATGAAATGTATTTTCATTTCATAAGTGTTAACTCTTTCAGTGTTCATTTGTGTTCAATTAGACATGAATAAACACTGTAGATGCTTATTCAACACTGTGGATTTTACTCTGTGTGCGTGTGTGTGTGTGTGTGTGTGTGTGTGTGTGTGAGTGAGTGAGAGAGAGAGAGAGAGAATGGAAAAAGTTGAAAAAGGCCAAGGAGGTGGTGATGTAGGAAGATGAACGACCCTGCACCAGTCACACTGACTGGGTGTTGCAATGTGTCAAGAAGTTGGGGGGAGGGGGGCCTATGGACGACGCCAACTTCTTGACACATTGGAATTCCTCAGCACAGGAGCAAAATACTTGATTTTGAACAGGAAAAAGATAAGCACTGAACTTTTTCCTAACCAATTTTTAAAAGGCGTTTTGTTGGTTTTTCAGATATGTTTACTGTATTCATCTGTATGTTATACATGGTTAATTTTCTTAAGAATCATTTCTTGCATGGTTTGTGGGATTTTAAATGCCCAGCCCAAAGTTAATATTATTCAGCAGACCCTGCACTAATGTAGTACACATTTTTTTTTAAAATTCATTGATGATCATGCGGCAGACATTTTCCAGTGAAATGCAAATAACTGGGTGTGTACGTGACAAATGACAGCTGACACAACTCAAGAACACAGCGGTGAGATTGCGTGTGAGCTTTTTTTCCCCTCTCATTTCACAGCATGGTATTAAAAAGGAAACAAAAGAAAACCGGGGAAACTGAGGCTTAGCCGCTTTTAAGTGGCTCTGACACGTGCACACGCACAAACACACCGGCCCAGCTTGCTAAACCAGAGAGACGAAACAGCTTGTTAATATAAACCAACAAATAAGCAACATGTGTGCAACGTTAATTCCCCATTCCCCCATTTTCCCGCTGCAGACATCCGCTAAACCGCACCCCCACCTAGCAGAGTGTATTAGTGCCTCTAATACGCAAAATATTTGGACATTGACAAAGTTATTGTTATTTTAGCTATCACAGTAAATTGGACTGATGATGATTTGAAATTAGTGATTGAAATTAAATCGTATATGAATATGAACTCAGATCTTCAGCTTTAATGTGAGTGTATTTGCATCCAAATCAGGTGAATGGTGTAGGAATTGTCCTTCATTATTTCACTTACAAGTAAGCAGATAAAAGTTCTAGAGTTGATTTCAACTGTGGCATTTGACACAACTTGACAACAGATTTTAATTTGTTTCTGTAAATGCTCAATATGAAGTCCAAAGAATTGTCAGTGAAGCAAGCCAATTTTAGGCTGAAAAATCAAAACAAACCCATGAGAGAGAGCAAAAACATTAGAGGCCAGGGGCCTGTTGCACGAAGCAAGTTGCAGAGTATATTTTGAGTTGACAAAACCAAACTAATCCAACCCTAATTAAGGTTTCATGAAGCTGGTTATCAACTTTCTCAGTCAACCCAGGTTTTAACCCTGAATCAATGTTTACTTATCGTGCATGTGCACATAAAAGCCAGACATTTTCAGCAATAAAAACAGCCAATAGTGTTGAACATGAAAAAAAGCAGGTGTGCATACTTTTCGGCTGAAGAGCAAGAAATTATTTTATATGATGGAACATAAACCTAAACCAACCACAAAAAGCAACACTGTTGTGGCTGCCAAAGGTCAGGAAAATTGCGGCGGAACATTGCTGATTGTGTAAATGCCTAAGTTTACTTTTATAGGCTCACAATGAGAATAATCAAATTGAAAACTTAAAACCCCCAACATGAGCGTTTTCATGTAAATTCATTTAATATAAATGTAAAATGTTTTAATTAAATATTAATAAAATAAATATCAATTTGTGACAATATATTAGGACAGGAATAATGCCACCACATTCAAATATGTACCATCTGCTGAAAATCTATATCTTTTGCTCATATGGTCATCAGGAAAAGCCAGGGGATTGTGTCTGTCCCTAAAAGTTCTTTCTCAAAGTGCCCTTCTTATTATTTGCGCTTTGAGCTCCACAGGATTCTCAACAAATGTTGAAGCCATTGCTACAAACACTAAAGAGTTCATTTTGATGCGTCAGATTTATATCACTTTGCTCACAGCTGACTTGTCCAATTTGGGTTTGCTATTTCTTACCCAGAATAAAACCTGCTCCAGAGCAGGTTAGTCGTGTAGTGTAAGTTACCATGGTGATGAAAATTGCTAAAAACCAATCCACCTTGTTGAGACAGAAAAAACAGAGTTTGCTCAAACTAAACGCAAACTTATATGGGTAGCCACTGAAACCTGCTTCGTGCAACAGGCCTCAGGATGTAGGAGTATCTGTGTCAAAGTCAACAATCAAAAGAAGCCTTCACCAGTCTAAACACAGAGGGTTTACCAAGATGTAAACTAACGGTAAGCCTCAAAAAAGGAAGAGTTTGCAAAAAAAAAAAAAAGTCTGTACAGTTCTGGACAAACATCCTAACAGATGAAACAAAGATCAACTTTCGTGTGTGTCTCTTTAAATGCAAATGAGCTGCTGCTCCCCGCCCCCTTTCCAGAAGAGGGCTGTGCCTTTACAGCTAGTGCTTCGGATACTACGGCAACAACAAATCATGAGAACCAATATGACTGACACAGTAAATACCGGTGTTCAGCCCAATATGTATGAATTATACAGACAGTAAGCTTTTTCAGGTTAAAAATAAAAATGACGACATAGTGAATACAATAAGAGACAATGATAACTTTAGCCACATTAGCCATGGAATTTGCTAACAAGCACATTTGGAAAGGCGATTTGCAAACATTCACAAAATAATGTGCGATACTTACGTCTTCTGGATATGAAGCTGGATCACGAGCAGTTGGTACTGATCCATCCTTGAGAATCAACTTTTCAGCAAATCCTGCTTTGTATTGACCCTTGTTCACAAAGCAGTCTGGTGTAAAATTATTCAAACAAACATATATGAATGTAGCTATATTTTGGGGCACATCAGCGGAGGAATCTATGCTAATAGGGCAGTCTCAGTCACCAGTCGTGGGTGGGACCTATCCCGACATGACGTTGGAGAGAAAATGCGAATGACTCATTTTGATACACTGTTTATGATTTATGGGGAATATAAAAAGGGAGTGGGTGGATTTGTACCATTATAGGGTGGCTGTGTACACACACTGCTGACACACATTTATGTTCAAACACTATGTAAAAGTGAATTTTGCATAATAGTTCCCCTTTAATGTTCATGAGTCCACCATCAGGAGAACACTGAAGAACAATGCTGGGCATGGAAGGGGCTGCAAGGAGAAAGCCATTGCTCTCCAAAAGAAACATTGCTGCCCATCTGCAGTTTGTTAAAGATCGCATGGACAAGCCAGGAGACTATTGGAAAAATGTTTTGTGGACAGATGAGAACAAAATAGAACTTTTTTATTTAAATGAGTAACATTATGATTGGAGAAAGGAAACACTGCATTCCAGCATAAGAATCTTATCTCATCTGTGAAACATTGTGGTGGTAGTATCATGGTTTGGGCCTGTTTTGCTGCATCTGGCCCAGGATGGCTTACCATCATTAATGGAACAATGAATTCTGAATTATACCAGTGAATTCTAAAGGAAAATGTCAGGACATCTTTCTGTGAATGGAATCTCAAGAGAAAGTGGGGCATGCGGCAAGACAACGACCTTAAGCACATAACTTGTTCTACCAAAGAATGGTTAAAGAAGAATAAAGTTAATGTTTTGGAAAGAACAAGTCAATGTCCTGACATTAATTCAAAGGAAAAGTTGTGGACGAACCTGAAGCAAGCAGTTCATGTGAGGAAACCCACCAGCATCCCAGAGTTGAAGCTGTTCTGTACTGAGGAATGGGCTAAAATTCCTCCAAGCCAATGTGCAGGAGTGATCAACAGTTACTGGAAATGTTTAGTTGCAGTTATTGCTGCACAGGGGGGTCACAACAGATACTGAAAGCAAAGGTTCAAATATTTTTGACTCTGACAGACTTTTTTTTATTTTCCTCAATAAAAAAATGATCAAGTATAATATTTTTGTCTCATTTGTTTGACTGTGTTCTCTTTATCTACTATTAGGATTTGTGTGAAAATCTGATTATGTTTTGACATTTAAGAAGAAATACAGAAAATTATAATGGAATATATATCTGTGCAAAAGATTTAGGCACATGCAAAGAAATGCTGTAGAGCAAAGATGCCTTCAAAATAATGAAATTAAATGTTTCTACATTTAAAAAAATCACAGTACTGTACAGTATATATATACACACACACACACACACACACACACACACACACAGTGGGTATAGAAAAGAATCACATTTTGTTGCTTTTCAGCCTGAAATAAAGACAGACACAGTTTTTGTTTTATCCAGCTGTATTTACTCAGTGCAACTTATAACATCCAAGTGAAAGATAGAACACTAACATGTCAGAAAAAAAAACAAAAAAAAAACAGAATCACTGAGTTGGAAAAAGGATCACCCCCCATTTTTTGGAACCACCTTTTGCTTTAATTATAGCCTTTAGTCTGTTGGGATATGTCTCTACTAACTTTGCACATCTAGACTTTGCAATATTTGACCACTCTTCTTTGCAGAACTGCTCAAGTTCAGTTAAATTTGATGGTCACCGTTTGTGGACTGCAGTCTTCAAGTCATTCCACAGATTTTCAATGGGGTTTAAGTCTGGGCTCTGACTAGGCCATGCAAGGACATTCACATTTTTCTCCTTCAACCACTGTGTGGTTAGTTTTGCTGTGTGATTTGGGTCATTGTCATATTGGAAGGTAAACCTTCCTCCCATTGACAACTTTCTGGCAGAGGGCAGCAGATTTTCTTCAAGAATTTGACTGTATTTTGCCCCATCCATATTTCCTTCTATCCTGACAAGTGCTCCAGTCCTTGCTGCAGAGAAACACCCCCATAACAGGATATTACCATCTCCATGCTTTACTGTAGGAATGGTGTTATTTGAGCTGTATTGGATTTCCGCCAGACATATCGTTTGGTGTTGAGGCCAAATAATTCAATTTTAGCCTCATCTGACCTGAATCTTCAAGGTGCTTCTTGGCAAAGCTCAGTTGTGACTGCATTTGGCCTTTCTTGAGGGGTGGCTTTTTTCTTGTAACCATCCCATACAAGCCACATTTGTGGAGAATTTATGATATTGTTATCATAGGCACACAATGACCACTCTTTGTCATAAATTCCTGCAACTGCTTCAGAGTTGTTGTAGGCCTCTTGGTAGCCTCACTGACCAGTTTCCTCTTGGCTCTTTCATCCAGTTTGGAGCGACGTCCTGATCCAGAGAGGGTCTGTGTTGTACCAAATACCTTCCAGTTCTTAACAATAGATTTCACTGTGCTTCTAGGCATTGATAAAGCCTTTGACATTTTTTTGTATCCATTTCCTGACTTGTGCCTGTTCACAACTTTATCCCGGAGATCTTCTGACAGTGCCTTGCCACCCATAGTTGATTGTTTGCTTCAGTTGCACTACCAAGGACTGATATGCTCTAGGAAAGCTCTTTTCATGCTGAGCTAATCAAAATGACCAGAGCTGATCACAGTTGACAAAGTCAAATGGCTTTGTGTGCCATTGAGAAGGTGATTGGTTACACCTGATTGAGTCATTTTTAGGAGGGGGGTGATCCTTTTTCCAATTCCGCGATTCTGTTTTTAATTTTTTTTTCTGACATGTTGGTGCTATATCTTTCACTTGGATGTTATAAGTTGCACTGAGTAAACACAGCTGGATAAAACAAAAACAGTGTCCGTCTTCATTTCAGGCTGAAAAGCAACAAAATGTGATTATTTTAAAGGGGGATGATTCTTTTCTATACCCACTGTATACACAAACATACACACAGGGGTGCTTAAAAGTTTGTGCTTAAAAATTCTATTTCTATATTCTATAAAAACTATTTCTAATTCATACTAACTTTTATATAGGGGTGCATGTATACAGGAGTGCACATAACTGGAGTGCATGTATGACCAAAATGAAAAATGCGCAGGCTTAATTAGTTTACACCTCTCATTTGCATACCAACAAAGTAGTTGACAGCTGTAAATGCACAGTCACTATCTTGGGTCGACCAAATCTAATACTGTGAGTGATGTCCAAAAATCAACAGACATTAAGCAACTTCTTTGGCATTTCGCCACCTAAAAAAAAGTCGTCTCGAGCCCAAGAAATAACAGACATGCTAGTCAAGATGAAATATCCAGTCACTCACTTGCTAGATGGCAAAACCAGGTGAATAAAGAGCAATGGATGGCTTTGTGTAATGTTTTTCTCATGGCCTTCCATAAAGCTAAACGCACACATCCTATGTCTTCATGACTGAGATTGGGGATTCCCTTGCACATATATTCTGTACACTGCCCTCACCCTTGAGATGGCATGAATTCAGCTGATCGCATTGCCTCATATTGTGATGCATTCAATTGTTCTGTTGTAAAGCTGCTGCAATTTTATTTACAACCCCATTTCCATAAAAATTGGTATTTTTTTCAAAACTGCAATAAAAACAAAAATCTGTGATTTGTCAAGTCTCTTGAAACTTTAATTAACTGACAAAAGTACAAAGAAAAGATATTCAATGTTTTCATTGACCAACTTAATTGTATTTTGTAAATATAAACAAATTTAGAATTTGATGCCTTCAACACAATCAAAAAAAGTTGGGACAGAGGCATATTTACCACTGTGTTAAATCACCCTTCCTTTTAATTACTCTTTTTAATAGTTTGGGAACTGGGGATACTAATTGTTGCAGTTTTGCAAGTGGAATTTTTGCCCATTCTTGCTTGATACAAGACTTCAGCTGCTTAAGAGTCCTTGGTTGCCATTGTCTGATTCTCCTCTTTATGATGCGGCATAGAAGAAAGATCTGGACTGCTGGCAGGCCGGTCAAGCACACGCACTCTGTGTCTATGAACCCACGCTGTTCAGCCCATGCAGAATGAGGCCTGACATTGTCCTGCTGAAATAATGGACTTCCTGTGAAAAGACGTTGCCTTGATGGCACAAATGTCTCTCTAAAATCCCAATATACGCCTCCACGTCAATGGTACCTTCACGCATATGCAAGTCACCCATGCCGTGGGCACTGATGCACCCTCATACCATCACAAATGCTGGCTTTTGCACCTTTCACGTATAACAGTCTGTTTGATCTTTTTCATCTTTGCCACAGAGAACTCGATGTCCCTTTTTTCCCAAAAACAAGCTGAAACGTGGACTCATCTGACCACAGCACATGTTTCCATTGCCTTTCTGTTCATTATCTCGGGCCCAGAGAACTCGGCAGCATTTCTGCATAGAGTTGATGTGTGGCTTCCTCCTTGTGGAATAGAATTTTGGGTTGCATTTCTGGATGCAGCAGTAGACTGTGTTAAGTGACAACGGTTTTCCGAAGTACTCCCGAGCCCATGTGGTTATATTTATCACAGTAGCATGAAAAGTTATCAGGCAATGCCACCTAAGGGCTTGAAGGTCACGCACATTCAGCAGTGGTTTCCGGCCTTGCCCTTTACGCAATGAGTTTTCTCCACATTCCCTGAATCTTTTCACAATATTACACACTGTATATGGTGAAAGACCTAAAATCTTTTCAATCTTGTGTTGAGCAATGTTTTTTTTGAACTGACTGACAATTCTCTCACAAAGTTTGGCACAAAGTAGTGAGCCAAAGACTGAGCTTTTGGTGGATGCTCCTTTTATGCCCAATCCTGATGCCCTCCTCTGTTACCAATTAACCTGATCCTCCAAAATGTTGTTACTTGAATATTCAATAAACTTTTCAGTCTTATTTTGCCTCTGTCCCAACTGCATTTTTGAAAAAATCCCAACATTTATGGGGTTGTACATAAAAGTGGAGCAAAAAGTGCTGAAGTTGTTGTGTTATGAGAATGGCATCTCCTTTCAAAATTAGGAAAGTTTAACAATATCAGATGGTCTGCATGGAGGTACAAAACACTGAGACTTTTTGCCAAAACACAAAATATTGAGACTTTTGCCTTTTGTTCAAATGCAACTGGCTAAAATGGACGACAACGGCATATCTGCACAGTGTGTTTTGAGTGTTTTCTAGCCAACATGCTTGACACTGGAACATTTTGCAGCTGACCCCCCAAAGCTTTCAGTAGGGAAAACTGAATGAAAATGTAAAGAATGTAAAGATGAACTCCTGCTAAACACTGGACAGTACATGCTTTTGCTTGATGGTGAAGGTCAGCACTGGAAACAGTTTCCACTCCTGATGCTGACAGGGACAAAACTGATTTACTCAGAGGTTTAATTGGAGAGTTTGAAAACGGATATGGATATGTCATGTGATAATTTTTTAGTTTTTGATCCTTCCACTTGGCCTCAAGAAATGCAAGACCTCTACAGATTTGGCAACACAATGATCAGCACCATTCTCCAGAAGTATGAGGCCATCTTGCCTCTTGACAGCAGGAAAATGCTTGGCAGTGTCCTCTCTGTATGACTTAGTCAAAGTAGTTAATACAAGCAATCCAGATTGTTACTCTGTGGCGAGGAGGAGGGTGTGGCCAGGTTGTGAGGATGCACACCTGGCACTGATCTGTCTAATCATTGGGAGAGAGAGATAAAGGAGTGGCTAGAAGCACCGGAGAGAGGGAGAGAGATGCACATGCAGTTTGTGTTCAGTTTGTGTATTTTCTGTTCTGTTTAATTTATTATTAAACTCTGTGTTTATGTTCAGCCGATTCCTGCCTCCTTTAAATTGTTACACTGGTGCCGAAACCTGGGAAGGAGGAGGGACGCGCTGTCAGAGAGCTCTTGCCGCTGTGAGAGGACCGTGACACCGAGGATGCGGTGGTGCTGGAGTGATTGCCGAGGAGGACGGAGGAGTCGCTGCCGTCTGCCGGGATGTGGAGGAACCGCTGCCGTTCACCTGAAAGGGGAGGAGCGGTTGCCGTCCGCCAGGAAATGGAGGACCCGCTGCTGTCCGCCAGGGGAGTGGAGATGTGGCTGCCATCCGCCTGGAAAGGGGAGGAGCCACAGCCATCCATAGGGGAGGAGCCACAGCCACCCACTCGGAAGTCCAGTGCCATCGCCCGGCGTCGTGGGGGATCGCTTCCCAGCTGGCTGAGAACCGGATGACAGCGTATCTGGGGACCGGAGTGTTTTTTTCTCTCTCTCCTCTCTTTCTCTCTGACTAGCTCTCCAGCTTGCTTCTTCTCTCCCCCCTCTTCCTCCTCCTTGTCTCTCCTCTCTCTCGCAGGTAAAGTGGCAGCACCGCCCTCCCGAAAGTGTGGGAGGGGGTGTACGTCAGGCCTGAATCTGATGGCAGAGGAATGTGGCGAAGAGGAAGGGAGTGGCCAGGTTGTGAGGACGCACACCTGGCACTGATCTGTCTAATCAGTGGGAGATAGAGAGATAAAGGAGCGGCTGGAAGCGCCAGGGGGAGAGAGAGAGAGAGAGAGAGAGAGAGAGAGAGATGCACAGGCAGCGGGGGAGTGTGGCGAGGAGGAGGGCATGGCCAGGTTGTGAGGATGCACACCTGACACTGATCTGTCTAATCAGTGGGAGAGAGAGATAAAGGGGCGGCTGGAAGCACCGGAGAGAGATGCACATGCATTTTGTGTTCAGTTTGTGTGTTTTCTGTTCTGTTTAATTTATGATTAAACTCTGTGTTTATGTTCAGCTGGTTCCCGCCTCCTCCTTGCCCGACCTTTAAATTGTTACATACTCTAATATCAACAAGGTACTTAAATTGTCCCTTACTCTTCCTTTGAGCAGTGCAGTTTATGAGAGGGGTTGTTCACATATCAACATAAAAAAAAACAAGAGCAGATCCTGCCTGTCACATACTTGTCCCTCAGCCCTGATGCACATCCACTTGTCAAAGATGACCAAAGAAACATATGACCCAAAGCCAGCTGTAGACCTATGGATGCAAACAGCACATCAAAGGCTCAACCAGGGAAGTGCATCATCCTCTTCCATCCAGGAAGCAGCAAATCCATCATCCTGTACTACAACTGAAACGGAGGATAGTGAGGCAGACAGTAAAGAGGGTGGTGAGGAAGATGACCACTGTCAGGGTGAGTACCATGCACAATCTCCAAGTTTTCTCCTGAGAACCAGACTAAAAAAGTTAAGTGCATCCCTATATATACACTGTGCAAAACTCTTCTTTGCACATGCAAAGAAATGCTGTAGAGCAAAGATGCCATCAAAAGTAATGAAATTAAATATATCTGCATACAAAGACTATAAAGACCAGTTGCTACGACAGACCCAAGGGAGCTGGATGCATGCGCAGGGGAAAGGGCAGTTTATTTAGAAATAACCAAAAGTATAAGGACAGGGGAAAAAATGCAAAGAACCATAAGTATTTGGACAGGGAAAAAAGAACACAAAAGCGGGGTTAAAAAACAAACAATAATCCACCAGGTAGTAAATCCACAAGAAAGAGGCATTAATCCACACAAGAACGAGGCATTAATCCACACAATATCAAGGCAAGAGTCCAAGGTCCAGGAAACGCGAGAGCAGTGAAAAAGCAGTGAAAAACCATCGAACATACATTCCCATACTTAAATCTAATACTCCGCCCCTAAGCGGAGAAACAAAAGGGTTTTACATGAAAGTAAATGAGAGACACCTGAAACTCATAATGAAACAATAAACAATGAACCAATGAACAAACAGGGGTGGAGACATGACATGAACCAAAAACAAAGAACCAATAAACATACAGAGGCGGAGACATGACATAAACCAAAACAAAGGAGCACATGGTGGAGGTAAACAAAACGAGAGTATGAATGGGATGCGGAAACTCGCTAGCTTTTTGCGAGTCGTGCCGAAAGGGTGACTCTAACACCAGTAAACAGTAATAATTGAAACAAAGTCAATATTTGGAGTGACGACCCTGTTCTTAAAAAAATAATCAAGTTTAATAAAAAAAAAAATACTAAACAATTTTTTTTTGTAGTTTTATAAGGAAATTAGCTGGTAAGTTTTACTGAGCATCTTGCGGAACCAGACACAGTTCTTCTAGAGACTTTGACTGTAACACTTGCTTCTTATTTTTGCATGCAAAACCCAGCAGACTTCATTATGTTTCTTGTATGAAAAGTGGTCTCTTACATAATATGCTGTTTTCTTTACTGACATACAAACATTTTTCTGTAACAGTTAATTTTGTGCTGGAAAACTAATGTTTGGAACTCTAAAATGTTTTTGGACTGACTCGATAATGTAGAGGTCATCAAATAAATATCTATAATAAAGTTTGTATAAAAAAATAGGTTGCCTAAGACTTTTGCACAGTACTGTGTATATACACTCGGGAATTAGGAACACCGGTACACCTACACATTCATGGAATTATCTTATCAGCCAGTTGGGTGGCAGCAGTGCAATGCATAAAATCATGTAGATATGGGCCTGCAGCTTTGGGTAATGTTCACATCAACCATCAGAATGGGGAAAATTGATTGAAAATTGAAAAGTGATTTTGACTGTGGCATGATTGCCATTCCAATATTTTCAGAGGGGACTGTATATACCAGAATCACTTCATAAGACAATTGAGTCTGAAGACTCAATTTTGGACACAAGTGAGCCATTGATTCTCAGGGTTTGGCAGGCAGAGGCTTGAGGAAATCAACTAGCATTGCAGTTGTCTTGGCATCATTAAGCTCAAGGTTGTTATGGGCACACCATACTGTAAGATGTTCATTTCACTTCTATAGGTAGTTTCATCATTGTTAGACTTGAGACCCACTACAGTTGTGTCATCTGCAAACTTAATTATTTTTGATGGATCTGTTTGTGGTATTGGTGCAGTCATTGGTGTAAAGGGAGTATAGGTGTGGTGAGAGAATGCAGTGCTGTGGTACTCCTGTGCCAATTGTCATGGGGTCTGAGAGTTGGGAGCCCAAATTCACATACTGCATCCTTCCTGTCACAAAATTGATGATCTATTGACAGGTGTTGGGGAGAATGTTCAGCTGGACCAGTTTGCTGTGGAGTAGTTTAAGAACAACAGTGTTGAAGGTGGAGTTAAAGTCCACAAACAAGATCCTTGCATAGGTGTTAGGAGAGTCCATGTGATGTAGGATGTAATGAAGTCACAAGTTCATAGCATCCTTGACTGAGTGGTCTGCCTTGTAGGCAAACTTTAGAGGGTCAAGGAGAGTCTGTAATGGACTTCAGGTGGGCCAGTATCAGCTGGTCAAAGGACTTCATGACAACTGGTGTTCTGATGGTCTATAATTATTTAGTCCTTTTATCTTGTACTTTTTAGGGATGGGAACAATGTTGGAAACTTTGAAGCAGTCTGGGACCCTACATAACCCTGCAAAGTGTCATTGTTGTTCTCGAGCCATTCCCTATATCTGGACTTTGCTACTCATAGTGCCCTGTAAAACTGTAATTGTGCAAGGTGGTATCCTTTCTATTTGGCAGATCTGTAGGCATAGTTCTTGATCTTGGTCTTCATATGGAGGCACACCTCCTCATAGGAGATGTGACAGTATCAGTACACTCATCAATACAGCTACACCAGCCTTCCATTGCCTCCCAGTCAGTGGAGTCCAGACAGTTCCTCAGCATTTCCATGGCTTCATGTGAAATATTTTTCTTGTTTATTATATAATTTTCCACGATTATGTGAATACATGTGGTTTAATCATTAGATTTTGCCACTCTACAATATCCATAAATGTATACATGCCTGTTCTGTGTCCAAAAATGTATACATGTAAATGCATATGTGTATCTCCATAAATGTACACATATCTGTTTTTATGTATTTTTCCTTGCTCTTAGTTTATGCTTGTTCTTAAGTTATGTCTGTTCCCTATCTTGGCCTGGTCTCTTTGCACGTACACATCAGTACGTGTGCTGTCATGACCCAGATAACAGACATCATCACCTATCTGACCTGATCTGGTGATCCTGTTCCTGTGGTCCCGTGAGAAGCTTATGTTAGCACTGGTGAGTGTGTGGGTCAGCCTATCCAAAGAACTTGCTGGATGTTTGATGAATCAGTTTAGTGAGGCTAGCTAAAACAAGTGAGTTCAACTTAAATAAGTTCAGTCAAAGTTTCTCGATCAAATGAGTTGCGTTGTTTTATTTTAGTAATGGCAACAAGTGTTCAGGATCCTAAGGGTGCTGAAAAGTCATCCTCACCAGTTGTTTCCTTGTCTTATGCTGATAACACCAATTTTGAGAAGGAGCTAGGGCAAATGTTAGATAAGTTGTGTGGAAAGAAAAAGACTAAACTATGTAAAGATCTTGATATTTCAGAATAGAGTGGAGTAGGGAGCAATGTTTTTCTGCTTTAGAAAAATCTGTCAAGCGCAAAGACCTAGAGGCAGTGGTGTAGGTTTTCAGACAATGGCTTTCCTTTCTAATGCAAGATAGGAATGTGCTAATCATAAACACGCTCAAAAAACTTGTGAGCAGATGAAACGCTCCAATAACTCCCTTCAAGCTAAAGTTGAGGTTTTGGAAAAGCAGACGCTGTCTTCGACTAAATTGACGAAACCAAAGAGGCTGTATCCATCTCTTAAGCATTTTGAAAGCAAGTCAAAACTGCAGTCTTCGAGCTCCTTGTCATCCTCTAATGATGAGTCTGATGACTCTGGCTTAGATCCAGCAGCCATTGGCATAGCTGCAATGTCAATTAAAGAATCAGAGCCAAAAGGCAGGAGGCAAAAGTGACAATATAATATTGGCCCCTGAGCAAGTAGAAAAAATGGCAAGGGATTTTAAACATCCCAGAGAAATGGGCATAGGTCCATTTCTGACTCTGATGTCACGTAAAATCCAGTTGTACAATTTGCATCCTTTGGATGTTCTTTCCATATGCTCTCAAATATTTCTGTCTACCAAAGTGGAGAAGCTGACTGATTTTTACAATGACTGTGAAGGAAAACAGGCACTTGCATTGGTCAGAGGGGTACAGAAATGTATTTAGGGAATTCTTGAGCATATTTATGGTTTTGTGGACAGTACTGAGTGTTGGTGTAAAGCTGTTTAGTGTCAACAAGGTAAAAAAAAAACTGGGCTGTCATGTGTGCAAGATGTGTGCCAGTATTGTTATAAACAGGGGCACTGGGAGCAAGCATGCCATAAAAAGAAAGCTGATCTGAAAAAGCAGAGTGAGAAATGTGCTCCAACTTCCGGAGTCTCTCAGCCTGACTCACTGGACAGGGCTATCTCGCTGGTGACAGTGAGGCAAATAATTCAGCTAGTCACATCTCTCTGTGGCAGCACAGATTAACACCTCTCCTATTTTGGACATTGATGCTATCTCACATCTACACATGCAATTGGATTTTGAGCCAGTTAAACCTAAACTCTCTGTTCTTGCCGTTCAGGTGTCGGATCCACTGATTGGTAATCATCCTATTTGGGCTAAAGATAAAAATGACTGTGGGCTACTAGGGGGTACACCCTGACCCATAACAAAAGAGTACCCCATTTCAAATGAAGCTATTGGGTGAATTCGACCTATAATTGCTGATTTGGTTAACCGAGGCATTCTTGTTAAAGTGTGCAGCTCCTCCTCTTCTCCTCTTTTGGCCCATGAGTAAAAGTGGGCCACAGAAGGAGACAGCAGTAAATGCACCAAAATCCCTCTGATGATTGACAGTTGATCATCGTGTTGCTAACACCTGTACTGATTGCATTCCCCCACATGTAGCTGACCCTAGCACCATTTTTGGTTGCATTCCAAATTCATACACCGTGTTTTCAGTTATTGATATGGCTTATGGTTATTATATATTGATATGGTTTCTGTTCCTTTACACCCAGATAGCAAGCCATGATTAGCTTTCTTCTTTGATCAGTACCAATGGAAACAACTCCCACAGGGCCTCCACAACAGTCCTACCTTGTATCATCAGGCATTAAGGTGCTACCTGTTCAGTTAAAGATTCAGTGGTTCTGTGGTACATAAGTGATATTCTTTTAGCCTCACCTGATATGGAAGTGCATAAAAGATAATTGTTATCATTACTCACACACCTTAGTGCCCATGGTTATAAAGTTAATATTACCAAAGCTCAGTTAGCTGCTGCTTCAGTAAAATATTTAGTACAATAACAGCTGGACAGAGATCCATTCTCCCTGATTGTGTTTCAGCAGTGCATACACTAACCACACCGTCAACAGACAAAGGGCTTTGCTCATTACAGATATTAAAGCTGCTCTTTCATCTGCTCCTGCTTTAGGTTTCATGCAACCAGAGCTGCCTTTCAGCCTGTATGTGCATGAGCATGAGGGGTTCATGATGGCATGTTTAATGCAGGATAATCCAGTCCACTACTACTCAGGTAAGTTGGACGCCAATGCTAGTGGTTTTGGTTCAAGCCAAATATTTAGCTGTTACTCCCTACACTCCGATAGTGTAGAACATGCTGTTTTTTCTTTGTTGTGATCACAGTGACTGCCCAAAGATGGTACATTTGGCTCAATACTATTTATACACTTTATTGAAGTATTCTATGAAATAGAAACTAATCTAACACATAAACACACGCGCACACACACACACACACACACACACACACACACACACGCATACATAAACGGGTGATAATGAAGAGTGAATGAAGTTCCAAATCTCTAGCGTTGCATGCTATTTCACAGACCTGTGGACGTGACCATGGACGTGATCTGATATCCCCGACATCGATTGGGGAGAATTCTCCAATGGCTCTGGAGACCCTCCGCCAACTTCGTCCTTGGAAGCGTTCCAAGAAGAGAGGCAAAAGAGCCAAGAAGAAAGAGATACAAGAGCGAGCGCTTCCTCTTGTGTTCTTAGGATTTTATCACTTTCTGAGCTAGTCCAGCCCAGAGTGCTTCCTCCAATCCACATTGTCTTTGGGCAGGGTGTTAGCCAGATTCTCCACCTATTATGCTAATCAGCCCATTGTCCCTGCAGATGAGTGGTTCCACACTTTCCAGTGATGTGTGGATTAAACTTTGTCCTGAAATATTGCATGTACATACCAGAACAAACTAAACAAATTTCCTTACTCTTATGATTTAGGAAATCACTCAATGAACACATACATACCAAACAAGACATGTTTGACTATACTTAAAGTACATTACTAATATTAAAACACAATGATCCTCCTAGGGCTACTATACTCATACATGCTAAATGGAACAATTTGGCAATTTAATGGTGATACACATGAAGAAAATAAAACAACACATGGTAGAAAATAGGTGATTGCAGTTGTTCAAAGATGTATTAATTTCCACAGTCATTGCTCATGGTAGGCGCTGATTAATCTGATTGTGGAATGTGTGAACCCTTGTGTAGACTTTTCCTGAGAGAGCAAAAGGTCTCATTCCTTTCTTCCAGAATTTATTGGCCTTAATAGTAAGACTCTTTGGACTTATCTGCTGAGTAAGCAATCTGGTCTGGCCCAAAGGCCTAAATCACTGCATTTGAGAGCAGTTTCTGTGGTCTAGAGGGTTCAGCCCTGGGTCAGGGATGCCTTTAACACTGCCCTGTTGTTTGCAGAATTGCTTGAGATAAGGCAGATGCACAAGCTGGATTTAAGTGGCTCCTCAGTGTCTGGGTGTAGATTCCTTGTTTTATGGCTAACTGAGTGGAGACCTTTTGGTCCAGAGTTTCTTGTGGGTTCTCTGGCTGAGAAGGTCCATTGTTCTATTTCTTCTGGTTTTCAATTTGTGAATTATATGATGCTGCTTGTGCTGAGGTGCTATACCTATCCAACCAAAACAGGGACAGCCATGCACACAGCAAAATCATGTAGCGTATGATCTATTCTCAAACTGATTTCTACATTAACCCAAACTAAACATAGAGTAACCCCGAGAGGCCTCCTGCGGCCAGATGCCGCTTTGGAATGCAAAAAGTCTCTCTGGGACCCACACAGGACTTACCCCTGCAATAAAAGAAACCTTTGATGACTGAACTTCTGGGAAACTTCATGATTAGTTCGTCAGCAGGGATCCAACACACACA
Organism: Cranoglanis bouderius; assembly: GCA_023630585.1. Taxonomy (NCBI): domain Eukaryota; kingdom Metazoa; phylum Chordata; class Actinopteri; order Siluriformes; family Cranoglanididae; genus Cranoglanis; species Cranoglanis bouderius. The sequence goes on from CM042562.1 coordinate 1,177,428, forward strand.
CACACACACACACACACACACGCACACACACTTACTTTACGACACACACACACACACACACACACCCACGCTTACCTTACACACACAATGGAGAAACCCCTCTCTCTTCAATGTAACGTGTAATTATATGTAATTATTCCATGTCTAAATAGTGTGATGTTATTTTGTTTACATATATTGTGTGTTTAACTAACCTTAATGACTTTAAATAGTTTTAACCTAGCATATCATTTTAAATGTCTGTAACCAGGTTTTATTTGTAATATTCTTCACAAATCCATCGAATTTGGTATGTAGTTAATCGTCTCGAGATACCCGGATTGAGTATGCATATCATATTGCAATGGGATACATCATTTCATGTTTTCACTTAATTTCATTTATAACACGGTATAAGCCAGCTCCTCCCTGGACATTTAAATTAGGGTCCGAGACCAGACAAAGAGAGTCATCCGGACATGCAAACCCAACTTCCTGATTGGCCCATAGTCCAAAGAGGCGTGTGCGCTGGTGTTGTTTTAAAACAACACCACGCTCACTTCACTCTTCTCTTCTCTTCTATCCTCTTCTCTTCTTCTTCTTCCTCTTGGGATTTGAGAGTTAGACTTCAGAGTTTGACTTCACTTCTCCCGGTTTCTCTCCCCCGGGGCCACGTGCCCCGGGAAGAGGAAGCCAGGATCTCTCTCTCTCTCCGGACACAAGATGCAACTACCTCCGGGCTCACGCCTTTCCAAACAACAACAAACCAGCGAACTCTACCCGACCTCGCACAAACTCTCAACCTTGAGGCCATGCAAGTATAGTTAATGACCTATATCTGCGTTAAGATTGTACCCCTGTGTTACAGGAGAATTAAGTTCGTGCTGGTTCTGAAAAAGGCTAAATAGTTGTGTTTTTGTCTGCTTCCCTTTCTTTCATCACTTTCTCTCTATCCCTTTTCTCTCCCTGTATATAGATGTGTATATATATGCATGTGTTGCTTAGAATTAGTCGTGTGTATCCATAGTCACAAATAGCTATTAAAATCTATTATCCCACGCTTGATTTTCTCTGTTTTTGGTCACGTGATGAATCCCTTAAATACTGCATAAGATCTTCGTTACCCGCTCTATCTTTAATAATACACTTCGTGAGTTAATTCTTCCTGGCCAGAAGGATAAACTCACTCTTTAGAGTTCATAAAGCTGATCTAGGCCACATACATAGTAATAATTAATTATAATCCGTTGTAATTAATTATCTATATGTATATGTGCACCTATATAAATTCCCTTTCATGGCTGATGTATATTTATAACTGGTCACAACACGCGTTGATTAGATATATAGATATATTTCACGCCACTCGAGCCAATTCCTCACATAAATTGGAGAATACATTTAAACGTGTTAAACATCTTTTTTTTATTTGTTACATAAATTGTAACTGGTGGAGAATATTATTTTAAACGTTGCAGATTCATCCGAGTTACTACACATTCCTGTAGATAACGCGGGCACGCTTTAAAACTCGTCTCCTTTAAAAAGGTGCGTTGAATCCAAGCGTGCGCTTGTTTCGTTTCATGTTTAAAGTTGATCCATTTCATTATTCTCGTGGAAAAGAATAATGCATAATAATGCCCCTTTTTGATTATAATTTACGCTACATTATAATGGTGGAGAGAATGCGGGCAGTGTTTTAAACTTTATTTCGTGAACAATTCCGTTTCAATCAGCGTGTTTTATTAGATTTTTGGTGCTATTAGATGTGTGTATTTGCGTGCCCTCGCCAGGTGAACCGAGTCGGCGAGTGAACCGAGTCAGTGAGCCGAGTCAGTGAGTCGAGTCGCAACGCGACTCCCCTCCCCCACTCCGTGATAACTGAAAAGCTTAAAGCTCATTGTTTGTGTAGCACGCTAACAGCGCGTATTTGTTTGACAAATTTAGCCGCGGTTAGGTGCTTAGAGTTAAAACTGCAGTCATAACATTAAACTTGTGTCTGAAGACGATGAAATCGCAGAACAGCACATTTTTAATTGTGTAATCGCCTGGTAAGAACGAAGAAATCTTCCAGTGCTGTAAGAGATTGATTTGAGCGATGTTCCTCTTATCTTTCTGAAAGGCCTTATTATTATACCGCTAGATTCGATTCATTGCGTTGGACCAATGTATTCGACTAAGCGATGTCACTCCCTGCGGCGCACAATCTTGGCGTAGCTAACCAAAACGTGCACCGTGTGCATACCCAATCAAAATCACTGCTGGCAAATATTTGATTGATATGTATAAGGGAGTCCTCTGCACTCTGATCAAGTGTAAGATTTAGACAACGGCGAAGAAACCCCGTTGTGATTTTGTGTGCATGGCAGCGAAGAAATCCTGCCCACATTTCTTGTGCATAAATAGCGCAAAAGGATCCCTAGATCTAAAAAGGTTCTCCGTTCAAGCATGAAATCGCCATTAAAGCCGTCTTCTAGGAAACGCGCGTCGATTTCACTTCCTGTCTGAGTTTAGGGGGGGTAGGGCACAGTACCTCTGACTGACCACCAGAGGGCCGCCCTCTTGAGCGTCTAACGCGTGGTAACCTAACCCCCTCCTTACTCACTGTGGCGTAAGCCCACCGTCGCCACCTTGTGGTCCTTCTTAGCTAGGTCCACTATTTCCTTCCCCTTTAATTTCATTTGACCTCTCTCTATTTCAATTTCCCCCTTGCTACCTTAATTTTATTTCTAGTCCTTCGGACTACTATTGGGTTTTTTTTTCCTTTTTATATTCTAACTTCTTGCATTTCTTATTTCATTTTATTACCATTCGGTAGCTCTTTTATTTCAGCCTTTCTTACGATGCATGCTTGCTTAGTTTGAACTAAAGCCAAGTTTAAGTAAGATTTAAATCAGGCTTCTGTGTTGTCCATTAGTGCCTCCCTCTTAGTAGGACTTCTCCCCAGGACATTCACAGATAGATAAGGCTTCCTTCTCTTTTCTCTTTTAATTCGTACCTCAAATTTTCATGAACAGTTCAGTATTTCCTTATCTCTATATTTCTACCTTTCTCATTAATTGAGTGAGTCTGATTACTATAGGTATCAGCTTTATCTCTTACCCTACACCTGCTTTAATTTAGATTTAATTTAAACAAGGTTTAAATTGAAATTGTAAATTAATATCAAGTTACATTTGTTCAGCCATTTGTATACTTGCAGGTAATGCTCCCCTTAGTGCTCTGCGGAGAAGCGACGGTTGTTCCCAGGTTGAATTCGGTGAATGGAGTCGCCTGGACTGGCGGACCCAGCGCTGGCTGTGAGTGTGCGCGTCGGATGCCTCGGCCCTCGTACCATTGGTAGGCGGCACGCAGGCGACATCAGCACTTGAGCATTCCAGGTGAAAAGGCAGACAAGGCCAACTGACCACCAGAGCAGTTGGGTTACGTACCCACAGTAAGGCTCCGTACCGACGGACCCGCCCGTCTGGCGCAGCTTGCCACAGAGGCAGCTGACCCCAAAAAAGGGTTTTAGGAGGAAACCCGATTCTGGCTCTGCAGCCTGGCAGTTGGCATGCCTCACCTGACCGCTGCCCAATTGTGCTAAAGGTCATAGCTGGTTGAGTGGTCGCACCATGGTACGGGAAAGCGAGGGGCCCTGAGTCACACTGCAGTTGAGTGTTTGGGGACCGTCAGGTAGGTTGGCTTCACCACTGATTCTCATCTGAGCAACCTCAATTCACCCCAGGCATAGCTAAAGGGCATACGGCCCATCCACTTAGTATAAGCCATGACATCTCTGATTATTTAAGTGTTGGCCCAGCTCTCTCTCTCTTAAGCCACACCATCTCCATAGGGCTTATGACTCAACAGCGCCCCCACTCCGGCAGGCCTGTCATAAACCCTATGCATGATAGCTAACTTAAGTCTTCTATTTTCCTCTAGCTATACCTGTTTTCATTTACATCTCGCTTTACATTTCACTCCTCTAATTGTTCCAGTTTTGTTTTCTTTTGTGTTAGCTGCTGTTCTGTTGTGACTTATCTCCCAAAGTTCACATACAGACAGAGCCTATGAGAACCAGCAAGAAAAGGAGCTAAATGCTAGATTGACGACCCAGGCAGCCAGTGTAAGATGACCCACTAGGCTACTGCCTGCCCAAATTTCCATTTAGATCCGGCGTGTACTCACACAAATTGGCCCTCCCTGGCCACTTACGGCCAAAACCATAATTATCTGGCCTATGTACTACTAACTGTCTACACCAGTTAGCCAAATTTATACTCCCTGCGTACCAAATTCAGTGTCACTGTAGCTCATTAATTCTGCGCGGACTTGTATGGCCTTTGGTGTTCTTTCTCTCTCGCCAACAGTGAGCTACCGTGTCCCAATCATCCAGTCCCGCCACTCACTGGGACCACCTCGAGACATGGCTGTGTGTCGTGATGACTGCGTTCCTGCTCCAAGCTGCTGGCGACCTACAGCACCTAAGCAGAGAGCAGCTGGACGACGACGTAAGCGGACAGACGGCCCACAATCTGATCCAGAACCCCAAAGGATGGGCAGAGATCATCGGGAGCCTCGCACACCACCTCGTCGCCCAGGCACGACCCAGCGAAACGAGCAATGTCCACCTGGAGCAAGAAGCAGCAGCGCGCTCAAGCTCTAGAACGAGGAGGCCTGAAGGAACCAGGCCCACGCTCAAAGCTGCCTAAATCAGCATACTCCTCGAGACCCAGAACCGGCGCGGGACAGAAGGTGAAATGGACCCAGAGCTCCGAGAGGCAGTGGAAAAACTACAAAGGGCCTCATGCAGAGACCAAGCACCGAGAGCAGTTGGAGAGAGAATCCAGAGAGGAACTCATCAGGAAACTCCAAGTGAAGCTCTCCTAACCAGAGCAAAAAGTGAACTGAACAGAAAGGAACGCTAAGGTCAAAGCCTGCAAAAACCACCTGCTGGCGACCCGAGCTGAAAGCCATACTTCAGCACAACCAGGGTACACATTCACAGATGAACTTAACACTGTTCACAGAGAACTGAACTGGTCATACCTTCTGCAAAATGACCAGAGAAGGTAAACGCTCACCACAGAGTTTTCCTTGACCAGTGAGCACAAGTCTCCCAGCCACCACTCCCTAATTCCAAAAGGGGGGTGGACGCCCACTGCTCAATGTGTCACCAGGCAGAATCCACAAGGCCTACGCCAAGCAGAGGACTGCTGCCAAAAAGGCTGTGGAAGAAACCAACCATTGACCCTGTCTCTGAACTGGCCCTAGAGGGCGCACACAAACACACATCGAGATGGACCCTCAGTCTGAGGAAGCAAAGGCTGAGGACATTTGGGAGCCACCCGCTGATCAATCAGTTTGATCCACTTGTCATCCGATCACCACGACGACTGTCGCCCAACGATGTCCACACCTGGACATCCTTGCCCGAAAGGGGGGAATCTGTAGCGTATGATCTATTCTCAAACTGATTTCTACATTAACCCAAACTAAACATAGAGTAACCCCGAGAGGCCTCCTGCGGCCAGATGCCGCTTTGGAATGCAAAAAGTCTCTCTGGGACCCACACAGGACTTACCCCTGCAATAAAAGAAACCTTTGATGACTGAACTTCTGGGAAACTTCATGATTAGTTCGTCAGCAGGGATCCAACACACACACACACACACACACACACACACACGCACACACACTTACTTTACGACACACACACACACACACACACCCCCACGCTTACCTTACACACACAATGGAGAAACCCCTCTCTCTTCAATGTAACGTGTAATTATATGTAATTATTCCATGTCTAAATAGTGTGATGTTATTTTGTTTACATATATTGTGTGTTTAACTAACCTTAATGACTTTAAATAGTTTTAACCTAGCATATCATTTTAAATGTCTGTAACCAGGTTTTATTTGTAATATTCTTCACAAATCCATCGAATTTGGTATGTAGTTAATCGTCTCGAGATACCCGGATTGAGTATGCATATCATATTGCAATGGGATACATCATTTCATGTTTTCACTTAATTTCATTTATAACACGGTATAAGCCAGCTCCTCCCTGGACATTTAAATTAGGGTCCGAGACCAGACAAAGAGAGTCATCCGGACATGCAAACCCAACTTCCTGATTGGCCCATAGTCCAAAGAGGCGTGTGCGCTGGTGTTGTTTTAAAACAACACCACGCTCACTTCACTCTTCTCTTCTCTTCTATCCTCTTCTCTTCTTCTTCTTCCTCTTGGGATTTGAGAGTTAGACTTCAGAGTTTGACTTCACTTCTCCCGGTTTCTCTCCCCCGGGGCCACGTGCCCCGGGAAGAGGAAGCCAGGATCTCTCTCTCTCTCCGGACACAAGATGCAACTACCTCCGGGCTCACGCCTTTCCAAACAACAACAAACCAGCGAACTCTACCCGACCTCGCACAAACTCTCAACCTTGAGGCCATGCAAGTATAGTTAATGACCTATATCTGCGTTAAGATTGTACCCCTGTGTTACAGGAGAATTAAGTTCGTGCTGGTTCTGAAAAAGGCTAAATAGTTGTGTTTTTGTCTGCTTCCCTTTCTTTCATCACTTTCTCTCTATCCCTTTTCTCTCCCTGTATATAGATGTGTATATATATGCATGTGTTGCTTAGAATTAGTCGTGTGTATCCATAGTCACAAATAGCTATTAAAATCTATTATCCCACGCTTGATTTTCTCTGTTTTTGGTCACGTGATGAGTCCCTTAAATACTGCATAAGATCTTCGTTACCCGCTCTATCTTTAATAATACACTTCGTGAGTTAATTCTTCCTGGCCAGAAGGATAAACTCACTCTTTAGAGTTCATAAAGCTGATCTAGGCCACATACATAGTAATAATTAATTATAATCCGTTGTAATTAATTATCTATATGTATATGTGCACCTATATAAATTCCCTTTCATGGCTGATGTATATTTATAACTGGTCACAACACGCGTTGATTAGATATATAGATATATTTCATGCCACTCGAGCCAATTCCTCACATAAATTGGAGAATACATTTAAACGTGTTAAACATCTTTTTTTTATTTGTTACATAAATTGTAACTGGTGGAGAATATTATTTTAAACGTTGCAGATTCATCCGAGTTACTACACATTCCTGTAGATAACGCGGGCACGCTTTAAAACTCGTCTCCTTTAAAAAGGTGCGTTGAATCCAAGCGTGCGCTTGTTTCGTTTCATGTTTAAAGTTGATCCATTTCATTATTCTCGTGGAAAAGAATAATGCATAATAATGCCCCTTTTTGATTATAATTTACGCTACAATCACTAGTCAAGGATTGCTTTCCTCACTGGGGAATTGCTGAATGCATTCATTTAGACCACAGAACTCACTTCTCTGCCCAGGTTGTGCAGGAAGTCATGAGAATGTTGAATGTTCAATGGAATCTTCACTGTCCATACAGGCCTCAAGCTTCTTGTCAGGTCGAACGCCAAAATCAGACTTGCACTGGCCGCTGTTTTGTGCAGCATTCAGTCCGCACCCACGAGAGCGGTTGGTCTCATTACAGGTCAACCGATGGCCCTACTGGGGACAATTGATTTGAGACAAGCAGATGTGCACTTTACATCTGATGCACTAATGAAGGATTGTGAAGAGCTCACTGAAGCTCAGCGCAAATGTCCAGGAGGCGTGGACCTCACCGCAAAAGAGGGGACATGCTATTGTGCCAGGACAGTGGATGATGATCAAAAACCACACCACTGGTCCGTTAGAGGCAAAATCGAAAGGTCCTTTCCAACTCCTCTTAGTGACTGATTCGGCAGTGTTGTGTCAGGGATGCAAGACGTGGATACATGTCTCACACTGTAAAGTGGTACTACCACCTAAATTGGGACAGTTTGGGGAGAGGAGAGCTTTGAGAGGATTTGATGGAGTTTAGGCCGCAGGGGTCAAACTCGAAGTCAAGATTCCCTTTTTTCCCCAACATGTGATTATCTCTCCATCCTCCTCTCAGTGAACAGGACTCAAGCTAAGTAGGGAGAGACAGTAACCCTTTGCAGTGGTAATAAAAAAAACATCTAGTAAGGGTCTACAGTAGGTATTCAAAAAGAATGTCTATTACCGCTGTGTGTACAACCGCCGTAAGGTAAATACAATGGTAAATACAAACCAGTCACATGTGAAAGTCAGTCACGACATTACCACTAGGTGGCGCGAAGGAACGGTTTGCAAAACGACTGGAGGTGTGACACGGAGATCAAATAACGGAATAAATTAATAATAATAAAAATTTAACATTATTATATTATTTTTGTTATTTTGTCAAACAAAAAATCAGCATTGACAGATTTCATGTTATTATTTTCAAAGCTTATTAGAACAATGTACTCAAACCAGAATGAAAAAATACATTTTTTTGCTCCATTTTTGCTTGTACTCCGTTATTCCCCAATCTTATTTTTTCCAAAGCTTATTTATGTTATTTAAAAGGTTAATTTAACTTATTCATTTTTATTTTTTTCCTCATGTCTCTCAAAATGTAGTCATATTAGTTCAAGCCAAAGAACACAAAACATGCAAATCAACCTGTTACGGGGAAGGCATGGTACACAGGGGGAAATGGTACCAAGCTGGGCTTGCTATCCAAATGGATAATAGATGGAAAATAAAAGAACCAAAATGCGGGTCTGGAGAGAAAAGTGGAGCTCGTACTGGCTGAAACATGAACTCAACTAATGCCGCCAGCAGCGGGGCGCGAACCAAGGAGCTTGTGTGCCCTGCTCTGACACGTTAACCACTGGCACTGTTTAATTTTAACACCATGTAATTCTTATGTACATTTTGTTAAATATCCATTCAGTAATCAAATCAGTGGGTGTGCATCATGTTTGTGTTGTTTGGACACATTGTTTACAAAGAGATTTGGATATGAGATAATTGTTATATTGAAGATAACAATTTGTGGACGCATCGACAAATGAAGAAAATTTATTTAGCAGATGCTATTAAATTGGATTACAAAAAGTTTTTTAACTTCATGAGGCTGCAGTGGACAGTTTTTTTGGACAGTTTCCCAACTGCTGGGTTAGTGGCTTTGTGACAAACATTAAAAACAATACGCCCCTCCACCTATATCTCAAGTCTGTTACAAGAACAGCTCCTGAGTTACCTGTTGCAGGCTGTTTGGATTGTCAAGTGAGCAGTTTGTCAAATTGGTGCATGAAATAAGGTTTGGATGAGTGTTTTTTTCTGTAGTAATAATAATAATAATATAAAACAATATAAAATAATAATAAAAAATCTTAAGTAAATGTGAATGGGTTAACACTGGAATTACCTAGAAATGTCCGAGAATCCTCGTACCACCAAATGAGGAGCCCCTCCACTTACTCCCCACATAAGCTGACCCCTCACTCTCCAGCATCACTAACAGCTTTTGTTTTGCAAATGTGTCACTCAGTCGAAGTCGAAGCTTTAAGACTGCAATTGCCTCAAACAGTTTTGCACTCAAGTCTCCATCAGTGAACAGTGGATAACTTTAACAAAACAGACTTCATGTGAAAACTGTAATACATTTCCTGGTTACACAGTTGCATTTTTTGACCATGTAGTACACAGTTATAGAAGGGATTTATTTATAATTGCACTAGCAGTTGTCACCCAGATGAGGATAGGTTCCCTTTTGAGTCTGGTTCCTCTCAAGGATTCCTCCTCATATCATCTCAGGGAGTTTTTCCTTGCCACCATCGCCTCTGGCTTGATCATTAGGGATAGATTCATACATTTAAAATTTATATCCTGAATTTATTTATTTCTGTAAAGCTGCTTTGTGACAATGTCCATTGTTAAAAGTGCTATACAAATAATATTTAATTGAACTGAATTTTTTTTTTCTAATTGCTTTTCCAATTGTATAAGAAAGCTACGTAACCAAGGTATTGCTCCATAGTTGACATTAGAAATTGGACAAAACTACATAAAACAGCTTTGGTAAGCCTAATAGTGAGACCATCCTAAGAATTTAACAACTGCCTTTAGATCTGAATTATAAGTTAGATTCAAAACAATGTGTTTTCATTATTTTGTGTGTATAATCTTGGTCATGTTAATCACCCATATTCTTTGGAAAAAAACATTAGAGTATCTTTATTATCTATCAGTCGCCTCTATTATACATCATACAGCCTCAAATAATGTACAGCATATGGTCTTAAACTCCGAATATTAAGGACCAGCTTCTAAACAGTAGTTATGTTGGACCCATATTTTCCCATGCATAGACTGCTACATACAATCACTGTATAGAAGCACAATCAATAATTCATTATGACCGCAAAAACCATTTAAAACACATACAACCATCCACACACACACACACACACACACACACACACACACACACACAAACAGTTAATTGAGGCTGAGTGTAAATTGTCTGAACAGCCGTGGTTATGAAGTCTGTAAATCAGGGTGAAAACAGAGACTCTTTATGGAACATCTGCCCTTAAACATGACCATTATGGTCTGGGATGGTTTTGTTTAACACAGGAAGTAGAAGAAGAGCCTCTTCTGGGCCTGTAGACATAAAGACAGGCCTTTGTCACGAGTGATTCAGGAAATCCCAAATCTGGCTGCCATTATCCTCAAATAAATGCAAACATCTATCATAAAGTGCTGTTTGCAAAAACAAATGACATGATGTGAGAAAATACAAACAAATGTCTCCCTTTACTGAAAAAGGTAAACAAATTGCAGATTCATAGACCTGTATAACTACATCTTGGCCTTTGTATAATAGGAAACACCCTTGGCAAGGGATCATTTAAGCATGCTTTGACAAGTGTTATTGGTCATATGTAAATAAGAAAGATTTAAAATCTATATCCTGAATTTATATATTTGTGTAAAGCTCTCTTAATTTCTTCATTAATGCTTGTTTTGTAAAGTGCATATGAGCCATTCCACCGAATGAGTGCCATTTTTGTCCCCAGGACATTATATGTAGAAATATGCATGGAAATTAACTGAAAAATACATGTTATTATTAAGCACATTAATCTAACTGCAAATTTAAATTATATAATTTAAAACCTAGAAAAAAATAGCATTTGTTTCCTGTCCCCATTCTCTAACACCACACTTTATCATTAAATATAATGATTAAAATACTTCAGAATTATATATTTTTTTGCATTGTTGTTGAACTCCATATCTCATCTATGGTTTATTTATTTATTTTTTTCGTAATAAATCCATATTTTAGTTAAAGTACACATTTTAGTCATGTCCCCAGGTTTTCACTCAGTACTGCCAAACACACTCCCCCCTCTGAAAAATATGGAACATTTCACAAGTCACATGTTCACCAGGAAGTTGTATCTTCTGGATCTTCTGAAGGCCACGGGAAGATCAAAAATAAGTTCTCTCATTTTCTTTTCTGTATATTTGATGATATTGTAACTATGACTGAGAAGGTTAATCTCAGTGTACAGTCCTGTTACCTAAATTATTTCTCAGAGGTTATTTGTTTATTTTAAAAAGACTTTTTTTTTGTAAATCACTAGTATGTGCTCACTGTCCTCATGCTATTTTCATGTATGGCATATTGCTATATTTTATGTATTTGCTAATTCTATGTTAAAAAATCAGTCATGTTACTTTCAGTCCTGTTACTTATATAAGGAGAAGCCTTCTTAGAAAAGGTCAGGCAAGTTTCATGAATATAATGCAATTCTAGCTAAAATACTTTTCCAACTGAAACATTTTGTGTTTTGTAGACAAGCAAGAATATTTTCAAACTGATCTTAGGTATTGGTAGTCAATGCAGAGATCTGAGGACTTTCATAATATCTTCAACTTTTGTCTTTGTCTTTCTTACCTTTTGTAGAAGAAGATGGAGAGAACCCATGCTATGTAGGAGCCAGAAACACCCACCCATGGCATGCTGCAGGGGAACGAGTGAGAGACACCCACCACCCTCTCTACCTCCCTTCTCTCTGTCTCTCCCTTCCTCTCTCCCTCTTTTTCTCTCTCCCTCCCTCTTTCTCTTTTCACCTCCATTGCTGTGAAGAACTACAAGCACATAGCACATCCCTTCAATACAGAAATGTCACAAACGCACACACACACAACATGCACGCACGGCCATGCGCACACACACAAATACACACTCGCATGCACACTCACACACGTGCATGCTCACACGCATATGCACACACATACGGGTACACATTCCCATTACCCACTGTTCATTCCTTTTACTAAAATATTTTTTTCTAAAAAAAAAAAAATAAAGTTAAACCACTATTTCTTTCAATTAAGTTTGGTTCCTCATGTATCCAACTGTTTAAAAAATTATAATAAAAAATGGCTTTGATTTACTATTATTATTATTATTATTTTTATTTATTTATTTATTTATTTATTTATTTATTTATTTATTTATTTAAGAAAAACACAACTTGTGTGCATATATAGTGATTTTTTTTTAGTCACAAATATCAATTATTTGAACATGTAACCAACCATTTCTTTAAAATGAATACTTTCTTGAGGGAAAAACAAAGGAATTAGTTGAGAATCTTTTAAACATGCACATGAGTTTTGGTAACAGGACTGAGAATGAGAAGGATCTTCTGCTTAGAAACCTTGTAAAAAATGAAATAAAGTTACCTGATATGGACCAATACACAATTTGAATAGTTAAATATGTGTGTTATTAGAAAATAGATCAAAAATCGTTCAATGACGACGACAGTGTAATAGTTACATTTTCACTGTCAGTGTGAGAATCCTAAGAGAAATTAAGTTGGGGTATTTAAATATGCATCAATTTATATAAATTATGGTCATGGTGATGAGCAAACAACATTAACTAGAGTAAGAAGAGTCACAAAATGAGAAAACCAGAACTTACAAAAATACAGAGAGACAAACAGGAATCAAAAGTCTTGGTATCAACATGTATAGAAATACTGAGCATATACTTTGCAATGCATGTGTGTACTTAAAGTCCTTTTAAACTGTGCTGTGGTGTTAATTGAGTCCAGGTATGTGGAATTAGTAATTTGGTGAGCATGAACATGATAGAGTTTGGGTATTGTAGTCCTTAGCAGCCATGTTTGTATGTCACACTGAATTCTAGGATGTGTAGTTATATGCTGATTCCTGCGTCGGCATGACAGAAACCCATCCAAAGTGCTACCTCTGGTAGCGATGCTTTTCCTAGGCCTCCTCCTTGGCTGTGGAGCTGGATGATTGGGGTAGCATGGAGGGGGGAATGCCTTTTTGAGGGGGCTTGGCATGACAGGTTTGAGGTGGGAAACATGAAAGCAGGGGGCTAGGCGACTGTGGTGTGGTAGCTCTAGCTTGTAAGTTACATCGTTTATCCGTGGAAGACCTTGCATGGGCCGATGTAACGGTGGGACAACTTGCGGCTTCCCTCTGTGATCTTTAGGTTTCTATTGGGGAGCCATATCTGGTCACCAGATTCATAGCTGGGGTCTCCACACTGTCTGTCTGCAAACCTCTTGTTTACTTGGGCTGTGTGCTCTAGATGTTGATGGGCCTGTTTCCACTACTGCTAATTCCAATGGAACCAGCTGTCCTTGGCAGGCAAGTCAAAGAGGTTGGCATTCCATGGAACCAGAGGTGGCTGAGTACCCCAGGACGCATTGGAAGGGTGTGAGGTTCATTGTGGAGCACTTTATGGAGTTTTGGGCATACTCAGCCCAAGGAAGGAAGTGCCCAGTCTTCCTTGTTGTTGGCACAGAAAGTCCATAGAAAATGCCCAATTTCCTGGTTCGCCCTTTCAACTTGTCCATTATCTTGGGTGTGGTAAGAGGTCAGGCTTACCCAACTTCTCCATGATGCCTCTCCACACTCGGGAAGTGAACTGAACCCCCTGTCACTCACTATGTCTTCTGGGATGTCAAAGTACTGGAACACATGCTCAAACACAATTTTGGCAGTTTTGAAGGCAGATGGCAGTCTGGGTAGGGGAATCGAGTGTAGTGACTTTGAAAACTGGTTCACAGGGAGGAGCTTGCCTGCAGTGTGTGTAGTACTTTGGCCTTAGTGCTAGATGAGCATGAAGAGATGAACCGGTGGATGTCATCTGGGGCCACCAGTATATAACTTGAAGTAATCAGTTTGTTTTGGGAGTGCCACGGTGTCCCATGGTTGGGGAGGTGTGTGCCCATGTGATTAGTTTGTCCCATAGTGGAGATGTCACAAACTTCCTTCCTGCTGGGCAGTGAGTGGGGATCCTTACTCCCTGTACACCCTCAATCTCTCTATCAATGTCCCAAGTGAGGGTTCAGACAAAGTGTGATTCTGGCAGGGTGCATTCTTCAGTGTCCTCACAAGGGAGCGCTGGATATACAAGAGAGGGAGTCAGCTTTAGTGTTTTTAGACCAAGTGTGGTAGGAGGGAGTGAAATAGAATCTAGCGAAGAAAAGTGCCCAGCGTGCCTGATTGAATTCAGCCTTTTGGCCATTTTGATATACTCAAATAGTGAATGGGTGGAGACCTCACTCCAATCAGTGAGGTCATTCTTCTAAGGTGAGTTTAACCACAGGGGACTCCCAGTTGACAATGTCATAGTTCCTCTCAGCAGGGGACTGCTTCTTAGAGGAGAAGGCCACTGGGTGGAGCTTGATTTTCTCTCCTGACCATTGGAAGAGGATGGCCCTGACTCCAGTCTCAGAAGCGTCAAGCTCCGCTATGAAAGGCTTGGTGGGATCAGCTGTTTCAGGATGGGCGCAGTGGTGAAAGCATGCTTGAGTTGCTCAAATGCTTGGTCTGCCAAAGTGTCCCATTGCAGCTTCTTGGTCCCTTTCTTTAGCAAGGTGGTTAATGGAGATGTGATGCTGCTGAAACCCTGAATGAAAGGGTGATAGAAATTAGTGATTCCCAGAAAATGTTGTAGTTCCAACCCCAATTCCAAAAAAGTTGGGACGCTGTGTAAAATGTGAATAAAAACAGAATGTAATGATTTGCAAATCTCATAAACCCATATGTTATTCACAATAGAACACAGAAAACATATCAAATGTTTAAACTGAGTAAATGTACCATTTTAAGAAAAAAATAAGGTAATTTTGAATTTGATGGCAACACGTCTCAAAAAAGTTGGGATGTGGCAACAAAAGGCTGGAAAAGTAAGTGTTACTAAAAAGATACAGCTGGAGGAACATTTTGCATGTTGCAGGAACATAATTGGCAACAGGTCAACAGGTCAACCCTTCAGCTGTCCATTGGACATGGTCATTCAATGCCAAATTATGGCTATGTGCAATGTTTTGTAAGCTAAATGTGGTCGACAGTAATTAAGCATGCCAAACCAACTCATCAACTGTCATCTTGTAGTGGGCTTTGGTAAATTGAGGATGCTCGCAATCAATCTGGTGCCCTTCAGATGTTAGGACATGTCCGAAATATTTTAATTTAGGTTGGACCAACTGCAGTTTTGATTTAGAACATTTATGGCCATTTTCAGCTAAGAATGTTAGCAATGCTTTTGTGTCCAGTTCACATTGTTTCCTACTCTCAGAGCAAAGAAGCAGATTACCAATGTAATGAGAGTGCTGCCCCGGTGGCTGAAATGTTTCCATGTTTCTTTGTAACTCTTGAGAGAAAAAGTTGGAGAATCACAGAAACCCTGTGGCATAACACACCACTGGTAGTGTCTGCCCTTAAAGGTAAAAAGCAAACCAGTACTGGCTGTCCTTTTGCACAGAAATGCTGAAAAATGCATTTGATAGATCAATATCAGAAAAAAATATAATTTGGAGGCATATTTGACAAAATATTGGAAGGATTTGGAACAATTAGAGCTGATGGATGTACAGCCAAATTTACTCCCCTTAAGTCTTGCACAAGAAGCCAGCAAAGATTAGACTTTCTGATAGAAAGAAGTGGACTGTTCACTGGCCTAGCTTCACAGGGGACAATTGCACCTTTTTCAATCAAAGAGGTGACAGTCATCAAATCCCTGCTCCACTTAAGAAGGAGGATATTAGGCTCTGAAAGGTCGGAAGGATGACTGTGGATGTACTTCTAATGGCTTGGCATTCTTCATACAGCCAAAGTCATATGGTGATGCGGCCAAGATTCAAAAATGTTCCTAAGTAAAGGATGCTCTTCTGCTTTCTGTTCTGAGCTCACACAATTTTTTTCATTAGATCTAGTTGAATGTCTAGTTCTCACAACAGAGGAGAGATGAAAGAAAGGAATGCAATAGGCTTGCTTTGAGACAGAAAAAAAGAGTTCCACTTTGATCTATTTCCCCCAGTCATCTGCTGCAAAACTGACTTCAACCATGGGCCTAGCTCCTGCCACTGCCCTGAGCATTTCACGGCAGGAGAGATAAGGAAGTGAATCTTTCACTAAAAGAGAGATTTCTGTTCTGAGGTCAAAGAACCTGAAACAGCACAAAATTGATCATCATAGTAAATGTTAGAAAGAGAAATACAGTGCCCTCCACTAATATTGGCACCCATGGTAAATATGAGCAAAGAAGGCTGTGAAAAATTGTCTTAAACCTTTTGTTAAAAAAATTCACAAATACTCTGCTCTCATGGATATCAAACAATTGCAAACAAAACACAGATTTATAAAAAAAAAATCTTTAAATATCGGTGTGCAACAATTATATGCACCCTTTTAGTCAATATTTCCCTTTGCCAAGATAACCGCTGCTTCTCCTATAATGCCTAATGAGGTTGGAGAATACATGGCAAGGGATCTGAGACCATTCCTCCATAAAGAATCTCTCCAGATCCTTCCAATTTTGAGGTCCATGATGGTGGACTATCCTCTTCAGTTCACCCCACAGGTTTTCTATGGGTTTCAAGTCAGGGGACTGGGATGGCCAATGCAGGACCTTGATTTTGTGGTCAGTAACCCATTTTTGTGTTGATTTTGATGTATGATTTGGATCATTGTCCTACTGGAAGATCCAACCACGGCCCATTTTAAGGTTTCTGGCAGAGGCAGTTAATATCTGGGGCAGCTGTGGCTCAGGTGGTGGAGTGGAGTGGATTGTCCACTAATCATAGGATTGGCGGTTTGATTCCCAGCCCCCATGACTCCATGTGCCGAAGTGTCCTTGGGTAAGACACTGAACCCCAAGTTGCTCCTGATGGCAGGCAAGTGCCTTTCATAGTAGCTCTGCTGCCATTGGTGTGTGTGTGTGTGTGAATAGGTGAATGAGACACAGTGTAAAGTGTTTTGTGAACAGCGAAGTTTAAAAGGCGTTATATAAGTGCAGACCATTTTACCATTTACCATATTTGACTCCATGATGCCATGTATCCTAACAAAATGTCCAGGTTCTCTGGCAGAAAAACAGCCCCAAAACATTAAAGAGCCACCACCGTATTTAACCGTGGGCATGGCTACCTCTCTGTGTGTGCCAAAACCACCCCTGGTGTTTATTGCCAAAAAGTTCTATTTTGGTTTCATCTGACCATAGCACCTGATCCCATTTGAAGTTCCAGTAGTGTCTGGCAAACTGAAGATGCTTGAGTTTGTTTTTGGATGAGAGTAGAGGCTTTTTTCTTGAAACCCTTCCAAACAAATTGTGGTGACTTCGGATTGTAGTTTTGGAGACTTTCTGACCCCATGATGCAACTAACTTCTGCAAGTCTCCAGCTGTGATCCTTGGAGATTTTTTGGGCACTCAAACCATCCTCTTCACAGTGTGTTGACAACTAGACCTCAACTAGACCCTAGTAAACTAGTAAATTATAGACCAATCTCAAACCTCCCATTTATATCTAAAGTATTTGAAAAGGTCGTGTCTGCTCAATTATGCTCCTTTTTGCACAAAAATGGTATCTATGAAGAATTTCAATCAGGTTTTTGGCCCCATCACAGCACACTCCTCAAAATTACAAATGACTTGCTTCTAGCATCTGACCAAGGCTGCATTTCACTACTTGTTCTACTTGATCTCAGTGCCGCATTCGATACTATAGATCACGACATACTCTTAGATAGATTACAAAACTACATTGGTATTCAAGGACAGGCACTGAAATGGTTTAAATCCTACCTGTCTGACCACTACCATTTTGTTTGTTTAAATGATGAACTTTCTGACATAATGGCAGTAAAGTATGGTGTTCCGCAAGGATCAGTGTTAGGCCCCCTGCTGTTTTCTTTATATATGCTGCCCCTTGGAAGTATTATCAGAAAACACGTGATAAATTTCCACTGTTATGCTGATAATATATATGAACTATATATTTCCACAAGCCCAGATGAAATTTCCAAATTCTCCACGTTAACGGAAACTGTTGAAAACAATAAAGACTGGATGACCGTTAATTTTCTTTTACTAAATTCTGATTAAACAGATATATTGCTAATTGAACCAAAAATCGGTACACAAAAGCTCCTAGAATACAATCTGCATCTAGAAGGATGTACGGTTACTTCATCCTGTGTAGTTAAAGACCTGGGTGTTATATCAACCTGTCATTTGAAAATCATATTTCCCAGGTAACAAAAACAGCCTTTTTTCACCTTAGAAATATTGCCAAGCTACGTAACACACTATCTGTTTCTGATGCAGAAAAACTAGTTCATGCGTTCATGACCTCAAGACTGGACTATTGTAATGCACTACTAGTTGGTTGTCCGGCATCCTCAATAAATAAGCTACAGTTAGTCCAAAATGCAGCTGCAAGAGTGCTTACCAGATCACAAAATATCAACACATTACCCCAATTTTATCATCTCTACACTGGTTACCTGTTAAGTTCTGTATCGATTATAAAATACTGCTACTCACCTATAAAGCCCTAAACGGCCAAGCCCCTTTGTATTTAACCAATCTTCTATCACGTTACAATCAATCACACTCTTTAAGGTCACAAAACTCTGGATTTCTGATAATACCGAAGATATCAAAATCTACTAAAGGGGGTAGAGCTTTTTCACATTCAGCTCCTAAACTCTGGAATAGCCTTCCTGATAATGTTCGGGGTTCGGACACACTCTCTCAGTTTAAATCCAGATTAAAGACACATTTCTTTGGCCTAGCATTCACCTAATCGCATCTCATGACCTTGTAGTTCTGTCATCGTTGATAAAATGATAACAAATGCACATAGTCATTTTGCCTGACATACAATGAACAGCAGCAGCGCTAATCCTTTTCCATCTGTTTCCTATTCCTACCTCGGGATGCCTATCGTGCCAGCTCCAGTTCAGAACCAGCCTCTAAGAAGATGACGCCAATGCCTGCGAAGATTTTGGACGATACCAACATCAAATCATCACAAGTTCTATGCGTGTTGCTCCTGGGGTGGCAACAGGCCTGACCCATTCTGCTCTCTGAGCCAGCCTGGTCCGTCCTGGTGCCCTGTTTCTGGGGTTCTCATTGCTGGAGGTCACTCGCTGTTGCTGAGGATGGGCCCATATGGACAGCCTCCACAAACAATTCACAAACAGACTTTGCGCTCGGGTCTCCATCAGTGGACAGTTCACGATTTCAGCAAAATAAACTTCATGTTGAGACTGTGTTGAATCTCCTGACTACACAGTTGCACTTTATATCATGTGTCATACAGTTATAGAAGGGATTTACTTATAATTACACTATCCAGTGTCACCCAGATGAGGATGGGTTCCCTTTTGGGTCTGGTTCCTCTCAAGGTTTCTTCCTCATGTCATCTCAGGGAGTTTTTCCTTGCCACCGTCGCCACTGGCTTGCTCATTGGGGATAAATTTAGCGATTTTAAATTTAGATCCAAAATTTATGTATCTCTGTAAAGCTGCTTTGTGACAATGTCTATTGTTAAAAGTGCTATACAAATAAAATTGAATTGAATTGAATTGTTGAGACAATATAGACACACGTCCAATTCCAGGTTGATATACAGGTGCATCTCAATAAATTAGAATGTCGTGGAAAAGTTCATTTATTTCAGTAATTCAACTCAAATTGTGAAACTCGTGTATTAAATAAATTCAATGCACACAGACTGAAGTAGTTTAAGTCTTTAGTTCTTTTAATTGTGATGATTTTGGCTCACGTTTAACAAAAACCCACCAATTCACTATCTCAACAAATTAGAATACTTCATAAGACCAATAAAAAAAACATTTTTAGTGAATTGCTGGCCTTCTGGAAAGTATGATCATTTACTGTACATGTACTCAATACTTGGTAGGGGCTCCTTTTGCTTTAATTGCAGCCTCAATTCGGCGTGGCATGGAGGTGATCAGTTTGTGGCACTGCTGAGGTGGTATGGAAGCCCAGGTTTCTTTGACAGTGGCCTTCAGCTCATCTGCATTTTTTGGTCTCTTGTTTCTCATTTTCCTCTTGACAATACCCCATAGATTCTCTATGGGGTTCAGGTGTGGTGAGTTTGCTGGCCAGTCAAGCACACCAACACCATGGTCATTTAACCAACTTTTGGTGCTTTTGGCAGTGTGGGCAGGTGCCAAATCCTGCTGGAAAATAAAATCAGCATCTTCAAAATGCTGGTCAGCTGACAGAAGCATGAAGTGCTCCAAAATTTCTTGGTAAACGGGTGCAGTGACTTTGGTTTTCAAAAAACACAGTGGACCAACACCAGCAGATGACATTGCACCCCAAATCATCACAGACTGTGGAAACTGAACAGTGGACTTCAAGCAACTTGGGCTATGAGCTTCTCCACCCTTCCTCCAGACTCTAGGACCTTGGTTTCCAAATGAAATACAAAACTTGCTCCCATCTGAAAAGAGGACTTTGGACCACTGGTCAACAGTCCAGTTCTTCTTCTCCTTAGCCCAGGTAAGATGCCTCTGACGTTGTCTGTGGTTCAGGAGTGGCTTAACAAGAGGAATACGACAACTGTAGCCAAATTCCTTGGCACGTCTGTGTGTGGTGGCTCTTGATGCCTTGACCCCAGCCTCATTCCATTCCTTGTGAAGTTCACTCAAATTCTTGAATCGATTTTGCTTGACAATCCGCATAAGGCTGCGGTTCTCTCGGTTGGTTGTGCATCTTTTTCTTCCACAATTTTTCCTTCCACTCAACTTTCTGTTAACATGCTTGGATACAGCACTCTGTGAACAGCCAGCTTCTTTGGCAATGAATGTTTGTGGCTTACCTAGTGAACCAAACTGAGAGACCATTTTGAAGGCTCAGGAAACCTTTGCAAGTGTTTTGAGTTGATTAGCTGATTGGCATGTCACCATATTCTAATTTGTTGAGATAGTGAATTGGTGGGTTTTTGTTAAATGTGAGCCAAAATCATCACAATTAAAAGAACCAAAGACTTAAACTACTTCAGTCTGTGTGCATTGAATTTATTTAATACATGAGTTTCACAATTTGAGTTGAATTACTGAAATAAACGAACTTTTCCACGACATTCTAATTTATTGAGATGCACCTGTATAACATTTCCAGTTGACTGGAACTTCTTAATTATTGCCCTGATGGTGGAAATGGTCATTTTCAATGCTTGTGCTATTTTCTTATAGCCACTTCCCATTTTGTGAAGCTCAACAAACTTTTGCCGCACACCACAGCTATATTTCTTTGTCTTACCCATTGTTATAAATGACTAAGGGGATTTGGCCTATGTGTTAACTCATATTTATACCCGTGTGAAACAGGAAGTCATGGTTGAACAATTTCCTGGTCCTAGTCACCCATGTTTACTAAAAAAAGTAAAATATTAATGGGAATATACTTCAAATATATTTTCTTCATATGAATTCATAGGGGTGCCAATAATTGTTGCACACCTATATTTAACAAAGAAAATAAAACATTCTCTTGCAAAGTGTCTTCCTCTTCTGCCATGGACTCTCATCTGTCTCCCCAGCCTCCTCGTCACTGATGTCCTTCAAATTATGCGAGCTGAGCACACTGAAGAGCTGAGCCATTTTTTTCCTTCCACTGCTAGTGTGTTGTGTTCAGCATACTTGGAGTAAGCCACCAACTTGGTGTATGATTTATTTTCCTAGTTGATGCAAAATGCCATTTTTTGCAATTTCTTTATCCAGTCCAGTAGCAACATACTGTCTGAACATATTATCCCAGCCTGCATACCACTGTGATTATTCATTGTAATGCGAAGACATTCAACAAAGTTCTCAACTGTTTACCCTTTTTCCTGTGTGACATTAGTTACTTCAGTCTAATCGCAGTGAGTTGGAAAAGCAGCTTTCAACCAATCCATTGCTGGCTTGTTGTTAGGACACGTGGTGTGGGATAGAAGCAGGATGCACTTGCAGGGGAAAGTGGTCAGTTTATTAGGAACAGTTCAAACATCAACAAACATAAATGACTCCATCGAACATAAATCCATAAACAGAAATGTCACCATACTCCCAAAATATTACTATACTTGGCCGTTGAGGCAGTAATCCAAAAAAGAAACACAGTAATCCACAACTGGTAGAAAATCCGGAAAACACAGGGAAATATATGCTAGGCTAGGCGGTGATCTGGAAACCACTAACTATGAGCTAAGGAATAAGAATGTGAGGCTGGAAAGGTGGTCTGGAAACCACGAATTACGAGCTACGGAAGTAAACGCGCATAGCTAGGAGGTGGTCTGGAAACCACGGAAACAAAGCTAAGGGAAAAACATGCAAGGTTAAACACATCTGAGCTGAGCTGAGCTAAACTAAACTAAACTAAACTAAACTAAGCTAATACTCCGCCCCGAAGCGGAAATGGAGCAGCGTATTTAAACCCACATCAATCACATGCCCAAATCCATAACACCTGACATCAATACATATGAACAAATGAGAAATGAGGAGGCGGAGACATGACACGAACGAAAACAAAAGCACATGGGGAAACACAGGAGGCGGAGACATGACGTGAACGAACACATGAGAACACGTGGCATAGGTAAACAAAACGTGAGTTCATGAATGAAACATCCATCGGAGAGTTTTTGAATAGCGCTGGAAAGCGCGCAGTGGAATGCGGAAGTATGCCACTCTCTACTCCTTGCAACGTAGAGAGAGCTGGAGAAGAGGAAACCTAACACTTGTTCTTTCCCGGTTATGATTCCAGTCACCTCAACCAGTTGAATTTACACAATTTGCAGATGTAACACCCTCAATAATTTTGGGTTTTTTATTTTCCTATTTTAATTTTTTTTAAATTTTAATTTAAGACATGCATTTCAATATAAATGGTAATGGT
This sequence comes from Cranoglanis bouderius, assembly GCA_023630585.1. Classification (NCBI taxonomy): domain Eukaryota; kingdom Metazoa; phylum Chordata; class Actinopteri; order Siluriformes; family Cranoglanididae; genus Cranoglanis; species Cranoglanis bouderius. Next base: position 1,200,556 of record CM042562.1, read on the forward strand.
AGCAAAGAAAATGTATGTTTGAACCTGTATGCACAATGTATCTGCCCAATTGGAAAGTTCTCCTCAAGTGATTGACAGAGCAAATTGAGTGAGCCAATCGAGTGAGACTGAGAAGGCGGGACCAAAAAAAGGAGGAAGGGATATTCTGATGTGAGAAGTTGAACAGTGTGGTTATGGTTATAGTGACAGTTTATGTTTGTTTTCTGTTAAAGTACCAGGTGGGTTCCATTTTTGGAGGCACCACTGAGATTTTTGAAATTCCCTGTGTGGTTACAAATTTTAGCAGTTTGTTTGAGCTAATGACATGGATCTCACTCAGGCTGTCGAATGGCGTCATCAGACTAAAATTAGTATGTCCCACTGCCTGATATTAAGTGGCGTGCCCATCGATGTGAACGATGAAATTGTTACTAATGTACTGAGTTCTGTGAAGGTCTTTGGACGCACTAAGTTACATGGCCGTTGGGGAAATGCTACTGGCAACCTGATCCTGATGATGTACCAACCGACGTGGGCATCCCTGAGGTAGTGGGGCCTTGGAGTGTGCACATTCTAGAGCGTGTAGAGACTACTGACCTAGCTGATAAGGAGGCTTCTTTTCGAGAAAAGTTGCTATTCCTGATGTAGCAGGAAGGTAAGCTTGTGAGTGATGTGAAGTCTATCATTGAGTCAGACTCCGGTTACTAATGTTAACTTGGTTCTGGTTAATGCTATTGATCGATTGGTTGAGAAGTGTGTGCCCGGGCCTAGCGACACACTCAGTTCTCGCAAGTTGAGATTATTCTCTGGTGCTCAACCTACTCCACCTGGAGAGGAGGATTACAAGTCCTGGATGGAGCAGGCAGCTCAGATGATTGAGTGGCAGTGTGCCGAGTCTATGAATAGGCATCACATTGTGGAGAGCCTTAGAGGGCCAGCAGCCGATATAATTCGGTTTCTTAAAGTGAGTAGTCCAGTTGCTACCTCTGATGACTATTTGAAGGCCCTTGACACTGCGTATGGTAGTACTGAGAGCATGAGTGACCTCGAAGTTAAATTTAGCAGTACGTGCCAGGGATCTAGTGAGAAACTGTCTGCTTTTCTATACCACTTAGACAAGCTCCTTCATTGGATTTTCCTAAAAGGCGGTAGAGGATCTAAACTGGAAGTGTTTGGAGCAGGTGGTTAAAGGCGCATTGCCTTCAGACATGGTAGCATTGCAGCTCCGGATGACCTATAGCCTCCTAGTTTCACTCAGTTGCTTCATGAGGTAAGGGAAGAAGAGAGCTGGATTACAGCTGGGGAAGCTTCGACAACACGGGTTACATCTGCTACTGTATCTGGGGAGTGTGTCTCTGGAGAAGTAGCTAGTTTGAAACAGGTGGTGAAGGACTTGTCTAATCAATTGACCCATCTGCTGAAAGTAGTAACTAATACTACTCTTCCAGCAACTTCTGTACAGAAAACACAGGAATCTGTTAAGGTGTCCGTGTCAGATGCAGAAGCCACAGATGTTTCTCAGAAATGAGACTCGGCCAGATCAGTGAAGCCGGATTTTCTGTTATTGGTGTGGCAAAGATGGCCATACCAAAAGAGAATGTCAGGGCGAAGAGAATTTGAGGAATGTCAATCTAAAGTTGATCAAACTGAACTGAATTGTCAGCTGGGAAACTTCAAAGTAGCCTTGTGAAGGAACGGCATGAGGCCCCAGTTGAGGTACATTCCAAGGTGGTTTCAGACGAGCCTTGGTGTGAGCGTGGTCTTCCCCTGGGTTTAGTGGGCCCTACGTCTGTAGTCCCTGTGCAGATAGAGGGGATCTATGCTAAAGCGCTATTAGATAGTGGCTCACAGGTGACCATTATCTACAGAGGGTTCTGTGGCGTTTTCTGCCACTGGATATAAGATAGCCTCTGCAAAAAACACTATAATTTGAATAAACTCTGAGGAAGAATAATACTCACAGCCCAGTTTATGAGAGAAGAAAAAATCAGATTTATTGTCCAAAGGTATCAGCAGCAGCCAACATGAGATCAATTCAAATGAGACATCCCAGGAAAAGATCTGATTTACCCTGAGTTCAGTTCCTGTATTTATACTTTTCCCCCTCCTTCATATCAGAAAATATTTCCCATTATATTCAAATTTCACCAAATCCACCTACCATTAGCATCAGAAAACAGAAAATTCAGCTACCATTAGCATCAGAAAACCAGGTTTTTCAGCCACCGTTAAAACCAGGTTTTTCAAGAAAAAAATATAGAGAAGAAAAAAAATACACTCTCCTCCTTCTTTCCTTCTTGCCCCGCCCCCTATAAAAGACCTCTGTGGCCCAATTTACCAAAATGTCTCCCAGCAATCTAGACAAGCAAACCTTTCTCTGCGGTCTCTCTCTGGTTCTCATTTTAAACTGCTATTCTTCGCTTTAATTTTATCTCTTTTCATGGGTAAGTGTTGTTTTTATGTATTACAGATTCTGTGCATGATTTTAACATATTTTTGTGTTTTACACACTACTTAAAGCTCTATTATAATCTAAGTCTTGAGATTACACATATTTGCTAAGATTATGCTTAATCTTAATCTTAATTAAGATTAAGATTATCATAATAATCTTAATCTAATCATAATCTTAATTTTAAGATTAAGATTAAATAAATATATATATACATGTAAAAAGCACTATGAAAGCATAATCCTATAGCAGAGATGCTATAGGATTATGCTTTCATAGTGCTTTTTACATGTATATATATTTATTTATTTACAATACATATAATATAATATAATATAATATAACGTGTTGTTTTGCCCCCATTTTCCTAGCCTCTCGTGGACATGCGTTATCAGCTGCAGTTGTTATGGCTTTATCACGAACTGACCTTGACATGTACTTGGAGCTCCTCAGCCATGCATACCGATGCATGGTGAAGGGCCTGTTTTTATTTTATTCTCCTCCTTAATAAACTACACTGTATTTTTCCTTGCCTTCTGTGGGTTTTTTTCATATTTTATGCAAACTAATTCCCACATTCCCTCCTGTGAGGCTCCCCAAGCCTCATTAGTAATCAATTCAATGTACCTATGTATAACCACTACTCTTTGTACCCTTTGTCCATCTCCTGATGCATTGTCATATTCGCTAATATGTCTACACTATGTTGGGTTATAGTTTCCTAATCTAGTTATATTATAACTAGATTATATTCCTGTTTTGTCCCTATTTTCTCGGATAGGTTTTATTAACCTCTACCTTGTATTTTCAGGACTCAAGGGCTCTTTTTTCTTTTTGGTTCTCTCAATTTGTTTAGTATTCCAGGGGTGGGCGAAAAAACCTTTAGGCCCAATGGCGAGGAAAAATTCCCACCCTGCCAGCACTTTGTGCTCGACACAGTCCTTCTTGCTTGTAATTCACATGGTACAGTCCACGTAGTGCATTTTTATAAAAGAAGAGAGAAAAAAAGAGAGAAAGAAAAAAGAAAAGTCCATTATGAGTCCATGTAAAAGGTGTTGGAAGAGATATTCACTGGGTATGTCAATATGCACATATGAATGGTGTGGGTATATCCACTTCACTGTCCAATTTTGCTCTTAGTCCATTTTGTTCAAAGCGTCCCAGTCCATTCTCAGTTTGTTTGCAGGGACTGCTGTCCTCCTTCACTCAAAGCTCCCCTAGCAAGAAGTCGTCTTCACAGCCCGGGGTGCATTATCCATTGTCCATCTTGTTCTGCTCTCTTCCGCAGCCCTATTTGCATTGCTCAGTCATGAGCACCTGTACATATGCTCACACATCACATCATTAATATTTTCCCTTCTACTGTCCCATCATCTGTGTCAAACGTTTTGTGTTCTCAATCATTTAAACATACTTTTTATATGTTTAATATCCTTCCCCCTTGTGAGGCGGTCTGCTTCACCCAGATAAGAAGAAAAGGCAAAGCGGGAACTCACAAACGCTTATACTAGCTAACAAACATATAACTGATTGCCACAATATGATTATGAGCTATGATATATAATACAAAGGGTTAACTAGGCAATGACTAGATATAAGTATGGGGAACAATGAGTGTATATGAGTGCTATATGAGAACCATAACATAAGTACCCCACTCATGGCAGATCCTGGGGGTCTAAGTCCGGTGGTGTGTCTGAGACCTCAGTGACAACGTACTGGCCGGCAATGTTTTTGACTGCTACCACAATAAGCTGTCTGCCTAGGGGAATAATACAACAAGCAAATATGGCCAACACACAGAGTACAATAGCTAGAACAGATCCCAAGCAGACAAATGTGGTGGTCCAGTCTGAAGAGAAGAGCTAGGATAACCATGGTGCATCACGTGTACCAAAGCCTGTGTTCTGGACATGTTCACGTTGAAGATCCTTCATTCAATTCAGGACCTGTGTGAGGGCCCCGCGAGTACCTGTATGCAAGGGTATGACAGCAGAACATTCTGACCCAATCATGTCTCACACATCCTCCTGTGGAGCTCTCATCTGATCAATAATAAACTGATTCTGAGCAGCCACTATTGAGGTGGCGTGTAATTGTTCACAGACTAAGCCCAGCGTAACCACTGAATACACGATGAAGCGCTACTGATTATACCAAATGTAGTTTATCCATGCAATGTTCCAAGTTATCTGGATGCCAGGCATGAGAAATGCTGCATATCCTCCTCCCACTGATTCTATAGCTTTGTGATGTTCTGGCATTCCTCTAGGGCTTCCTGCAAAGCCAGTCTTCGGGAAGTGTCTGGCGTACCATGTCTTGTCCACAATACTAAAAGATGTCAGCGACAAGTCAGGTGCCCCCCACCATGTCAGGTAGAGCCAGGAAAACCTGTCCAGCATCAGTACATGAGTAGTCAGTAGGAGAATTGCAAGTGGGACGAGTGATAACATAGAGCCCCTTGAATGGTTACATTGTGTCGATATGTTAAAATTAAAACCTGTATTAGAGCAGATACATAGAGGAAATAATTTAACTGTGGTACTATTCACTGGGAAAGCTTTGTTGCAATAAGTGTCTATCGCATGATAATTACAACTGTCACTAGATTTCGCATCTACTCGGGGCCTAGCCTAACAGAAACTGCACCCAATAGACAGGCAGTGGGGCACAGATACTTTTTGTTATAAGGGTCACGTTCACATTCAGGCATATCACCCAAGGGCAACATGAGAGGGGGACGATTTCTTCTGTCATGGCACACAAGACAGGACATATTGGTTACAGAACGGGCCGTGTGATACATCCAGTCCAAGTATAGATTATTGCTGGTGTGGGCCGCCATGTGCTGAGTAGAGTATCGCTGTAGTTTCACTGTTTTGCTTCTGTGTTATTTACAGTTAGGCCATTGTTATTGCTACAGGTGCTGATATTGAAATTGAAATATGGTCTGCGTAGATAGACAAGTCCAGTAGGAATTGAAGTGGGTCTAGAGACCGAACCTTGGGAACTGTAACAATACAGGGATATAGGTCGTCCTATAATTTGCAAGGTGTTTACCCTAATGACCACGAATCGATGTTGGCAAACGTAGTGTTTGGTACAGAAAACATTGGTTTACTTTCATCCTAATTAAACCGTGCCTATATGCTAATTTTTAACAAGGCTAATCCACATTTATAACCTCTGGTGTCATACAGGACCATATTCCGTCCTGGAGATCTAGGGGGTCTACGAGGGGCCGGTGATGAGATTAATGGTTGCTTGTTCTGCTTAACTGCCCGAATCATAAACAGGCTGGTATAATTTGGCTGTGGTGTAAAACCTAGTAGACGTAACATTTACTGCTTTTATCTTGAGAGTGTGGGTGTGAGATTGTTCTAGGGTTATAAACCCATTTAGCGCAGAGATAAGTACAATAACCACACACAACCATTTCAGGGTGGTACAGGTGCTGGGACAGTTAAACACCATTCTGGTTGTTTATTACTGGACTGCTTTGGGGGGCGGGGGGGGGAGGTGACTGAGTTCTAGCTTCTGAAAATCCAGGGGTTCAGCCGACATTGGGTGCTGATATAGTTCCGTAGCTACTGCCTCAGATACTAGGTGCGCTATATGCTCCCAATCATCATCTACAAATTGGTCGGATGGGCTCTGTTCTGTGATGAGTGGCTCAACAATGTCTCTGTTAGGTGTAGTGGCAGTACTGGTTCGGGGTGTGGAAAACTGTCTGACAGGACGAGTCGAATTTGGTGTGGGGTCACTGACCTGGGCACGAGTGTGTCTGTGTTCTCTCTTTCTGACTTTGACTCGTGTCCCCTGCCACTGGTTTGTCCTCTTCTCTACTGCCTGAATCAATGCTTGGTTCTGGTCCTGTTTGTTCTTCGAAGGGGACTGCTACCATCCCTGCCCACGTTAGGCCTGTAGCAGGATTTGCTATGATTCTCCCTTTGCCAGCAGCATGGCTGCAGTGATTCAGGTGGTACCACTGCTCTCTTCCTTCAACTTTCACAGCTGTGGGTGTGGCGAGAACCACCTTGAATGGGCTTTCCTGGTGTGGTTCCTTCCATTGATTCTTCTTGAAGACTCAGATGTAGATGGAGTCACCTGGTTCCACCAGTCTGTTTGGTTCTGCTACGTCTTCTCCATGGGTGGCCTCACACACCTGTGAATACAAAGTTCTGTGGATCTGGGTTAAATGACATACGTAGTTTTGCATTTCACCTTCTAGTTGTTCCAATGAGGGTCCCTTATAGGGACCTCATGTGAACGCCATAAGCATAGGCCTGCCAGTAAGCATTTCATGTGGGGTTAGATGCGTTTTGTGGTTAGTTTGCGTGCACATTCTCATTAAGGCTAAAGGTAGTGCTTGAACCCAATTAAGCTTTGAACTGGCACAAATCTAGGCCAATTTAGCCTTCAGGACCCCATTGGCATATTCCACCATCCCCTGTGACTGAGGATGATATACACATCCCAACTTGTGCCCAATACATAGTGCCTCTGTACTTGCTATGATAACAGCATTAACAAATTTAGGACCATTGTCGGAATTGAGGTAATCTGCTATTCCAAATCTTGGAATGACTTCCCAACACAAAAACTTAGCCACCGTCTTTGCATCGTCCTTGGATGTTGCCACTGCTTCTACCCACCGGCTGAACCGGTTCTTGACCACCAATATGTACCTTTTACCCTCCTTGCACTCACACATGTCCGCAAAATCCATCATTAGGTGTCTAAAAGGACCTCTAGGTGCTGGAATATGCCTGAGAGGGACCGTAAAGGTTTTGTGAACATTAAACCTGGCACACACTTCACATTATTTCAATGCTTGGTCGACAGAGCTGGCTAAGTAAGGCAACCACCAATCTTGTCTTATTTTGAGTAAAATTTCCCCTCTAGCTGTGTGATCTAGTCCATGCACGTCCTTTATTAGTAATGGTAAAAGGCTCAGAGGTGCCACACATAAGCCCTCTATGTTTCTCCATAGTCCCGTCCCTCATTCCTTCTTAGCTCCTCTGGCTATCCATTTGGCTATCTCCGTCTCAGTGGCAGCATTCTGCAAATTCACAACATGGTGAAGATTTTCCTCAGGAGGAGATTCCTCTCCGGGTTCCAATACAGCCAACATTTGTGATGGTCCCAATGCTGCCTTTTTAGCTGCTTACTCTGCTGCAGTGTTTCCCCTAGTGAAAAAGAAGCCATCAGTTTTGTGTGCTTCACACTTAACAATAGCTAACCTAGAGGATAGAGTCAATGCATGTAGTAAATCTGAAATAGCCAGGCCATGTGTAATAGTTGACCCATCTGCCCTCTGGAACCCTCTCTGTGCCCATATAGAGCCAAATGCATGGCATACACCATATGCATAGGAGGAGTCAGTATAGATGGTGCAACTCTTACCGCTTCCTAATTTACACGCAGCAGTCAAAGCCTTAATTTCTGCTAACTGTGCTGAACAGGGCTGGGGAAGAGAGACCTCCATTATCATGTTAAATACAGCTGCATCTGTACTGGCTTCTTTATCGGCTTCTATCACAGCATAACCAGCTTTGTTTCCTGTTAGAGCATGAAAACATGGGCCGTCGACAAAAAACATGTGTTGTGCGATCGTCAAAGGCTAGTTCCCTAAATCTACACGGGCTTTTAGAAATGTTTCTGATTCTTCCACACATTCATGTGGGTTACCATCTAATGGTGTTACCATTTTATCGGCTGGGTTTACCATATTGCATCGTTCAACTGTGAGTTTGGATGCTGATAAAATGACATCATATCCTGTTCATCGAGAATTGGTAATGACGAACGATTGACTAGTCAGAAGCGCATGTAACGCATGAGTTGTGTACAGTGTTACAGGATGCCCCGTGGTAATTGTTGACACGGAGGAATTCCTTTCTCTATGTTATCCAATGCTGTACTGTAATACGCTACTGGTTGTTTGCCCATTCCTTGCTGATTTTGCATCAACACGGCAGAGGCAAACCCATGCCTTTCTTAGACATTCAAGTGAAACGGTTTGCCATAATCTGGACTAGCTAGTGCGGGGGCGTTTGACAGTGTGGACTTAATTGTTTCGAATGCAGCCGTGGCTTCTGGAGTCCAAATAAGTGGGGCGCTCAGTTGTGTTTGATCAGCAGTTCGTATTAAATCACACAATGGTTGTACTAATCATGTAAAATCACACACCCACGGTCTGCTAAATCCCGCCATGCCTATGAATGCTAACATCTGTCGCACTGTCTGTGGTTGGGGTGCCTTTCTGATTGCTTCCAGGTGCTTTGGGGAAATCTTATGACTTGTTCCCTCTAGAATTTGTCCTAAATATTCTACTTTCTGTCGACAAAATTGCGGTTTCTCTTTGCTTACTTTATGCCCATTTTCAGCGAGCATGTTCAACACTTTTAGTGAATCTTGTTGACACTGTTCTTTGGTTGCACTGCACAAAAGTAGGTCATCGACATACTGCAACAGGGCGCTATGGCAGTTTAGTGTTGCGAGGTCACGAGCCAGTACCTGATTAAATATGGAGGGGCTTTCACAGTACCCTTGTGGGAGATGTGTGTACGTGTACTGTTGTCCTTTGTATGTAAAGGCAAACAGGTATTGCGAATCTGGATGAAGTGGTATACTAAAAAAGGCAGAGAATAAGTCAATTACTGTGTACCATTTTGTTCCTTCCGGTACATTGGACAATAAAGTGTGCGGGTCTGGAACGATAGGAGTTTCTGCTATTACTACTTGATTTATTGCCTGCAAATCATGCACTAGTCTCCATTTGTCTGAATTGGCCTTTTTTACAGGAAAGATAGGAGTGTTGCACTGGCGTTTAGCAGGGATCAACATTCTTGACTCGAGTAGTCCCTGAATTGTTGGTTTAATCCCTGTCCTAGCCTGCAGTGATAATGGGTACTGCCTTTGCCAGGGCAACCAAACATTGTCCTTCACCTGTATCTTGACTAGGCCTGCTGACTTAACTAACCCTATGTCTGTGGGATGTTCTGTCCATAGTGTGTCTGGCAATGTTTTCAGCAGTTCCTCATCGCCTTTCTCTGCCTCAACTACCGCCATCTGTTTGTCTTTTATGTTTCTTTGTGAAATGACATGTGTTGCTACCATATGGTCTACTGCTGCTATGGAGACCCGTACAAAATGCCCATCTAGTGATTTGTGTAAATATAGGTTTTCGGTAGATTTCCATTCTCTCCCTTCCCTTGTCTGCCTAACCATGGGCCCTAAAACTTTAGGTTCAAAACCATCTGCAACCATGAGAGAGACATGGGGAACTGCATCCTCCACCTGATACCAGTTTCTTATTCTGTCTGGAAGCTGTACTATGGTCACTATCCCTTGGGGCCCTATGAACATGTCCAAGATCTTTCCTGCCACCTTTTGCCCTTCCATGAGTTCTTCCCACATGTGCGCAAATTCTTCATCCTGCCCTTTTGGATCATATTTGAATGTACACTGTAGTGGTGTCGGAATTTTTTTGCAGTCTGGACGCAAGTACTGTAGCCACGGTTTCCATTCTTGATATTTTCCCCAGAGTTCCGATTGACATATGTCTGTTACTTCCAACCAGTACACCTTGTCGAAGGTTTGTGGTGTTTTAACCTGTCCGTTGATCAACAAATATTGTGTTGCCATTGTTTTGGGAAACGTGATCCACAGTCCTTTTGATTCACATTGAATTTTTGCTCCTAGTTTACATAAAGCATCTCTGCTGAGTAAACTCACTGGTGCCCCTGGAGAGTATAGTAGGCATGTCTGAATAGTATCTCCATCAAGTGTAACTTCTTGAGGCTCAGTAAATCGTAAAGTTTGTACTTTTCCCGAGAAGCCCATAGTTTGAATTGCTTTACAGGTGAGGGGGAGCTGTGAGCCTTCTTTCCCAATACTTGAATATGTAGCCTCAGTGTCAATCATGAAAGGTACCTTCAGATCCTGCCCGACCGACACCATGACTGTTGGTTCCTGTTCCGGGTGCAATATGGTGACATACTGCATCAGCTCCCCCTCGGGTTTCTCTGGGCCTCTTCAACTGTGAGTAGGGTTTGGTCCTCCCCTGGGACCATACATCTGTCCTCCAGGTCGTACTGGAGGCTGCCATTGTTGTTCTGTCCATTGGTTTGGATTAGGAGCCATTGGTCCCAGCCTTTGACCTCTTCTTTCAGCTCTGTCCACTCGATACCCCCATGTGTATCTTGTTGAGATTGGGATCTCCACATTCCCAGCAACCCTCGGCCATTCTTTGTCATCCAGGTCCAGCTCTCATCATTTGTCCTCCTCGGAAGAAACCTCTACCTCTACCTCTGAGTGGGGTTGGTGGACCCTGATAACGGTAGTTTTGAGGGCCTTGCTATCCCCAACATATGTGTATTCAACAGGAGCTAATTGGATAGCTGGTATTTGTACTGGAGCGTACGACATTTGCCCCTGGGGTGAAGCCCCAGCTGCCGCCACCTGTGGCTGAGGAGCTTGAGGTGTGACCATGAGTGCTGCTTGTTTCACAGCCTCTTTTTCTTGCTTCTTCTCACGTTCTTCTTTTTTTATTCTTGCTATTTCTCCCAGTTGTGCTTTGTAAAGTTGCGCCATTAGTGCTTCCGTTGCTTCTCTGGCTTCTTTCTTTTTCTTTCGGTATTGTTCCACATGATGCACCATATGGGCCAGGAAGGAGCTCCATTCCAGGGTGCTCAGGCCCACTACTCTTCCAGTTGTTTTTGTACTTCTTCAGGAAGTGCTTTTCCCAACATCATTTTAAAGAGACCTATGCTTGCACAGGATTCATCCCATGCCCCTCCGGTCTCTTCATGCCAATTGTCTCGCACTCTTGCACGAATTTGGTTAAATTTTCTTCATCTTTTAATTTGATCGTCTCCAATTTCCCTGGATCCATTTTTGTTGGGTATTTTTCCCGTATTGCATCCTATGTTGCATTTCTGTACTCTCCAAATGGAAAATTGTCATATATGGCTCATACATGGTCATACATGTCCACATCCTTTTTATGTCTGCATTCTCCAGTATTTCTCCTGTTCTCCCTCTTCCAATTGTCTGACAGAGAATGGCTTTTATGTCTCCGATAGCCAGATGTTGTCCTGCAGTCTTTTCCTTGAATTGAGTTATCTATCTTTGCCCCCATCACAAATGTTCGGCAATCTTTGTGTCAGTCCTGTCATATCCATAAATGTACAAAGTACATAATGCGCTTCCTTTCCTTTTACTGTTAGTGGGAACTTCCTTGAGGATGGCATTGGTGTGTCTTGCCTGGGGTTGCTATCTTCATAGTGAACTGGTGGTTTGATTGTCCCTCTGTCATGTAGAACCCTTCCTTGTGGTGGTTGATGTTCTACGTTGATGAACACACTGTTCTCGGTATGTGTGAAATCCATTGCCTCCCCTGATGTATCTTCTTTAGTTTCTGGTGGTACTGTTCTCTTCAGTTGTGCTCTCAGGTCCTGTATTGTCAAATCAGTCTGTTCTGTTAGGCTTCATTCCATTTGTTGTTTTATGTCCTTTACACACTCTATCTGTGTAGTGCCTATCTGATGAGCCAGTTTTGCTGCATTCAAAGCTGTTTCCGTTGTCCTCTGTAGCTGGTCAGCTGTTTGTTGGTCTCTTTCTCTCTGTTGTACTATCTCTTCCATCTGACATTTTTTACTCCAAATCTTTTTTATATTATCCTGACTCTCTGATGTGTCTGATTGGGAGAACTGTGTGATATAAGGAGGTGGATTAGCAAATTCCCACTGACTCTTGCATGGTGGCGCTGTTCCCTTTTCTTTCCTTGAACTTTGATTTATCTCTTCACTGCTTACCTGTTTCTTACTGCTTTCCTCCCACTTTACTTTTTCTTGCTTCTTTTCTTGTTCTTTCATCTTACATTCTTTTCCCTCTTGTTCAAACCATCCCTCTATCTCTTCCTTTTGCTTAAGTTTCACTTTTGCTTTTTCACTCTTTTTTGACTCATACCAACATGCTAGTCTCTGCTTCATTTTCTGACATATTTGTTCATTAAAGGTTCCTTCATTTGGCCATTGCAACTCTCCAGCTTTCCTGTCATGCCATTTTTTGGCATGATATACTTTTTGCCATGATGCCATTTTTTTCCTAATATACTTTTGATCCTTTTTGTGCCGTCTTATAATTACGTTATCTGGACATTCCATCTTGTGTGTTCTTGTTTATTTTTCCCTAGCTCCCAAGTTGCTTGTTATTTGTTTTACCACTAAGATATATTGATTTAGGGCTCACCTTAAACTATATCTCGTGACCTGCAATCCTTCTGCCGGCAGCCTGATTTCTACTAGATCAAAGTTTAGATTAGCTAACAGTGTTAACAACTGGTTGCTCTAAAGATACTATATGACAAACTTCTGATATTTCTCTTACATTCTCGTCTTCTTCAAGGTTTGAGCAGCGTGGTATAAACACATGTTGTGACATATGAATTTGCCTCTTACCTCTGGTAGGTGTCTAGGTCTCACTTTTTGCTACTTAGGGTGTGATGGGTCTCTCTTCCCTTTCCCTCACACTTCCTAAAGCCTCTACGCCCCAGTGCTACTAGGGAATCCCGATCATAATGTGGAACTGAGAAGTAGAAGATGTGAGACATGCACCAATATACAAATCACTCAATAGTAGATTAATTAAAAATGAATAAACTGACACAAGGTCACTCACTCAATCATATCATGGCAACAGCACATACACAAGCTTTTTTGAGAGTGCTTGCCCTTTGGGAGCATTAACTCAAACTGACTTACTGGACTTATACTCTCAAAGTTTGTCCAAATAATATGATCCCCCAAATGAAATTCAATTATTTTATGATTAATTGTGTTAATCAATTAACACAATTAACAGTTTCCCTGATCTTCAACTATCACGTGTACCCTGGCTTTCACTACGCGAATGTTGCACACACGGGTGCACAAACTCCCTAAATTAACTGTTGAAATGAAATGTTAAATGAGCATGCAGTCTGAAATCTGAACTGGGACCACCCAGCGAGTCAGGAGGGAGTCTAATGTGTTCTTATATTCACATGCACACTTCAGTCTGCAGGGGGCAGCACAGAATCACACACAATTAACACTCATAATAAACAGCTGGAGTCGAGCATCAATTTCTGTAAGATGCTGACTGGACACACACACACACAAACCAGAGCCGGAAAAAACTCCCACACAGATAAGAATTCACACACACACACACACACACACACAAGGTCACACTCTCTTCTGAAACATAATTTTAGTGCATGAGGAGGAAAGGAAAACCCTTAATTATCACTAAATTCGCTTAATTTATGGGAAATAAGTGAAGGTCCAAATATACTCCCTTCTTCACACACTAATTTTTCTCAACAAAGGCTTAGTTTCTCTTTCTAGATTGCACCTTCTACAGCCTTGCTGATGACCAAACATCCGGCAGATCCAATGTTTTGGAATATTTTTTGGTCTATTATTACTTACAGAAATAAGAATATTCCAATTATCCATAAATGATTTCTTTTCCATGTTTAAAATGCACATTCACACATATCTAGATTGGAATGCCCATGAGATGAGATGAGAAAACACACACAAAATCCCTCTGTCTCACAATCCAAAAACAATAGATAAGCACACACTCACAGGCAGTGCCTGCACTTTTCTCACACACACACTTCCAAACCAAGAGACATTTGGTAAATGAATCCATGGGTCATAGACAAATGTCAAACATTACAGTGGAAATAATTAAGCATACATAATGTTGGCTGCTCTGTAGTTTTTCAACACACTATTACGTTTTTTCTATTACATAAGAGTCTTCTGTCTCACACTTACACAACTATATCTGTTTTAACTCAGTTCTTTTTCCCAATGCAAAGGTTTTAATTCATACCTTCATACACACACATATACAATTAATTTATGCAACTACTGACTGGCCAGAAAATCCACCTGTCTATCACAGGACTTTTCCTCCTATGCACCTGTGTATCACAGGACTTTTTCTCTTATCCACCTGCCTATCACAGGACTTTTTCTCTTATCTTCTTAAATCTGTTTCACACATAATAATACACACATTATCAGGGGCCTCCCATCCTAGGCCGCAGAATAACTAATGCAGAACTTTGAATATCAAACAGGTGTCTGCTTACCTTTCTCCTATATGGCCAGTATGTACAGTCCACAGGATAGTGAGGCCCCAGTGAGGATCAGTTCTCCAGCCTTGCCCAGTCCCTGTTGGGGCGCCAATAATGTGGCATTTTCTGCCACTGGATATAAGATAGCCTCTACACAAAAGACTATAATTTCAATAAACTCTGAGGAAGAATAATACTCGTAACCCAGTGTATGAGAGAAGAAAAAGTCACATTTCTTGCCCAAAGGTATCAGCAGCAGCCAACATGAGATCAATTCAAATGAGACATCCCAGGAAAAGATCTGATTTACTCTGAGTTCAGTTCCTGTATTTATACTCATTCCCCTCCTTCATATCAGAAAATATTTCCCATTATATTCAAATTTCACCAAATCCAGCTACCATTAGCATCAGAAAACTGAAAATTCAGCTACCATTAGCCTCAGAAAACCAAGTTTTCAAGGCGAGAAGAAAAAAAAAAAATACACTCTCTGTTATGGAACACAAGGGGAGGGCTGGATGCAAGTGCAGGGGAAAAGTCAATTTATTAGGAACAGAACCAAAAATATATGGACAGGGAGAAAAGGAACATAAAGGCAGGGTCACAACACAAACAATAATCCACAAACTTGAACGAGGTTATAATCCAAGGAAAGTAAGGTAATAATCCACACAGTCAAGGCATTAATCCACAGAAGAAAAGGCATTAATCCATAAAAGAATGAGGCTATAATCCAACGAAGGCAAGGTAATAATCCACACCGTCAAGGCATTCATCCACAAAAGAAAAGGCATTAATCCACAAAAGAAAAGGCATTAATCCACAAAAGAATGAGGCTAGGGTCTAGGGTCCATGGTCTAGGAAATGCAAGGAGAGTGCAAACGAACAGAACATACATTCACCATGCAGTTAAATCTATCTACTCTAATACTCCGCATTGAAGCGGAAAAAAGAAGGGATTTAAATACATGAAAGAAAACAAGACACACCTGAAACTCATAATGTTCTGTGCTAAAAGTCCCATCCGCTCTGGCGGACATGGGCCCCTGGGCAGGATCATAATGTCCATCCCCAAGGTCCCGAGGCAGGCATAGTCCATAGTTCCGAGGCCAGAGTGGCGCGTGTCTGGCCGTCCCGTTGGCCGCAGGCGTGAGCTGAGCTTGTCTTGTCATGGATGAGAACTTGGACGAGAACTTGGCTTGGTGCTTGGCTTGGTGCTTGACTTGGTGCTTGACTTGGTGCTTGGCTTGGCACTTGCCTTGGTGCTTGGCTTGGCACTTGCCTTGGTGCTTGGCTTGGTGCTTGACCTGGCGCTTGGCTTGGTGCTTGGCCTGGAACCTGGACTGGAACCTGGCTTGGCATCTGGACTAGAAATGGGACTGGAAACAGGACTGGAACCCTACTTGGCACCTGGATCGGAAACAGGACTGGAAACAGGACTGGAACCCTACTTGGCACCTGGATCGGAAACAGGACTGGAAACAGGACTGGAACCCTACTTGGCACCTGGATCGGAAACAGGACTGGAAACAGGACTGGAACCCTACTTGGCACCTGGATCGGAAACAGGACTGGAAACAGGACTGGAACCCTACTTGGCACCTGGACCAGAAACAGGACCGGAAACAGGACCGGAAACAGGACTGGAAACAGGGTTGGAACCCGACTTGGCATTTGGACTGGAAACCGACTTGGCACCTGGACTGGAGACAGGACTGGAAACCGACTTGGCACCTGGACTGGAAACAGGACTGGAAATTGGACTGGAAACTAAACTGGAAACTGGACAGGGAACTTAACTAGAAGCTGGACTGGAAATTAAACTAGAAGCTGGACTGAAAACTAGACTGTATTCTGGACTGGATTCAGGACTGGAAACTAGACTGGATACTGAACTGTGACCTAGACTGGAAACTGGACTGGGAACCGGACTGGGAACTAGACTAGAAACTGGACTGGACACTAAACTAGATTCTGGACTGGATCCAGGACTGGAAACTAGACTGGATACTGAACTGTGACCTAGACTGGAAACTGGACCTGAAGCTGAAATGGAAACTGGACTGGAAACTCAACTGGAAACTGGACTGGAAACTGAACTAGAAACAGAACTGGAAACAGAACTGGAAAATGAACTAGAAACTGAACTGGAAACAGGACTGGGAACTGGACTGGAAACTGAACTGTAAACTAAGCTAGAAACTGGACTGGATTCTGGACTGGGAACAGGACTGGGAACTAAACTAGAAACCAGACTGGAAAGGAAACTAGAAACCGGACTGGAAACTAAACTAGAAACTGGACTGGAACCTAAACTAGAAACTGAACTGAAAACTGAACTGGAAACTGGATTGGAAACAGGACTGGAACTTGGACTGGAAACAAAACTAGAAACTGGATTGGGCCCTAAACAGGAACCTGGACTGGGAACAGGACTGGGAACAGACTCTGGATGTGACTTTGGGCATGAACTGAGGCATGGGCTGAGGCATGGGCTGGAACATGACTCTAGATTTGGACCTGGACTGGGACATGGACTTGGATATGGGTTAGGACAGAAACTAGAACATGGACTTGGATTAGAACATGGAAAGGGACTAGGGTAGGAACCTGGACATGGACTTGGACTAGGACATAGATTTGGACTTGGAAATAGACTAGGACTAAGGCAAGAACCTGCACATGGACTTGGACATGGAAAGGAGGTCATCCCGTGGACCTCTGGTGGGAACTTGGCTTGGGCGGAGGTCATCCCATGGACCTCCAGAGGGAACTTGGCTTGGGCGGAGGTCATCCCGTGAACCTCTGGCGGGAACTTGACTTGGGCGGAGGTCATCCCATGAACCTCCGGAGGGAATGTGGCTTGGGCGGAGGCCCCCTCGTGGACCTCCGGCAGGAACGTGGCTTGGGCGGAGGTCCCCTCGTGGACCTCTGGCAGGAACAGGACAGGAACAGAGGTCCCCTTGTGGACCTCCGGCGGGAGCAAGGCAGGAACAGAGGTCTCCTCTTGGACCTCTGGCAGGAGCAGGACAGGAGGGGAGGTCCCCTCATGGACCCCCGACAGGAACAGGACTGGAGTGAGTGGAGGTCTCCTCATGGACCCCCGGTCTGAGCTCTGCTGCGGAGTCCTCCTGCTGGGTCTCTGGCTGGAGCTCGGGGCTGGAGGTTGCCACGTTAACCTCCAGGTGGAGCTCCACTGAGGAGACCTCCTGCTGGGTCTCTGGGTGGAGCTCGAGGCTGGAGGTTGCCACGTTAACCTCCAGGTGGAGCTCTGTTGAGGAGACCTCCTGCTGGGTAATTAGGGCTATATAGGGCATATGAGGCTATTTGAGAGACTGCCCAGGTTTATGACTGTATGGAACAACCAGGGATGCTGAGGTTTATACAGCATCAGCTGGTTGTTTCAAGGCCGGGTGAAACTCAAAAAATTTGTTCTAGTATGATGTCAATGACAAATATGTGTTGATTGATCATGCCATTGATAACATGGGGTGTGACGAACTACTGGTGATGCCTGAACTGCGATCTGCTTCACTAGTATCCAGCCAGTTAGTGTCTGTGTAATGTATAATAGGGAAGTAACTGTAAAACACGCAATACGCCTATTGCACATATTTTCTCTGTAGATGTAGTACCTCAGTTGGCTATAACCGAGGAAGCTGAGTCTGAGTCATTGACCCCTGATGCGTTTAATTTTGAAAATTCTCCACTTCCAGAGGGAGCTAAGGCCAGACTGTGTGAGAAACTCCTGGAAAGAAAAGATTTTTTTTCTTGTCATGAGTGGGACATGGGGTGTTCCAATAGTATGTTCCATGAAATTCGTTTGAGTAATTTAACCCCATTCTGAGAAAGATCTCATTGTTTAGCCCCTAAGGATTTGGAGGATATACGAGAACACCTTCTTGAGCTCCAGAAGTGTAGCACAATCTCTGAGTCTAGGAGTCTGTATGCTTCCCCTATTGTAGTTGTAGGGAAAAAGTCAGGATGTGTGAGAATGTGCATCGACTACCGCACTGTCATGGGTTTCCCCTCGTGCCATGCTACTCAAACATTCAGCAGGCGTGAACCGTCCTGATCGCCTGACCCATGCCTGTTTTCTGACCATGATATCTGCTTTACGATTTGGATTTCTCTGCCCGTCTCTTCAGTAAAGCTCTTAACTGCATTTGCATCCATCATCCGCAATACATGACAGAATACTTCGCCTACCATGGATGCAGCAAGAAAGCAGAGACATCACATGGAAATAACCATGCCAGTGCTCAACTCCATTCAGTTTTCACAGTGGACTTTCATGTATCCCCTAGAACCACATGATGGATTTTCAGTTTACCCCCAAAGCTTTTTGTTACAGTGCCAACTTTATTTTGCCAGCCTGGAGGACCCCAAACCTGGCGAGAAGCAGTGGTTGGGGTTCCTGTTGTCAAGACTCATAGGTTCAACTCGCCAGTGGGTGGAGCTGCACATTGCCACAGGATCTGGTGCACTACATACCATATCATGTTTTGTTAAACTATTAGTAAAAGTGTTCGGGAGTCCTGAGTTTGCTCCTGACCTTAAAAAATTCTTGGGGAGGGCCAGCCTGTCAGAGAAACCCAGCCTGCCATTCACCACATATTACAACCAAGCCGACGTGGCGGCCTCCACAGCTCAGCTTCAGCCCCAGGTCGGCATCAATGGTGATGACACAGGCATGCACGACAGAGGGCTGTAATCAAGAAGCCAAGTTACGGTGTCCCACGTGTGTTAAACTTGGGATACCAGGATCACATTTCTGCTCTCAGGACTGTTTCAAGGGCAGCTGGTGCACCCACAAACGGCTACACAAGAGAGTGAGAGCTGATCTTTAGCCAGAGACCAACGATGTGGCCTCCCCTACTGAGCTTCAGCCAGAGATCAACGTGGCATCCTCAAACCCAAAGCTCCCGCTGGAGACCCAGCAGATGGTCTCCCCTGCAGAGCTTCAGCCTGATGTCAATGTGTAGACCTCAAACTCAGAGCTCCAGCCTGAGACCAACGAGGTGGTCTCACCTGCAGATCTAACATCAACCTGGTGACCTCCTCTCAAGCCATTTTCCTGCCGGAGGTCAACGAGGCGACCTCCTCTCCTGAGCTCAAGCATGAGACCCACGAGATGGTCTCACCTGCAGAGCTAAAGCCGAAGGTCAACCAGGTGACCTCCTCTCAAGCCATGCATAAGATCTTTCCCCACCTTCCCTCCCCTACTGCGGGACTTGCACTGCCTGCCAAGGCAACGGAGAATGCTGCTCAGCCTCCCTGCTCGACTGAGGATGCCTGTCAGCCTCCCTGCTCAACTGAGGATGCCACTCAGCCTCCCCGCTCAACTGAGAACACAGCTCAGCCTCCCTGTTCAGCTGAGGACGCTGCTCAGTCTCTCTGTTCAGCTGAGGATGCCCCTCAGTCTCCCTGTTTAGCTGAGGACGTTGCTCCATCGCCCAGTGCAGACAAAAGTTCCGCTTCACCTTCCTGCTCCACTACACTAGGCTCCACTGAGGACGTTGCTCCACCTTCCTGCTGTGTTGAGGACGTCGCTCTGCCATCCTGCTCCGCACTTTGCACTACGCGGCTTTGCGCTACATGTTGCTCCCCCTTTTTGCTCCATGCCCACCACACTATGCTCATGCCAGAGTCCGATGATGCGGCCTTCCAAGCATTGTTCCCACCTCATCACCATGGACAATGCCTGCCTCAGGACCTGGGGGGCAGAGCGGACAATCTTGCCCAGAGGCGCAAGACCACCAGAGGGGATAAAGATTTTGGCCCTTCAGGAGAAGTGCCCTTGGAGGGGAGGCTCTGTTGTGGGTTTCCCCGTGCCATGCTGCACAAGCATTCAGTATGCATGATCCGTCCTAAGCACAAATATTCAGCACGTGTGAACTGTCCTAAAGTGTGAGCAGCATGCGTTTCTTTTACATTGTCTTTGTTTACTTTCAACACGTGTGTTTTGTTTGATTTCTGTACTATCTCCGCCCCTGTATTGTCATTGGTTGTTTCCTAATGTCTCAGCTGTTTTGCGTAATCCCCTTTGATTATGTTTGGTATTTAAACCCCTTGTGTTTCTGTGTTTGGGGTGAAGTATTGTATGTCTGTGTTTAACCTCCAGCGCATTACCAAGCCTTTTGATCTTGTTTTCATTTCCATAGTTTCTTGAATTGGTTTTGTACTCACGTTTACGATTCTTGTTTTGCCTAGTTCATGTTGTTTGCTGATCGCCTGACCCACACCTGTTTTCTTACCATGATATCTGCCTTACGATTTGGATTTGTCTGCCTGTCTCTTCAATAAAGCTCTTAACTGCATTTGCATCCGTCTTCGTGTCCATCATCTGCAATACATGACATGCAGCCTTAACTGTAGAACAAATGCCAATTTTGTAGGACCTTGATTACATATGTAGGACATATGTGGTGTCTCAGGAAGGCATAGCCACTGATCCGTCAAAGATAGAGGCTGTTGTCACCTCAGTTGAGATCCTTTTTGGGATTTTGCGGTTACTATCGTCGGTTCGTGCAGGGCTATTTCACCTTGTGTCATCCGCTAAACCAACTACTTAGGGGTTACCCTACACATTCCATCAAACCAGATAAAACTTCAGCTACATCTTCCTCTATGGCATATTTCAAGCCTAATGAGCCATTTGGTTCTCGGTGGAATGTTGATTGTAAGAGGGCTTTCCAAGAGCTACAACTGCGATTGACTTGAGCTCCTCTTTTAGCCTTTGCGCATCCACAATTACCATACGTGCTTCATGTGGATGCTAGTCTTGATGGCTTGGGGGGAGTGCTATATCAGCAACATTCTAAGGGATTGCACCCAGTGGCCTTTATTAGCCTTTCTCCCATGGAGAGGAATTATCCAGCCCATAAGTTGGAGTTCCTGGCCTTGAAGTGGGCTGTGGTTGATAAATTAAATGATAACCTCTATGGTGCCACTTTTGAGGTAAGAACGGACAACAATCCACTAACCTATATTTTAACATCAGCCAAGCTAGATGCTACTGGGTACAGGTTGTTGTCAGCATGTACAATTTCAGCTTGAAATACAGACCAGGCAAGAGAAATGTAGACGCAGATTGTCTGCGTTTACCACTGTAGTAAATGACAAATTGTACCGCCTACTGTTTTACGATGTACCGTTGTGAAGTCGCTACATGATGATAAAGGACATTTTACCTTTGAGAAAACCTATGATCTTGTCAGAGACTGGTATTACTGGCCTGGCATGAAGGAAGAGGTTAAGACCTATTGCCAAACTTGTGAAAGATGTGTAGTAAGAAAGACTTTGCCACAGAAGCGTTTTCCAATGATGCATATGCAAAGTTCAGGTCCACTTGACTTGGTCTGTATCAATTTCCTTATGATTAAGCCTGACAGGTCCAATGTGAGCTACTTGTTAGTGATCATGTATCAGTTCACACGTTATGCGCAGGCGTTTGTTACTAAACACCAGAAAGCTTTGACAGTGGAAAAAGTGCTGTATGAGACATTCTTTGTGCACTATGGCCTGCCAAATACGATCCATTCAGACCAGGGCAGAGACTTTGAGAGTAGGTTGTTGAAAGAATTGTTTAGAGTGCTGGGAATAACAAAATTGCGTACATCTCCATACCATCAACAAGGAGATCCCCAATCGGAACGGTTTAACCATACTCTCTTGAACACTTAGGAAACTGAGAAAAAGCAATCATGGAGTCAGCTCATTCCACAACTGGTGCACGCATATAACTGTACTCATAATGAGATGACTGGGTTTTCTCCATATTTCCTTATGTTTGTCCTAAGTTGGCAGTTGGTGTGTGTTTTGGGGTCTTGGAAGAAGGAAGAACTTAAGACAAGCATATGAGTTGGCTGCAGCATCTGCTGACATAGCAAACAGTAACAACAAGAAACATTATGTTGAGCACATTTATCCCTGTGAATTGAAACCCGGTGATAATATATTTATCAGAAACTTCGGTTTGCAAGGAAAGAATAAGTTGGCTGACCGTTGGTGTTTAGTGCCATATGTAGTGGAAAAACAGCTGCCCAACTTACCTGTGTACCAGCTGGATCCTGTAAATGGAAAGGGTTCCAGAAAAGTGTTACATCGAGATCAATTTTGTTGTTGAGCCCTCAAGTCAGGTTAAGACAAGAAAATGAGTAACCTCAGGTTTGTCCAAATCTCAGACAAAGCAGACGTTTGGCTAAGAAACAAAAAGGTCCTGAGTTAAGTACTGATGGAGTTTCAGTTCAGCTGACCCAAAAGTTGTGTCCTCTGACTCTGAGTCATACATTTGCTCCTTTTGACAGAGCGACTGTTGGTGACAGTAGAGAGTGTGAAGAAGGTGATTTCGGAGATTCAAATCTACGTGTTGTAGATGACCAGGTGCTAGAAGTGGTGGAAAATAGTCACATGTATCCTGAAAGTGTGGGGGATGAACCAGTGGAACAGAATGGTTGTGAATCATGTAGTGTTCCTGATGATCTTGTACCTGATCCTGGTATGGATGTGTTGCTTGATGTTCCTGTGAGGACATCAGGGAGGGAAAGAAAACCTCCAGTCATATTTACATATCCTAGACTAGGAACCATCTGTCTTTCCAACAATAGAATGTGACTGAATGCAATGCTTAGAAGGAGCTCCATATTCTTGGATGAGCATCCAAGAATATGGAGCTCCTTCTAAGCATTGCATTCAGTCACATTCTATTGTTGGAAAGACAGATGGTTCCAATGTTCCTGTGAAATGTTTTGCATGGTGGTGTACTTCACAGGCTTCATGTGGAGAGTGTGAGGAAAAAAGGGAAAGTTTACCTTGTATAATTCCTTGGGTGAGAGAACATATATCTCTTGAATTGAACTAATTGTTTATTCATTTTCTCCATAAGGGGTAGCATGAGGACATGCTAGTTTTATTGGGGGGAGGATGTAACACCCTCAATAATTTTGTTTTTTTTTAAATTTTCCTGAGAAAGTATTTTTTAAAAATTTAATTTAAGATGTGCATTCAATATAAATAGTAATGTTAGCAAAGAAAATGTATATTTGAACCTGTATGCACAATGTACCTGCCCAATTAGAAAGTTCTCCTCCAGTGATTGACAGACTCTTGTGAGCCAATCGAGTGAGACTGAGAAGGCAGGACAACAAAAAAGGAGGAAGGGAGATTCTGATGTGAGAAGTTGAACACTGGGTCACTGTGTTACTGTTTATTCATAATTATACTTTCAAATTGAAGACTTGCATTGTTATTTGCTTTCTTTTATTGGACGTGCCACAGTAAGCAGAAAGACTGTGAGTGACACTTTTATTGAAGCTGAATCACAGCACAGTGAGTCGTTTATATCAAGTAGTACACTCAGGCTAGGCCTGCTGTTTTATTTTGTGGATTAAAAGCCGACGCTTAAACGGACTTTATCCGAAATAACTGAAGATACTAGAGAGGAAAAACTCTTCAGTATATCTAGTATTATATATTCAGGTTCAATGCCATCCTGTGAATCTACGAGCCAGGAGATTTTCGGGCCGACAGAGTTCACATTCATTGCATGGCTTCTACTAGACAGTGGCTGTTCGTCAAGTTTCCTAAATCCTCATTGAATCGACAAGATAGTGGATTGGTTTCCCCTTGACCGCGAAGGAGCGTCAATCATACGGAAATTGCGAGAATATTCGTGAATAGTTTTTCAGGTGAAATCACTGAAAGTAAGATTGAAGCACACTGAATAGTGAGTGAGACTTCTACACGTGCACCAACTGGGCCCCAATGGTAATGAGATCTCAGAACTGAGTAAATTATTGGATGAAACGGGTTCTATTTGGGTTTCTAACGTCATATGAAGTGTTATTATTCGTGTTAATAATTTCACTTGTTCATGGTTGATGAAAGGGGTTTATGTTGAAACCAGGGCAACTGTAAATTCATGTGTTACACGATTCATGATTCACCGATTCGTATTTGTCTGCTAAAGTGATTCATTCGAATGAGTCCTTTGAGTCATTTAGGTGAATTAGGAATCAACTGAGTGAATTTTTTGATTCTTTGGTAAGGGGATTGATTAGTTTATTATTGTTTAGCTTAAATTAGTATAAATTACTGGTTTGTATTTTGTTTTGAATCACATTTATGTCTTAAGGGAGTAATTTTACAATAGTTTATTTGCTTTTATTTAATTTGGGTTGTGATTTACCATTTGTATTTTATTTTCTAGATTTTCCTAATTTATTTATTTTGTTTTCTTATCACTAGTAGTAACATTAATATTTTTCTTTACTTTCACATAATTCATTCTGGGGTCAAAATAAATACTTTAATCATGTTGGTTAAGAAAATTGACTATTGTGACTATTGACTATACTTTATTGACTAAGGTGGATATTATTTTTAATGTAATATCCCGTACACATTGCGCAATGTTATTCCGTGGGTCTGTGATCTCCTTTACCACACACCAATGCCAGACATTTCAAAAGGGCGATAAACATCCACATTTCCATTCGGTCCAGGAAAAGTCACCATGGGCATCAGCAAATGCCCCGATTCATACATGTTTCTGTTTGCCATCTGAGATCTAGTCACAGTCCGATTTGTTGAAGACTGTCTAAAATGTTCATTATAATCCTGCAATTTCAGAGACTCGGGTTTGTTTAGCACTTCTTGTTTTAAACTTTTAACAATTTGTTGTTGAAGTTCATCTGTGCTTATAGACACAGATGTGTCTGAGCCGCCAATTGCACCCAGGTCTGAAAGATCAGGATACGGTGGTGGTGGGGCCTGTGCTGTGGTGGGGCCTTGAGACAGTAGGCCTGAAACCGGAGGATGAGAGTTTGGGCCAGTTGAAGAACAGGAGGCGGAAGAGCCTTGTTATCAGCAGCCACTGCATCTGCCCTGGTGCCATTTGGAGGAGGCCAGTCCTGCACACCATGATTCAACACAGCAGCAGTCTCGACATCCTGTAACAATTTCTTAAACACATTAGTAACTTTTTATTTTCCCCATCTTCTGACCTTTTCTATCTTTTTTCTGCGTCTATCCCCGACTTTCTAAACTCATCCCAAATAATTTTCTTTCCCTACTGTTTACCTTTTGTTCCAATATGCTTCTACATTCCAGCAACACTTTTACACTTAACGCACCACCTTTAGGAAAAACACAGCAGGTTAATTCATGCCATATGCGCAGTTGCTGCAGATCTAACCATCCCCATGACTAACGCACTTCATTCACTGGACAGTCCAAAACAACAGGCCCCTCGGTAAGCCTGACATCAGTATGCATGGCTGAAGAGCTCCCAGGAGATAACATGTCAGGGTCAGTGTGTGTTAGAGCCATAACATCTGCAGCGATATGGGCCAGCTGGTAACGCAAATATTGTTCATGGGATGGGAAGCTAGAGAAGGAAAACAAAATAGAAAGATGTGGGCAAAAATTTATACAAAATATATATATATATATATATATATATATATATATATATATATATACTTTAAATAAATAAATAAATAATTATATATATATAAATAGATTATATATATATATATATATATATATATATATATATATATATATATATATATATATATATATATATAAGCAATGTGATATACCAGTACAAGCATAATCCTAGCAAACATGTACTCTCAAAACACAGATTATAACAGAACTTTTGAAGTAATATGTAAAACACACAAGAATATGTTAAGATCATGCATCAAAGTTTTATTGAATTTTGAGTATTTTGTGTAGAGGCTACCGTATATCCAGTGTCATAGATGCCACATTTATTGGCACCACAGATGGGACTGGTCATGGCTGGAAGAATGATTCCATCCTGTAGGGCTTCACCATCCTGTGGACTGCAGATACTGGCTATATAGGAGAAAGGTAAGCAGACACCTGTTTGATATTCAAAGTTCTGGGTTAGTTATTCTGTGGCCTAGGAGGGGAAGCCCCTGGGAGGGGGGAAGGACACCGGTCCCCAGTGTACGGCCCAAGAGGCTAGTATAGAGAGAATTTTGATTGGGAAAAGCCTCTGGAGAAATAAGTGGATGGGAGAAGTAAAAGATATTTAAGGTGTGCCTCCGGTGGGTGACCAGAAGATAATGTGAATGGAACTGTTGTAATATTGTTATGTGTATGAAACATAGATTTAAGAAGTGAAACAAGACAAGAGAAGAAGTCCTGTGATACCACCACTGAGGAGTGACTGTGTGATCCTGCTCAGTAGGGCTGCTTGGACAGGCAGATTGAGGCCTCACTCCCTAGATACCACTACCAAAGTGGGGGCAGGGCTGCTTGGTAAGGAGAATCCTTAGATACCGCTGCCAAAGTGGGGGCAGAGATGCTTGGTGGGGGATTAAACCCTGGGCCCAGGTCTGGGTACTTGCTGAGAATGGTGAGTCCTGCAGTTTCTGACTCTTCCCAGGACGTAGTCCTAGAAATTGTGTAATATGTAGGAATGTGAATGAATGAACAGTGAAAAGTAAGAATTGTATGAACAAATAAAACAGTTTAATATAAATAAAACGTTATTGGAAGAAGATGTATAAGGTAACAAATATGATATGTGAAAAGATTTGGTACGCATTGCTAACATTGAGAAAATATTGTTAAGACCTACAGGAAAAGTGAAGTGTGTGGGGTGGGTGTCCTCGCCTGGCTGGTTCCGCTTGGTGGGGATGGCTTATCTGGAGTCTTTATTATATAAATAAGTATAAGTGTGCTTTAGTGTGAATGTATGAATCAAAACCTTTGTATTGGAAAAAAGAAGTGAGTAAAAACAGGTATACTTATATGCTGTAGTGTATGTAAATATGAGACAGAAGACTCTTATGACTCTTATGTAATAGAAAAACTGCAGTTGCTGTGTGTGTGTGTGTGTGTGTTGAAAACTACAGAGCAGCCAAAGAATTGGTATTGTAGCTATTCTGGACATTTGCCTAATTGTTTCCATTGTAATTCAGACCCAGACTTTTGTCTAAGCGTTTGTCCCGAAATTGGTTGTGTAGATTTCTTGGACATTCTCCTAACTGGCATCGCTGTGAATCAGTTAAAATGATTTAGATGAATTTGTATACAAAATGTCTCTTGGTTTGAAGGTTGCATGAGCAACTGTATGTGTGTGTGAGTGAATGACAGGGCCCTGTGTGTGTGCCTGCAAGTGTGTCATTATCTGTGCCTGTGTGTGTGTGTGGAACGCAGAGAGAAGGAGTTTGCGTGTGTGTTTTCTCATCTGTGGCTGTGTATACGCCAGTATATGTTTGTGTGAATGTGCATTTTAGATAAAAGTGGAAAAATTATTTATGGAGAGTTGGAAAATTCTTATTCCTGTGAGTAATAATAGAACAAAAAATATTCCAAGATATTGGTTTTGTACATTGTTTGGTCATTCTCCTGATTGTCTTCGATGTGACCCAGAAAGGGAGACTAAGCCTTTGTTGAGAAATTAATGAGACAGGTGGTCAGTGTGAAGAAGGGAGTCTATTTGGATCTTCACCTATATCCCATAAATTAAGTGATAATTAAGGGTTTCCTTTTCTTTTCATGTCTTAACAGCTTGGGGGGTCTGTATTGATTAGATAAATGTGAATGAGCTCCCAACATAAGGAGACTGTGTAAATGATGAGCTCCAAAAATTAGTTTTGGAGACAGTGTGACCTTGTGTGTGTGTGTTCTTATCTGCGTGGACGTGCCTGCATATGAGAGAGAGAGGCACTGGTGTGTGTGTGTGTGTGTGTGTGTGTGTGTGTGTGTGTGTGAATGTGAGCACTGGATCTGAGTCTGCTGGCACAGAGTTTGAAAGATATTTTTATTTATTTATTTATTTTCATGCCATGGAGGCATGGTGGTAAAAAGAAATGTAGAGTAGAACAATTAATATCTCTGTTTAATACTTTTGAAGTACAAGGTGGTCCCAGTCAAGATCTCAGACTGCATGCTCATTTAACTTCACTTAGGGAGTTTGTGCACCCATGTAGAATTAGAGTATTGAGGGCTAGAGTGCACGTGATAGTAGAAGATCGGGGAAATTGGTTCACGGTTAACCATAAAATAATTGAATTTCATTTGGGAGATCATATTATTTGGACAAAATTTGAGAGTATAAGTCCAGTAAGCCGATTTGAGTTAATGCTCCCAAAGGGCAAGCACTCTTAAAAGTTCCTGTATGTGCTTGTTGCCATGATATGACCCTGTAAAACATACATGATTGAGTATGTGGCTTTGTGTCTCTGGGTAGGCCTAGGAGTGTGCTTGAGTGTGTGTGCATGTGTGCCTACCATTAAAACCAGTGGTGATAAAGAGAGTATTGATTTTGAATGTATAGTCAGAACTAGGAATCTCCCTAGAAATTGGTTTTGCAAATTGTTTGGACATTCCCCTGATAGCTGCCATTGTGTTCCAGACTCAGTCCCTGTTGAGTAAATTGGTGCATGTCTTGTCCTCACCCTCACATCTTCTACTTTTCAGTTCCATTCTATTGGGATTAATATTCCCTAGTGCCATTGGGGTTCGTAAGCTTCAGGTTAGTGTATACAACAAACCATCCTAGAATAGAGGAGTTTAGTCCCTTCACACACAGGATATTGAGAAAAGCATTTAAGAAAGGGAGAAGAATTAATCTGTGTAGATTAGAGTTCTATTTTTCAGGCATCAGTCCAGAGCCCACTATGAATGTTTGAGCATATTAGAGTAAATATAAGTAATACAAGCTGTTTTACTGTAAAGCTGTAAAAAGAGTAAATAATATAATACAAGCTGTTACTCAGTTAACTACAGAAGCACATTTAATTAAAAACAATAAGGTCATAAGTAATCCTGAAATTGAAATATCCCCAGTGTTGAGAAGAGTACTTTGGGGAAGCAGAAAGAGAACAGCAGAGTCTGGGGAGAGTAAAATAAGGGCCTGAATAATTTTTTGTGTGGTACAAGTGGATAAGGGTAACATAATATAAATTAATAAGGGAAAAAGGGTGAAAAAAGTTAGTCATATTGCACCTCTGCCCTTTGAACTAAACAATATTGTTGTACACAGTAAAGCACATAAATTCAATAGATAGTTTTGAATAAAAGTTAGTGGGATAAAAGAGACTAGGGAAATGTAAATACCTGTCTAGATCTCAACCTCATATACGGTATTTTTTAGTTCCATATTATTGGGGTTATCACTTGTTAGCACAGATGGGATTTGAACATATCAAGTTAGTGTACATCACAAATAGCCCTAGAGGAGAGGACTTTTTCACAAATAACCCTAGAATAAAGGACTTTTTCTATTCACCAGAAGGATATTAAGAAAAGCTTAATGTCACACTTTAAAGGAGGGGCAAGGAGGAATACTGTGGAGGCAGGCTTGATCCAACTCAGATGCTTTTATTTATTTTTCCTTTATGCTGTTCAGCGCTCTTTTATTTTCTACACCCACATGGCTCTGTGCAGGTGGCTGGCTGGCTCGCTGGCTGGCTCTCTCTCTCTCTCTCTCTCTCTCTCTCTCTCTGGTGCATGCTGGGAGTGGGTGTGGTTAGCATGAGAGCTGCGTGTGAGAGCGCTTGCTGAGTTTTTACTCAGTTTCTTTCGTCTTTATTTTCTTTTCCTTATTTTCTTTGAGCACTTTTAGTTTGTTGTAGGTTAGTGATACTAGTTAGAAGTCCGCGTGTGTGTGTGCGTGTGTGCGTGCGTGTGTGTGTGTGTGTGTGTGTGTGTGTGGGGGGGGTGACATGGCGTCTACCCCTTCGGGGGGAGCGTCGCCTCTCTCCCTCCAGAATGGGATTAGGTGTGTTCCGGAGGTGAGCGCATCTATCGAAGATGTTCTCCTCGCTGTAGGAGAACAGGTGGGCCATGATAACATCAACTCGGCCTCCAGAATGAACAAAGCTTTCGTGATCTTCCTGAAAACCGAGAATCTGGTCAGCGGGTTAATTGGGAGTGGCATATGGGTGAAGGAGACGTATGTGGCAGTTACACCTTTATCCACCCCGGCCTCTAAAATCACCATCTCAAACGTCCCCCCATTTATCACTAACGAGGCCATCGTCAAAGAGCTGACCAGATTCGGGAAAATCACCGGAGCGATGAAAATGATTCCACTAGACTGTAAAAACGCCACACTTAAACATGTCCTGTCATTCAGGAGACAGGTGTACATGTTCCTGAATTCTCCCAATAAATCCCTGGAGGTGTCTTTCCGGGTCACTAGTGGAGAAAACTCCTACATGGTGTACGCCAGCACTGAAAGTCTGCGCTGTTTTGAATGTGGGGATATCGCACACAAGCGCTTTACTTGCCCGCATAAAGCGCGCGCTGCTGATCAGCAAGGCCCACCTGTAACAGGAGAACACAGCTCAGAACAGGAGGATACAGTGAAGGATCCTGACCAGGTGAAGGTGCAGAGTGATAATAACATAAAGGTAAGAGCAAATGTGGCTGAGACAAATGCAAATGTGGCTGACAATAATGTGAATGCTGCTGATAATCTAGAGAATGCTGCTGATAATAATGTGCATAGTGCTGATGATGAGCAGCCAGGCTGCAGTGATGCTGGAAAGTGTGTGGATCAGAGCAATAACTCCTCTGTCTGTAGTGAGGCCGATCCGGAAGCTAAGATGTATGAAGAACAGTGTGATGAAATGGACACAGTTTCAGAAGTAACTGAAGATAGTTTCCGTGATGACGATTCAGTTACTGAAGATGATGATGCTGATAGTGATTTATACACAGTGGATCAGATTAATGCCTTCCTGGATGAAACTAAGGGGAAGAGTGTTGAACTAGTGAAGTTTTTTCCAGACCTAGGCAAGTTCATACTATCGGTTAAGAAAGCACGTAAGGAAAGCAGCTTAGATGAGTTACCACTACTGAAAAGGTTCAGACTGAAAAAATACCTAACAGCAGTCAGAAAAAAGAAAAAATCGGTCAAGACTAAAGGTAAAGGTACACCTAAATAAGTGCACATGGTGATCTCTTTCTCTTTGTTCTGCTTCCTATTACAACTGTCTTTACTATCATCCTACCTTCTTTTATCATGGACATCTTAAGACTCGGGTCCTTAAATATAAATGGGGTTAGAGATAATAATAAATGGGTTTTACTAAAAGAATATATAACTCTGAAAGATTTAAATGTAATATTTTTACAGGAAACTCACAGTGATGTGAGTAATGAAGTAGATTGGGGTTTACGGTGGGAGGGAGAGTATTTCCTCAATCATGGGACCAATCTCAGTGCAGGGGTGGCAATACTTTTCTCTTCTAGATTAAATGTAAAGATTTTAACTGTTAATGAGGTGGAAAATGGGCGCTTGCTCATGGTCAAGGCAAAAATAAAAGACATGGAATTTGTATTTATTAACATTTATGCTCCGAATACCGGAAGAGAAAAAATCAGACTTTTTAAAACTCTCTTATAAACTTGCTTCTTTCACACAACATGTCTTTCTGGTTGTTCGTGGGGATTTTAACTGCACACTTGATTTTACTCTCGATAGAAACAGTGAAGAACCTCATCTTTTATCTGCTAAAACTTTAGAGGAAGTAATTACACAGACAGGGCTGGTAGATGTATGGAGAGAAAAGAATAAAAGTGTAAGACAATACAGTTGGCTTAAAGTGGCAGCAGGGAGAGTTAGTGCTGCACGCCTGGATCGCTTTTATATGAATAACACTCTGCGTAATAGAGTCATAAGTACATGCATTACGCCTTGTGGGTTCTCTGATCATCACCTCATCACAGCACATGTAACTGTATCACAAACAAAACCACAGTATTTTTATTGGCGTTTTAATACAAAATTAACCCAAGATTTGGATTTTAATGAGAATTTTACGTTTTTTTGGGGGTGCTGGGCAAACCAAAAGAAAGAGTATGAAAACCTTCTCCAGTGGTGGGAGGTGGGAAAGGCTCAGATAAAGCTCTTCTGCCAACAATTTATGTCACACACTTCAGCTAAGGTTAAACAAGCAGTGTCCAATCTAGAACTGGATATCACAGCTATCCAAAACACCTTAATTGAACAAAACAATGTAAATATGCAGAAAAATATTATTCAGACGAGACACGAATTAAGAAGGGTTTTACAAGAAAAGGCCAAAGGAGCAATTATTAGAGCACGTTTTACCTCTGTGCGTGACATCGATGCTCCTACATCCTACTTTTTTAACCTGGAAAAAAGAGTGTTGCTAATAATTTTATGCATGTTTTACGAAGATCTGATGGAAGTGTTACCTCAGACCCGGTGGAGATGAGAAGACTAGCTGTTGATTTTTACTCAGCCTTATATGCTAAAGAGCTCATAGAAAAACAATGCTCAGATGAACTTTTTAAAAACCTACCTGCGCTAGATACAAAACACAAAAAGCTTCTGGACTCAGAACTGAATTTTGAGGAAGTCACAACAGCAGTGCATCAGCTGTCCTCGGGCCGAGCACCAGGAATCGATGGACTACCTATCGAATTCTACAAATCCTTTTGGAGAACCATAGGCAAAGACTTTTATGAAGTTTTACAAGAAAGTTTTAAAGCTAAAATACTCCCAAAAAGCTGTCAACGTGCTGTTCTCTCCTTACTCCCCAAAAAAGGAGACCTGTGTCTGCTCAAAAACTGGAGACCAGTTGCTGTTTTATGTTCCGACTACAAAATTCTGTCCAAGGTTTTAGCAAACAGACTTAAAGGGGTTCTTGATGTGTTAGTACACAAAAACCAATCGTACTGTATACCAAAAAGGTCCATTTATGATAATTTGTTTTTAATACGGGACATTTTAGACTACAGTGAAGCATACAGTGTCGATGTGGGACTGCTTTCACTTGACCAGGAGAAAGCTTTTGACCGTGTGGACCATCAGTATTTATTTAAAGCTCTGGAGTGTTATGGGTTTGGTAGCTACTTTTTATCATGGATCAAAATTTTATACACAGATGCTACATCCATGGTTAAAGTTGGAGGAGGGCTTAGCGTCCCAATTCAAATCAAGAGAGGGATCAGACAAGGTTGTCCAATGTCTGGTCAACTATACAGTCTGGCAATAGAACCTCTGCTTTGTTTACTGAGGACAAATCTAACAGGGATGTCTATCAGAGGGAGCATGAGAGCTGAAGCCATTAAGCTTTCAGCTTATGCCGATGACATCACTGTGATAATCCAAGAAAAACAGGATATCCAAGCCTTGAGCAATGCTCTGAGAGTTTACGAGCGAGCTTCGTCAGCAAAACTCAACTGGCAGAAAACAGAGGCACTATGGTACGGCCCCAAAAGGAGCAACCCACCGGATCTCCCAGAAAACATTCAGTGGGGAAAGACAGGTATGAAATGCCTTGGAGTATACCTCGGAAAACTGAATACAAAATGAAAAACTGGGAGGGCCTGACTGAGACAGTGCATGCTAAGCTACTTAAATGGACATGGCTTCTACCCCAGCTATCATATAGGGGAAGAGTCCTGGTAGCAAACAACCTCATTGCTTCAATGCTCTGGCACAGATTCATGGTTCTAAATCCACCAAGAACTCTGATAGAGGAAATTCAAAGGACTATTGTGAACTTTTTTTGGTCAGGACAGCACTGGCTAAAAGCTGCTGCCCTTTACCTCCCAGTCCAAGAAGGAGGACAAGGGCTGATTGACATTTTCAGTAGAGTGGCGGTCTTTCGTCTACAAGCAGTACAGCGTCTCCTATACCATCAACATCACCAGTGGATGGATGTGGCATGTGCACTGTTGTACAAAGCTGGGAGTTTGGGTCTAGACAAACACCTTTTTACCCTGCGTCTAGAGAGCGTGGACTTGGAAGGACTCACAGCGTTCTATCAGAGTGCTCTACAAGTGAGACAGACCCTCTCCTTTTCGAGGGAATGGGAAAGACCCACCCGGTGGCTGTTTGAAGAGCCTTTGTTCTTCAACCCGCCCATCACCACTGAGATGCTGCGCTCAACTACCATCAGGACTGCATTGATGAAAGCAGGCTTCTCAAAGATAGGTCATCTGAGGAAGAAAGTGAGCTGGTTGACGCCTGAAGAATTGGCTGCGAAGGCAGGCTTTAAATCAGTGCGTCTCGCTCAACATATTCTTGATGACTTGGAGGCTGGTCTTCCTGCTCCAGTAAAAGACTTTCTGAATGACACACCCATTGAGAATACAAACGAACCTCCTCACTTTCCTGAACTCCAAGTCTCTCTGAATAAAGAGGGCTGGCAAGAGGATGTTGGAAAATTACTATCCATGGATATCCCCAAACTACAACCTTTCAGTGACCTAAGCAGGAAAACTCTCTACAGTGCTTGTGTAAAGTCTATCAATTATCAACGCCTCAAGGGTGTAAGGAACACAAGATGGACAGAGGTGCTGGATCCAGGCTCTTCCCCGAAAGGTAGCTGGAGATCCCTGTACAAAAGACCCATTGAAAAGAAGGTTGGAGACCTCCAGTGGAGAACTGTACATGGGATATTAGCCACAAATAGACACTTAGCACACCTGAACCCTTCACATGAGGAGGGTTGTCCCTTCTGTGGAGTCCCTGAAACTGTTTTTCATGTTTTTATTGAGTGTCCTCGTTTAGATCGGATTTTAGATTTAGTGAAAACTTGGGGTTTACAGTTCACAGGTAGCTTTAATCGAGCATTATTTATTTTTGGTCCAAAATACTGTGTGAAAAACAAACAAAAAGTGGTTTTACTTAACTTTTTATATGGTGTTGCAAAGCTGGCGATATGGTGCACAAGGAAGAATAAAGTAGAAGGAAGAGGAGGAGTTGATCCAGTACTAATGGTGAAGGGTTTTATAAAGAAGAGGTTAACTATAGAATATGTTTTCTATCAACTTGTGAAAGATGTGAATTCTTTTTTCTATGTTTGGGGTGTTGATGATCTTATATGTGAACCTGATGATGAGGGTTTTAAACTAAATATATGAAGTGCTGTTTTTCTACTTTGATGGTATTATGGAACTATATTTTATGTTTTATGTTTTATTTTTCATTTAAATTCTATTTATATTGTGTTTATTCTCTTATTTATTTATTTCAATTTTCCCATGAAAATTTATACACATTTTATGATGAGATCTATATTTGTATTTATGTTTCCCATAAAAATATAGGTCTCTGGTTTTGTATTGAGTAAATAAAAAGAGACCTTAAAAGTCAAGTCTCTCTCTCTCTCTCTCGGCACGTGTCTCTCCTCCCTTTTATGTTCTTCCCCTCACTGCAACACAGAACAATCATTAGTCTCATTTCCTACAGGTGTGTGATCCTTACCACTAGCTTTCTCTGGCTCCGCCCTCCATTCACAAACCGGCGCTCAACCACACCCCCGCCTCCACATACCCCCACTGTCTGACTCAGGCCGGGGAGCCATCCGGCCTGCCGCCGACTCCCCCCCCCCCATTGCCCCATTGCCGGGAGAGGAAGTCCACCACAGCCATCTGCGCCCCTGGTCTGTGGATCACATCGAACTTAAATGGTTGGAGTGCCAGGTACCAAAGAGTGATCCATGCTGGCATCCTTCATGCAGTCGAGTCACTGGAGCGGGTTGTGGTCCAAACAGAGGGTGAAGGCCCACCCCAGCAGATAGTAGCAGAGGGTGAGGACCGCCCATTTGATGGCCAGGCACTCTTTTTCAATCATGCTATGCTTTGTCTCTCGCACCGAGAGCTTGCGGCTGATCTACAGCACAGGGCACTCCACCCCCTCCACCACCTGGGACAGCACTGCCCCCAGCCCCCTGTCTGACGCATCCATCTGTAAAACAAAAGGAAGAGAGAAGTCAGGAGAATGTAGGAGTGGTCTGCCACACAGTGCAGCTTTTACCTGAATGAATGCCTGTTGGCACGGCTCTGTCCACTGGACCAGATCTGGTGCCCCCTTTTTAGTGAGATCAGTCAGCGGGCTGGTGACATCCGAATAATTAGGCATGAACCTACGATAATAGCCAGCCAACCCCAGGAACCGTCTCACCTCCATTTTGGTCTTGGGTCTTGGGCAGGTCGCAATCGCTGCTGTCTTATCAATTTGGGTTAGAGTTAGGGTTAACCCTAACCCTGCCCATGGCCCAAGTGGAAGCCCAGATACCATACTTCCACCAGTCAAATCGGGTTTGCTGTAAGTCCCGCTCGCATCAGTGACTTCAGCACCGCTCTTAAGTGCTGCATGTGTCGCTGCCAGTCATTACTGTATATAATAATGTCATCTAAATAGGCAGTGGCATATGCAGTGTGTGGATGGAGTATTCTGTCCATGAGCCGTTGGAACGTTGTGGGGGCCCCAAACAACCCAAAAGGAAGGATCATGAATTGGTGTAAGCCAAACTGGGTGGAAAAGGCCGTTTTTTTCCTGGAACATTGGAGTCAAGGGGATCTGCCAATATCCCTTTGTCAAATCCAGTGTTGAATAAAAGCAAGCTGCACCCAACCGATCGAGCAGTTCGTCAATGCGAGGCATTGGATATGCATCAAATTTAGACACTGCGTTGACTTTTCTAAAGTCTACACAAAACCGGACCAACCCATTGGCATTGGGGACCAAGACCACCGGGCTGCTCCAGTCACTGTGGGACTCCTCGGTTACCCACATTTTGAGCATGGCCTTAAGTTCATCCCGGACAACATTCTTTTGGTGTTCGGGCAGTCGATAGGGGCGGCTGTGAACCACCACCCCTGGGGATGTCTCAATGTGGTGCTCTATGAGGTTACTGTGGCTGGGGAGAGGCGAGAACACATCAGAAAACTCCACCTGTAGTTTTTGAATGTCTGTGATTTGGGCTGGGGAGAGGTTGTCTCCACACGAGACCAGGGGGATTGAATCGCCACTTTTAAGCTTACCTCTGGTCCTAGCTCCTCCCTCTCAGGAACAACCATTGCCAAAGCCACAGATGCAGTCTCCCTCCACAGTTTCATGAGGTTGAGATGGTAAACCTGTCACGCTTCACCTCTTTCCATTCGCTTTACCTCATAGTCGACATCCCCAACTCGCCGTGTGACCTCAAAGGGCCCTTGCCACTTGGCGAGTAATTTGGAGCTTGACGTGGGTAGTAATACTAGCACTTTATCTCCCAGCGTGAACTCACACAGCCGAGTACCCTGTTATACAGCCGGGATTGACGTTCTTGCGCCTGTAGCAAATTCTCCTGAGTTATGTGACTTAACGTGTGGAGTTTTGCTCTCAGGTCAAGAATGTACTGAATTTCATTCTTACTGCTTGAAGGTCCCTCCTCCCAATCTTCCCGAATTACGTCAAGCACGCCATGTGGCTTGCATCCATACAATAATTCGAATGGGGAAAACCCTGTGGAGGCTTGCGGAACCTCTTATACTGCAAATAACAGGGACTCAAGCCACTTTTCCCAATTGTTTGCAATCTTCCTGCACAAACTTATGAATCATGTTTTTAAGTGTTTGATTAAAGCGTTCCACCAGCCCATCTGTTTGCGGGTGATAAATGCTGGTGCGAATCGATTTAATTCCCAATAATTCGTACAGATCGCGCAGGGTGGGTGACATAAATGACGTGCCCTGATCAGTCAGGATCTCTTTCAGGATCCCAACCCGGGAGATAATGCGGAAGAGTGCATCCGCAACATTCCTCGCGGAGATTGCATAGAGGCACAGCTTCTGGGTATCGTATTGCGTAGTCCACTAATACTAGCACAAAGCGAAACCCTTGTGCAGATCAGTCCAATGGCCCGACGAGGTCCATACCAATTCGCTTGAAGGGAACCTTGATTAACGGAAGTGGGCGCAAAGGCACTTTTGGGGTGGCCTGTGGATTCACCAGCTGGCATTCATGGCACGCCGCACACCACCTGCGAATGTCACCACGAATGAACCAAGCCAGGCTTGAACCAAGCCATGGTGAATTGAGGTCTGATTGCATCCTGAATCCACCAAGGCCTGGTATGTACCCCCTGAACACTCACCGGAATGCAGTACATCCCAGCTCGATCAGGGGAGGCCTGGAGCACATCAGGGAGCTGCTCCTACGATGGGACGATGGCACTGGACCCACTTCCCTGTTCCTTCTGGAAGCCTCACCACGAACTGCTCCAGGACCGACAGGTTGATCACTTCCTCAGTGTCACACCCCTCAGCCAACAACCACCAGCAGGTGTCCCGGACCTGCTGGGCGAAGGCGAACGGGCGGCCGAGCTTGGCAAAGGTCAGCGCTTGGAAGTGCTGATGGTGCTGTTCTGGGGTTCGGCCAACCCGTTGCAAAATCGCTCGTTTCAGGTCAGGGTATTCCAGCATGTGTGCGACGGGCAGCTGCTGAGCTGCGAGCTGGGCCTCACCAGACAGGAGCGGCACAAGGCGGGCCGCCCACTGGCCCTCAGGCTGGCCCTCAGGCTGGCCCTCAGGCCAGCCCCACGCCCGCGCGGAGCACTCGTACAGCTCCAAGAAGGCCTCCGGGTCGTCCTGCGGTCCCATCTTTGCAAGCATGACGTGGGGCGGAGCTACGGGGCCCGCTGGAATCCCGGCCTGCCGCACCAGGCCCTGGAGCACCCAACGGTCCTCGGCCTGGGCGTCGAGGAGATCTTTGATCCGCTGCTCCTGATCTCGACGCAGCTGTAGCAGGGCCTGGTGTTGGGTCTGGTGGAGGTTGGCCAGGGAGGTGATGAGGTCAGCCAGCGGTGAGCCTTCCATGGTGGCGATTTTCCTCTCAGTCCTGGGTTTCGGCACCAATATAACACTTTAAAGGTCGGGCAAGGAGGAATAATGCGGAGGCAGGCTCAGATGCTTTTATTTATTTTTCCTTTACACTGTTCAGCGCTCTTTTATTTTCTTCACCCACATGCGCGCACACACAGAGCTCTGTGCAGGTGGCTCTCTGTCTCTCTCTCTCTGCGCATGCGTGAGTGAGTGTGTGAGCGTGGACGGAGCGTGCGAGAGAAAACTCTATCTTTTGCTATCATTTTGTGTTTTGTGTTGTATAGTGTGCAAAGTGGGTGAGTGGTGAGTAGTGCGTTTTTCTGTGTGTGTGGGTGTGTGTTTGAGTGTGTGTAAGACGCCGGCGCAGGAGGCTTTCTGCCGGCGTCATGGCGTTTAAAAACTTAACCCGGAGGCACGGGTTTAAAGTGTTAGTGACGGCCACGTGCTCGGTAGAGGAATGCGCTGCAGCGGTGGCTAAACTAATCGGGGCGAAGAGCATTATAACCGCCGCGCGGATGAATAAGTCGGTGGTCATGTTTGTGGATGAGGTTCACAAGGCCGAGGTTGTAGTTTCTAATGCCGTCGTCATCAAAGACACGTTGGTGAAAGTTTTCCCCCTTAGTGCCCCCGCTAAACGAGTGATCTTATCTAATGTGCCCCCCTTTATTGATGATGAAGATCTCTGTAAACAATTGTCCAGATTCGGTAAAGTAATATCACCTATCAAAATTATACCTACAGGCTGTAAAGACCCAGAGCTGAAGCATATCTACTCCTATAGGAGACAGGCTTTCATGGTTCTCAACAACAGAGAAGAAGATCTAAATGTAACATTCAAATTAAAGCTGGATGGAGAGGAGTTCACTATTTTTGCAACTTCCGGAGGTTTAAAGTGTTTTGGGTGCAGCCAGGAGGGACACCTAGTTAGGAACTGTCCCAAGGGACAGGCAACAAGTGAACAGGGGACAGGAACCGTAAAAGAGAATAATCAGGAAAGGGAACAGGGTGAAGATAAACAGGACAGTGTAGAGGATAACACATACACAGAGGTTCAAGAAGAAAATAAACAGCAGGAAACAAACACAGAAATTCAGGAAGGGAGAAAAAATACTGAACCAGAAATAAATCATATGGATACAGAAAATGAAAAATCACAAGGTAACGTGAATAAAAACACTGAAATTAATACACAGCCAGCTGACAGCCAAAACACTGATGAGTGTACAGACATAGACGTGGCCATAGATGATAGTGGCTTTACTCTGGTCAGGTCAAAAAGAAAATTAAAAGAAGGAAGCAGTGGCTCACAATCCAGAAAAAAAGGTTTAGCTGAAACAAACAAAGAAAAGCAGATCAGAACTGGTAAAGAAACGGAGACAGAACTGAGCAGCGACCAGGACACCAGTGTAGAAACAGACAGTGATGGGGACGGACAGATCGGTAACAAACAAACAGGAACA
This sequence comes from Cranoglanis bouderius, assembly GCA_023630585.1. Lineage (NCBI taxonomy): Eukaryota > Metazoa > Chordata > Actinopteri > Siluriformes > Cranoglanididae > Cranoglanis > Cranoglanis bouderius. The sequence continues at coordinate 1,241,210 of CM042562.1, forward strand.
TACAAATAAAAAGAAATTAAACAGTTTCTCCAAAAAACCAAAAATATGAAAGGAGTCAAAATCGAGCAATACTTCCCAAATAAACACAACTTTGTGAAATCTATTACTACCGTAATAAAGAAAAAGAACAAGAACTTCACAGATCCAGAAAAAAAAGACTAAGAAAGTTTTTGATGAAAGCAAGGCAAGATCTGATACAGGAAGATGAGGAGAGTGTATAAACTAAAGCCTGTGCAATGATGATGATTACTCGCTCTTTATTTATTTATTTATTTATTTATTTATTTTATTTATTTATTTATTTTTCATGACTCATTTCAACATTGCTTCCTTAAATATAAGGGGAGGAAGACATGCAAGAAAACGAGCAGAACTTTATGATCTAGTTAAAATAAAGTAAATAGATGTAATGTTCATGCAGGAAAGCCATAGTGACAAAGGCAATGAGTGTAAATGGAATTTATAATGGGAAGGGGAAGTAGTGTTAAGCTCCGAGAGCTCAGTGAGTGCAGGAGTGGGGGTTCTGTTTGCAAAACACTTCTTACCTGAATCTTATACCAAACAGGAAGTGATCGCTGGCAGACTACTTTTAATCAATGCAAAATATGAATGCTTCAAACTGACGCTAATTAATGTTTATGCTCCAACCAGAGGTCCCGAAAGAGTTTTATTTTTAAACAAACTAAGTGAACTTTTAACCAGCTGTGACCCCAACGATTATGTGTTTATTGGAGGAGATTTTAACTGCACACAAAATGACTCCATAGACAGGAACCACATAGGACCTCATGCAGCATCGAAGAATACATTAACACACCTCATAAAAACTCATGATCTGGTAGATGTATGGAGAAGACTACATGTAACCGAAAGGCAGTACACATGGGCACATTTTAGAGATGGTCTTATTTCTCTAGCTAGATTAGACAGATTCTACTGTTTAAAACATCATTTTAATGTTTTTATATCTAGCTTAATAACACCAGTTTGCTTCTCTGATCATTCTCTAGTTACATGCAGAGTTTTTATTGCAAATCTGAAGTGCGTACTGGCATTTTAATGTGTCTTTACTAGACGATGCAAATTTTACTGAGGCTTTTAGATCTTTTTGGACCTGTTTTAAAAAGGAGAAGGGTTTATTCTCCTCCTGTAGACAATGGTGGGACCATGGTAAGGTTTTAATCCAGCAGCTCTGTCGTGAGTACACGGTCAACATCACACGGGACATTACCAAGTCATTAAGTGACCTGGAGATAAGAATAGTGGAACTCCAGGCTTTGTTTGAGTCCACAGGAGATAGAAGGCATGTTGAGAACCTCAAAGTGAAAAAAGCATTAATGGCGGATTTATTGGGTACAAAAGCACAAGGTGCTCTCATCCGGTCCAGATTTAAAGGAGCTAACGAAATGGATGCTCCATCAAAGTTCTTCTCTGGACTGGAAAAAAAGAGTGGACAGAGCAGATTCATACATACACTTCACACCAGAAAAGGACAAGACATAACACACACTAATGAGATCCGACGGTATGCCATGAACTTTTACCAAGACCTGTACAGCAGTGAACACAGGGACAACAAGGAGCTGTTAGACACCTTCTACAAGGGACTTTCAAAAGTCTCCTCAGAGGACAACGCAGCACTAGAAGGTCCGCTGGTTCTGGAGGAGCTGCAGGCTGCATTGAACACTATGCCAGGAGGAAAAGCACCTGGAATCGATGGCCTGCCAGTGGAATTCTACAGGTTCTTCTGGAAAGAACTGGGAGAAGATCTGCTGCCGGTCCTTCAGGAAAGCTGCAGAAAACTGTGTCTACCCCTGAGCAGCCGGAGAGCAGTGATTACACTTCTCCCCAAAAAAGGAGATCTCCAGGACATTAGGAACTGGCGTCCAGTGTTACTGCTATGCACAGACTATAAAATTATGTCAAAAGCACTGGCTAACCGTCTCAGAGACATCATGGACTCCATAATCCAAAAAGACCAAACATATTGTGTGCCCAATAGGTCCATCATTGACAATATCTCATTAATTTGGGAAATTTGGACATCTCTAGGTCATTGGCAGTCGATCTTGGTCTGATTTCACTGGACCAAGAAAAAGCTTTTGACAGAGTTGAGCATCAGTACCTCTGGAAAACTCTGGAGGCGTTTGGTCTCAGCCCCAGTCTTATAGCAATGATGAAGGTGATGTACCAGGATCTTGAAAGTGTACTCAAGATCAACGGAGGGTTAAGTGCACCTTTTAAAGTACAGAGCGGAATAAGACAAGGATGTTCATTATCAGGTATGTTATACACTCTAGCGATTGAACCTTTTTTACATCGACTACGAGAGTCTTTAAATGGTTTTATTGTACCTGGTTTTAAGGTTCCACATGTTTTATCTGCTTATGTTGATGATGTCATGATTTTAGTACAAAACCAAACCGAGATAAAGATTTTAGAAAAGGTGGTTTTTGATTTTGGCTTAGTTTCTTCCTCCAAAACCAACTGGAAAAAGAGAGAAGCAATCGCAATAGGAAGTTGGTCACAAGGTTTGCCAAAATTACCAGGTGGGCTAGAATGGAAAAAAGGAGAATTTAAATACCTGGGAACTTACTTAAATGAAGAAAAGAAAAACTGGGAAGGAGTTAAGGAAAAAATAGAAGGCAAACTAAAAAAATGGGAATGGCTCAAACCAAATATGTCACTCAAGGGGAGGGTACTAGTGGCTAATAACTTAGTAGCCTCAATGCTATGGCATCGCTTAGCTTGCCTGGAGCCCCGTACTGGGTTAATTGAGAAGGTACAAGCTCTACTAGTTAGTTTTGTGTGGGACAAACTACACTGGGTTCCGCAGAGCGTTCTCTTTCTCCCCAAAGAAGAAGGAGGTCAGGGACTGGTAGACATCAAAAGCAGAACCACAGCCTTCCGGTTTCAAACCATACAAAAGTACCTGATCAGTTCTGATTCCCTGGTTTGGGGAGATGTTACAAGTTTTATATTGAAGAAAGTTAATGATTTTGATTGCGATCGCACCTTATTTGTAATGAATCCGCCCGCGCGGAGCACTCGTACAGCTCCAAGAAGGCCTCCGGGTCGTCCTGCGGTCCCATCTTTGCAAGCATGACGTGGGGCGGAGCTACGGGGCCCGCTGGAATCCCGGCCTGCCGCACCAGGCCCTGGAGCACCCAACGGTCCTCGGCCTGGGCGTCGAGGAGATCTTTGATCCGCTGCTCCTGATCTCGACGCAGCTGTAGCAGGGCCTGGTGTTGGGTCTGGTGGAGGTTGGCCAGGGAGGTGATGAGGTCAGCCAGCGGTGAGCCTTCCATGGTGGCGATTTTCCTCTCAGTCCTGGGTTTCGGCACCAATATAACACTTTAAAGGTCGGGCAAGGAGGAATAATGCGGAGGCAGGCTCAGATGCTTTTATTTATTTTTCCTTTACACTGTTCAGCGCTCTTTTATTTTCTTCACCCACATGCGCGCACACACAGAGCTCTGTGCAGGTGGCTCTCTGTCTCTCTCTCTCTGCGCATGCGTGAGTGAGTGTGTGAGCGTGGACGGAGCGTGCGAGAGAAAACTCTATCTTTTGCTATCATTTTGTGTTGTTTTGTGTTGTATAGTGTGCAAAGTGGGTGAGTGGTGAGTAGTGCGTTTTTCTGTGTGTGTGGGTGTGTGTTTGAGTGTGTGTAAGACGCCGGCGCAGGAGGCTTTCTGCCGGCGTCATGGCGTTTAAAAACTTAACCCGGAGGCACGGGTTTAAAGTGTTAGTGACGGCCACGTGCTCGGTAGAGGAATGCGCTGCAGCGGTGGCTAAACTAATCGGGGCGAAGAGCATTATAACCGCCGCGCGGATGAATAAGTCGGTGGTCATGTTTGTGGATGAGGTTCACAAGGCCGAGGTTGTAGTTTCTAATGCCGTCGTCATCAAAGACACGTTGGTGAAAGTTTTCCCCCTTAGTGCCCCCGCTAAACGAGTGATCTTATCTAATGTGCCCCCCTTTATTGATGATGAAGATCTCTGTAAACAATTGTCCAGATTCGGTAAAGTAATATCACCTATCAAAATTATACCTACAGGCTGTAAAGACCCAGAGCTGAAGCATATCTACTCCTATAGGAGACAGGCTTTCATGGTTCTCAACAACAGAGAAGAAGATCTAAATGTAACATTCAAATTAAAGCTGGATGGAGAGGAGTTCACTATTTTTGCAACTTCCGGAGGTTTAAAGTGTTTTGGGTGCAGCCAGGAGGGACACCTAGTTAGGAACTGTCCCAAGGGACAGGCAACAAGTGAACAGGGGACAGGAACCGTAAAAGAGAATAATCAGGAAAGGGAACAGGGTGAAGATAAACAGGACAGTGTAGAGGATAACACATACACAGAGGTTCAAGAAGAAAATAAACAGCAGGAAACAAACACAGAAATTCAGGAAGGGAGAAAAAATACTGAACCAGAAATAAATCATATGGATACAGAAAATGAAAAATCACAAGGTAACGTGAATAAAAACACTGAAATTAATACACAGCCAGCTGACAGCCAAAACACTGATGAGTGTACAGACATAGACGTGGCCATAGATGATAGTGGCTTTACTCTGGTCAGGTCAAAAAGAAAATTAAAAGAAGGAAGCAGTGGCTCACAATCCAGAAAAAAAGGTTTAGCTGAAACAAACAAAGAAAAGCAGATCAGAACTGGTAAAGAAACGGAGACAGAACTGAGCAGCGACCAGGACACCAGTGTAGAAACAGACAGTGATGGGGACGGACAGATCGGTAACAAACAAACAGGAACATACAAATAAAAAGAAATTAAACAGTTTCTCCAAAAAACCAAAAATATGAAAGGAGTCAAAATAGAGCAATACTTCCCAAATAAACACAACTTTGTGAAATCTATTACTACCGTAATAAAGAAAAAGAACAAGAACTTCACAGATCCAGAAAAAAAAGACTAAGAAAGTTTTTGATGAAAGCAAGGCAAGATCTGATACAGGAAGATGAGGAGAGTGTATAAACTAAAGCCTGTGCAATGATGATGATTACTCGCTCTTTATTTATTTATTTATTTTATTTATTTATTTATTTATTTATTTTTCATGACTCATTTCAACATTGCTTCCTTAAATATAAGGGGAGGAAGACATGCAAGAAAACAAGCAGAACTTTATGATCTAGTTAAAATAAAGTAAATAGATGTAATGTTCATGCAGGAAAGCCATAGTGACAAAGGCAATGAGTGTAAATGGAATTTATAATGGGAAGGGGAAGTAGTGTTAAGCTCCGAGAGCTCAGTGAGTGCAGGAGTGGGGGTTCTGTTTGCAAAACACTTCTTACCTGAATCTTATACCAAACAGGAAGTGATCGCTGGCAGACTACTTTTAATCAATGCAAAATATGAATGCTTCAAACTGACGCTAATTAATGTTTATGCTCCAACCAGAGGTCCCGAAAGAGTTTTATTTTTAAACAAACTAAGTGAACTTTTAACCAGCTGTGACCCCAACGATTATGTGTTTATTGGAGGAGATTTTAACTGCACACAAAATGACTCCATAGACAGGAACCACATAGGACCTCATGCAGCATCGAAGAATACATTAACACACCTCATAAAAACTCATGATCTGGTAGATGTATGGAGAAGACTACATGTAACCGAAAGGCAGTACACATGGGCACATTTTAGAGATGGTCTTATTTCTCTAGCTAGATTAGACAGATTCTACTGTTTAAAACATCATTTTAATGTTTTTATATCTAGCTTAATAACACCAGTTTGCTTCTCTGATCATTCTCTAGTTACATGCAGAGTTTTTATTGCAAATCTGAAGTGCGTACTGGCATTTTAATGTGTCTTTACTAGACGATGCAAATTTTACTGAGGCTTTTAGATCTTTTTGGACCTGTTTTAAAAAGGAGAAGGGTTTATTCTCCTCCTGTAGACAATGGTGGGACCATGGTAAGGTTTTAATCCAGCAGCTCTGTCGTGAGTACACGGTCAACATCACACGGGACATTACCAAGTCATTAAGTGACCTGGAGATAAGAATAGTGGAACTCCAGGCTTTGTTTGAGTCCACAGGAGATAGAAGGCATGTTGAGAACCTCAAAGTGAAAAAAGCATTAATGGCGGATTTATTGGGTACAAAAGCACAAGGTGCTCTCATCCGGTCCAGATTTAAAGGAGCTAACGAAATGGATGCTCCATCAAAGTTCTTCTCTGGACTGGAAAAAAAGAGTGGACAGAGCAGATTCATACATACACTTCACACCAGAAAAGGACAAGACATAACACACACTAATGAGATCCGACGGTATGCCATGAACTTTTACCAAGACCTGTACAGCAGTGAACACAGGGACAACAAGGAGCTGTTAGACACCTTCTACAAGGGACTTTCAAAAGTCTCCTCAGAGGACAACGCAGCACTAGAAGGTCCGCTGGTTCTGGAGGAGCTGCAGGCTGCATTGAACACTATGCCAGGAGGAAAAGCACCTGGAATCGATGGCCTGCCAGTGGAATTCTACAGGTTCTTCTGGAAAGAACTGGGAGAAGATCTGCTGCCGGTCCTTCAGGAAAGCTGCAGAAAACTGTGTCTACCCCTGAGCAGCCGGAGAGCAGTGATTACACTTCTCCCCAAAAAAGGAGATCTCCAGGACATTAGGAACTGGCGTCCAGTGTTACTGCTATGCACAGACTATAAAATTATGTCAAAAGCACTGGCTAACCGTCTCAGAGACATCATGGACTCCATAATCCAAAAAGACCAAACATATTGTGTGCCCAATAGGTCCATCATTGACAATATCTCATTAATTTGGGAAATTTGGACATCTCTAGGTCATTGGCAGTCGATCTTGGTCTGATTTCACTGGACCAAGAAAAAGCTTTTGACAGAGTTGAGCATCAGTACCTCTGGAAAACTCTGGAGGCGTTTGGTCTCAGCCCCAGTCTTATAGCAATGATGAAGGTGATGTACCAGGATCTTGAAAGTGTACTCAAGATCAACGGAGGGTTAAGTGCACCTTTTAAAGTACAGAGCGGAATAAGACAAGGATGTTCATTATCAGGTATGTTATACACTCTAGCGATTGAACCTTTTTTACATCGACTACGAGAGTCTTTAAATGGTTTTATTGTACCTGGTTTTAAGGTTCCACATGTTTTATCTGCTTATGTTGATGTCATGATTTTAGTACAAAACCAAACCGAGATAAAGATTTTAGAAAAGGTGGTTTTTGATTTTGGCTTAGTTTCTTCCTCCAAAACCAACTGGAAAAAGAGAGAAGCAATCGCAATAGGAAGTTGGTCACAAGGTTTGCCAAAATTACCAGGTGGGCTAGAATGGAAAAAAGGAGAATTTAAATACCTGGGAACTTACTTAAATGAAGAAAAGAAAAACTGGGAAGGAGTTAAGGAAAAAATAGAAGGCAAACTAAAAAAATGGGAATGGCTCAAACCAAATATGTCACTCAAGGGGAGGGTACTAGTGGCTAATAACTTAGTAGCCTCAATGCTATGGCATCGCTTAGCTTGCCTGGAGCCCCGTACTGGGTTAATTGAGAAGGTACAAGCTCTACTAGTTAGTTTTGTGTGGGACAAACTACACTGGGTTCCGCAGAGCGTTCTCTTTCTCCCCAAAGAAGAAGGAGGTCAGGGACTGGTAGACATCAAAAGCAGAACCACAGCCTTCCGGTTTCAAACCATACAAAAGTACCTGATCAGTTCTGATTCCCTGGTTTGGGGAGATGTTACAAGTTTTATATTGAAGAAAGTTAATGATTTTGATTGCGATCGCACCTTATTTGTAATGAATCCTACTGTTTTAAATGTTTCCAACATGTCTAACTTTTATCGCAGTGTTTTTAAAACATGGTCTCTGTTTGAATATGGATCTCAAGGCCCTGCTGTCTCACTGTACTGGCTCCTAGAAGAGCCTTTAGTGGGAGGAGGATGAATGGACATTAAGGACAGTTCTCCAGGTATTGATCAAATCACACAATCAAACAAGTTCCCAACACTCAGGAGACTAATGGACACTGCAGGACTGGAGTTTAAGGATGCAAAAGCGGTGGCAGAGGAACTCGGCCTGAGGTCACTACGGCGTACAGAGGACATCATAGAAAGATGGATCAACAGACTGTCAGTGGAGGAGCTGAACCTGATTAAGGAATATCAGCAAGGAACAGAAACACCAGACAAAGGTGACCCCTTTCCAGAACTTGAACTTTTACCCAAACTAAATGGATATGAGGGCATTTATCTCGACACAGAAAAAGGACATGTTTTACCAATTTACGAAGCAAAAGGGAAAGAAATTTATAATTGCTGTGTGAAAGTGATAAATAAAAGGAAACTTAACGGACGGGTGGACACAGTGTGGAGAAAGAAACTCAGGATTTCAGAGGACATTAAGCCGGTATGGAGGGTGTTTTATAAAATGCCACTTAGGAAAAGAGCCGGTGACCTACAGTGGAGAATTTTACATGGTGCTGTGGGAGTCAATGTTTTAATCTCTAAACTAAATCCTGATGTTTTAAACACATGTCCCTTCTGTAATGAAACAGAAACTGTTTTTCATTGTTACACAGAATGTAAAAGACTTAACCCTCTGTTTGAGCTGCTGAAAACTATTTTTAATTTGTTTTGTGAAAAATGGTCCCAGATACGTTTTATTTTTGGTGCAGGATACCAAAAATGGGAACTGATCAATTTTGTTGTAGGAGAAGCAAAAATAGCAATCTACATAACTCGTAAAAACCAAGTGGAGAAGAGACGAGCGATCAGTCCCACTTCTGTATTCAGAGCTTTAGTGAAAGCTCAGGTTAAGGTAGATTTTAACTTCTTTAAATCAATGAATGACCTGAACACTTTTACACTGAAATGGTGCTACGAGAGTATTATCTGTTTTATTGATGAAGGAGAACTGGTTTTTAATACTCTTTTACACTGAAAACATTTCGCAGTGCTGCTCAACCTTTTTAATGCAAAACATTTTTTTTTAATGTAAAAAAGCCGGTTTTTAAAAATCAAATAGGTATTAATATTATTTGTATATTTATTCATCTATCCATTAATTTATTTTCGAAGTCACTTGCACTGTATTGTATAATGTGACTGGTGTAAATAAAGGATTGTAAAAGTCAAAAGTCTCTCTCTGTCTCTCGAGGCACGTGTCTCTCCTCCCTTTTATGTTCTTCCCCTCACTGCAACACTGAACAATCATTAGTCTCATTTCCTACAGGTGTGTGATCCTTACCACTCACTTTCTCTGGCTCCACCCTCCATTCACAAACCGACGCTCGAGCACGCCCCCACCTCCACATTTAATAATTAAGAAAAGCTAATCTTTGCTGCTTGAATTTCTATTTTTGCAGACAACAGGCTAGAACTCATTTTGATAGATTAAGCATATATGAGAGTAGAAGACATCACCTTTGAGAGAGCTGTTGTTCCTTTGATTATCAAAGTGCATTAAAATAAGAAGTAAAGAAGTCAATGGATGTGAAATTAAATCAAATATTACAAAAAATACAAGGAGTTAGTGATAATTTTTGAAAGAGCAATTTTATATAGATAACTTGTGATAAAAGAAAGGAAAAAGAACAATTATTTAGTGCAGGTAACAAAAACATTAAACATAAGTGAGGCAGAAGATTAAAGGTGGTCTTATTGTATAGTAGTTTATGTGAGTGTGGATAAATATTGTACAACAAAGGCAGTTGAATGGGAAAAGGAGAGAGTCAATAAGACACAAACATCTATATTCCCTAAATTGAGTATTTATGATCCTAAATACAGTGTATAGAGAAGGGGACCCACTCAGGCCTATATTTAGACTTCCAGCAATAGATAGAGAGACTTACACAGAGTTGCGTGCTGACAGAGAAACAGTAGAAATCTTTAAGAAATATCCTGACTGTTATGTAAACACGGGGGAAGGCAGGATGCATGCACAGGGGAAAAGTCAGTTTATTAGGAACACCTGAATTCAAAAGTAATGGAACACAGAAAAAAGGAAGCAAACAGTAATCCACAAGGCAGTAATTCCAAAGAGCACAGAACATGAGAACAAAACAAAAACCAAAGCAAAGGCACGAGACTAAGCTATGGTCTAGGAACATGAACTATGAGCTAAGAGCTATGGTCTATGGGCGATATAGAGCGAGAAGGTAGCAGGCGTAACGCACATGCCGGAACTTAACTCTAATTCTCCGCGTTGAGGCGGAAATGGGAAGAGGTTTAAATAGACAGAATAAACAGACACAAACGAGACACACCTGAAACTCATAATTACACACTGAACGGTAAACTAATGAACATACGAGGGTGGGGACAGGGAACCAATAAACATACAGAGGCGGAGACATGATGTAAACCAAAACAAAGGCACATGGCAAAGTAAACACACAAGAGTTCATGAATGCATAGTCCAGCGGGTTTTTGTGAATGGAGCTCACGCTACTCTCCATAGCGTGGAATTCGGAAGTGTTCAAGACTCCGGGAGTCAGCCGCTCGCTTAGCGAGCGACTCCGCGTGCGAGGGTTTCTCTAACACTGACTGTGCATCAATTTATTATAGATATAATTACACCCGCAGAAGCACCAGAGGGCTGGGTAAAAGTGACACAGCAGAAACCGATAAGGGAGACAAGATTTAGTCAGTGTGAGTCATATACATTTTTATCCTGTGAATTGAATAGAAATTCAAGAAGAAGATAGGGAACAGAAGAATGCGAATTAGAACACATTTTTGGAAAGAGAATCAATATGAGGACTTTTAAGGCAAAGATATCCCTTAACGGAAGAAAAGAAAGATTAAATATAACACAGTTTAGGAATCTAGAAGAAGTGAGTGAGGTAAGGAGTAACCATACATAGACAGAGGGACAAAGTAAATAGGGAAAGAAAGGAAAGCAACACAGGGCTATAAGATAAGTTGCCACGCATGCTGTAGCCAGTATGAAGGAGCAGTCACAGCATCATATTTTAAATCTGTGGGAAGTAATGGGGTTCCAGTTCAGTGTCCACATGCACTTCCACTGCATGTTACAGTAGATCACCTGATGATTATTCTCTTTTTCTCACATACTGATTTGTAATCACTCAAAACTCACCTTCTAATTTACTAGGTCTTGATCTGATGCATAAATTGAATATGTCACTCACATTTAATGATGGGTGTAACATTTTAAAGGTCGGGCAAGGAGGAGGCTGGAACCGGTTGAACATAAACGTAAAGTTTAATAGTAAACGAAACTGAAACCAAACATAAAACACACACAAACTGAACACAAAATGCACGTGTGTCTCTCTCCCCCCTCTCTCCCCGGCGCTTCCAGCTGCTCCTTTATCTCTCTCTCCCACTGATTAGACAGATCAGTGCCAGGTGTGCATCCTCACAACCTGGCCATGCCCTCCTCCTCGCCACAATGGGCTTTGCAGTTGTGTGTTCCCAGTTGTCTGCCTCCAGTTTCAGAATCTGACAACGATGGTGACATCCCTCATCCTGAACTCACTAACATACTTGGCATATTATGGGCTACATAAGGTCGAAGTAGGACAGGTAACATGTACACCGTATCAAGCAAAAGTGAAACATAGTCGTCCTATGTTTGTAAACAATACCCTCTTTCCTCAGAAAAGGAGGAAGGGATACGCCCAGTTATTCTAGCATTATTACTGTAGGGTGTGATTGTGCCAACAGTTCCACTATATAACACACCCATTAACCAATGTCTAAGGCTGGAGGAAGAGGATGGCATTTTACACAAAATTTGTCATTTGTAAAATTAATGAAGTAGTTATCCCAGTAACTCCATTAGTGCCTGATGTCCCTACTGTAACCTCTTCCATTCCACATGATAATCATTATTTTTCTGTTGTTGACCTGCGTTCAGCTTCTTTCCAGTGTGTCTGCATGTGGGAGCACAAGGCCATTGCTCACCTTAACATGCCAAAATCAACAATGCACCTGGGTGCGTCTCCCTCAGGGGTTTATGGACTCCCCTGCGGTCTTCTCCTCTGTGGCCAGAGACTCCCTTGTCTTTCTCATGGTCCCAAAGCTGACAAGACATGATCAGGGGTCATCCTCCACCCTGTACCACACAACAAATGTTAAGCTTCCTGGGCATTACTAAATCCTGAGAGCTGGGTGTTTCAAAGAAAAAAAACGAGATTGAACGGACTTCTGTCATGGTGAACTCTTTCCAAGCATTGAAGGTTACCTTATGCTCTGCACCTGTACTGCAGCTGTCTAAATACAACAAGGACTTTCACTTATATGTGACTGAGGGAGGGGAAGCCATATTTGCATGCCGTGGCTGCAGCTACTCTCTAGCATAAGGAGGGCAAAAGATACATAATGATGGTCGAGGACCGGTTTAAGTGGTGGGTGGAAGCAGTGGCTACATCCAAGGAGGATGCAAAGATGTTGGCTAAGTTTTTGTGTCGGAAAGTCATTCCAAGATTTGGAATACTAGACTACCTCAGTTCCGACAATGGTCCTCATTTTGTTAATGCCGTTATCAAAGCAATTACAGAGACACTATGTATTGGGCACAAGTTGGGATGTGTGTATCATCCTCAGTCACAGGGGATGGTGGAACATGCCAGTGGGGTCCTGAAGGCTAAATTGGGCAAAATTTGTGCCAGTTCAAAGCTTAATTGGGTTCAAGCACTACCTTTAGCCTTAATGAAAATGCGCACGCAAACTAACCGCAAAACGCATCTAACCCCGCATGAAATGCTTGCTGGCAGGCCTATGCCTATGGCGTTCACACAAGGTCCTTATAAGGGACCCTCATTGGAACAACTAGAAGGCGAAATGTAAAACTATGTATGTCATTTAACCCAGATCCACAGAACTTTGTATTCACAGGTTCATGAGGCCACCTACGGAGAAGATGTAGCAGAAACAAGCAGACAAGAAGATGCACTGGAAGGAACCACGCAGGGAAGGCCCATTCAAGGTGGTTCTCGCCACACCAACAGCTGTGAAAGTTGAAGGAAGAGAACATTGGTACCACCTGAATCACTGCAGCTGCGCCGCTGGCAAAGGGAGAATCCTAGCGACTCCTGCTCCAGGCCTAATGTGGGCAGGGACTGCAGCAGTCCCCATCGAAGAACAAGTGGGGCCAGGACCAAGCACGGATTCAGGCAGTAGACAAATCAGTGGCAGGTCCATCACAGGGGACATGAGCCAAAGTTATAAAGAGAGAACACAGGCGCACCCATGCCCAGGAACCCCTAGAGGAATACCGGACCATCACAAAGCTATAGAAGCAGTAGGAGCAGGTTTTGCTGCATTCCTCGCGCCTAGAGTCCAAATCACTCTGAATGTTGCATGGATAAACTATATTTAGTATAATCAACAGCGCTTCATCAGTTATTCAGCGGCTGCGCTTGGCTTAGTCTGTGAACAATTACATGCCACATCCATAATGGCTGCTCAGAACCACTTAATTATCGATCAGATGCGGGCTCCACAGGAGAGCGTATGTGACATGATTGGGTCAGAATGTTGTGCTGTCATACCCCTGCATACAGGTACTCGCGGGCCCCTCAGGCAGGTCCGAACCCAGCTGAAGGATCTCCAACGCGAACATGTCCAGAACATGGGCTTTGGTGCACACGACGCACCTTGGTTGTCCTGGCTCTTTTCTTCAGACTGGACCACCATATTGGTCTGTTTGGGATCTATTTTAGCTATTGTACTCTGTGTGTTGGCCATATTTGCTTGTTGTATTATTCCCCTAGGCAGACGTCTTATTGTGGTAGCAGTCAGAATCATTGCCAGCCAGCACATTGTTGTTGAGGTCTCAGACACATCACTGGACTTAGACCCCCAGGACATGCCGTGAGTGTGGTACTTACGTTCCCACAGACCGATGTTTTCACATAATACTTATGTACACATATGGGTTTGTCTACGCATTACCTAGTTACTCCTTTGTATCAATTAGTTATTCTATTTGTTATCCAGTATAAACTTTTGTGAGTTCCCGCTCTGTCTTTTCATCTGTGCCTTTTCTGGATGAGGCGTTCCCGCCTCGCAGGGGGGAGGATACCAAATGAACACAAACAATGTATAAATGAACAAAGAGAATGTTTAAATGATTGAGAACACAAAATTTTAATGGAATTTTAACAGATATTACTGCTATACACAGATGAAGGGACAGCAGAAGGGATGGGAAAAATATTAATGATGTGATATGTGTGAGCATATGTACAGATGCTCATGACTGAGCCATGCAGATAAGGCTGCGGAAGAGAGCAGAACATGGATGGACAATGGATAATGCACCCCGTGGCACAAAGGGATGTAAGAACTTCTTCTTGTTAGGGGAGATACAGTAGGGGAAAAAAGTATTTGATCCCCTGCTGATTTTGTACGTTTGCCTACTGACAAAGAAATGATCAGTCTATGATTTTAATGGTGGGTGTATTTTAACAGTGAGAGACAGAATAACAACAAAAAAATCCAGAAAAACACATTTCAAAAAAGTTATAAATTGATTTGCATTTTAATGAGGGAAATAAGTATTTGACCCCTTCGACTTAGTACTTGGTGGTAAAACCCTTGTTGACAATCACAGAGGTCAGAAGTTTCTTGTAGTTGGCCACCAGGTTTGCACACATCTCAGGAGGGATTTTGTCCCACTCCTCTTTGCAGATCCTCTCCAAGTCATTAACAAGTCATTGTTCAATGCCCTGGCTGAGGGAAGGACGTTCTCACCCAAGATTTGACAGTGCATGGCCCCGTCCATCGTCCCTTTGATGCGGTGCAGTTGTCCTATCCCCTTAGCAGAAAAACACCCCCAAAGCATAATGTTCCCACCTCCATGTTTGACGGTGGGGATGGTGTTATGACTTGGGGTCATTGGCAACATTCCTCCTCCTCCAAACACGGCGAGTTGAGTTGATGCCAAAGAGATCTGACCACACCTGACCACAACACTTTCACCCAGTTCTCCTCTGAATCATTCAGGCAAACTTCAGATGGGCCTGTACATGTGATTTCTTGAGCAGGGGGACCTTGTGGGCGCTGCAGGATTTCAGTCCTTCACAGCGTAGTGTGTTACCAATTGTTTTCTTGGTGACTATGGTCCCAGCAGCCTTGAGATCATTAACAAGATCCTCCCGTGTAGTTCTGGGCTGATTCCTCACCGTTCTCATGATCATTGAAACTCCACGAGGTAAGATCTTGCATGGAGCCCCTGACCGAGGGAGACTGACAGTTTCTTCCATTTGCGAATAATCGCACCAACTGTTGTTACCTTCTCACCAAGCTGCTTGGCGATGGTCTTGTAGCCCATTCCAGCCTTGTGTAGGTCTACAATCTTGTCTCTGACATCCTTGGACAGCTCTTTGGTCTTGGCCATGGTGGAGAGTTTGGAATCTGATTGATTGATTGCTTCTGTGGACAGATGTCTTTTTACAGGTAACAAACTGAGATTAGGAGCACTCCCTTTAAGAGAGTGCTCCTAATCTCAGCTCATTACCTGTGTAAAAGACACCTGGGAGCCAGAAATCTTGCTGATTGATAGGGGATCAAATACCTATTTCCCTCATTAAAATGCAAATCAATTTATAACTTTTTTTAAATGTGTTTTTCTGGATTTTTTTTGTTGTTATTCTGTCTCTCACTGTTAAAATACACCTACCATTAAAATTATAGACTGATCATTTCTTTGTCAGTGGGCAAACGTACAAAATCATTAGGGGATCAAATACTTTTTTCCCCCACTGTATGAGTGAAGAAGGACAACAGTCCCTGCAAGGATAGTGCAAACAGAATGTACTGAAATGAGAATGGACTAGGACTCTTTGAACGAGATTGACTAAGAGCGAACTTGGACAGTAAACTGGATATACTCAGTTGCATTATGCGTAAATATCTCTTCCAACGCCTTTGCATGGACTCATAATGGATTTATGTTCTTTTATAAAATGGACTATGTGAATTGGGGATGAACCATGTGAATTTCAAGCAATTGTATTAGAAAGACAAGAAGGATTGTGGAAAGGTGTTACCAGGTGTATCACTGTCGAGCACAAAGTGCTGGCAGGGTGGGAATTTTTCCTCATCACTGAGTCTAAAGGTTTTTTCGCCCACCCCTGGGATACTAAACAAATTGAGAGAACCCAAAAGTAAAAAGAGCCCTTGAGTCCTGAAAATACAAGGTAGAGGTTAATAAAACCTATCCGAGAAAATAGGGACAAAACTGGAATATAACCAAGTATATAACTAGATTTAGGGAACTATAGCCAAACATATTAGCAAATATGACAACATATAGGTATCTTTGCCCAGCCCGGACGGATTCTAGTCCATTCCAGTCAGTACTGTGTCTACCCATTACCTGGAATTGAAACAGTAGCTCAGGAATAGAACGTTTACCAAACTCAGTCAAAGAATTGTTTAGGTGTTACCCCAATAGAACTATTGCTGAAATAATCTCAGTAGTTGATGGATTTGATAACATAGAGGAAGATGTTGCACCATAAAGGCTTAATGAGGGAAAGATACAGGTAATAATGCATCAATTGACGGGAGATGGACAAAGGGTACGAAGAGCAGTGTTTATACATAGGTACCCCTTAAATTGATTACTAATGAGGCTTGGGGAGCCTCACAGGAGGGAATGTGGGAAATAATTTGCATAAAATGTAAATAAAAACACAGAAGACAAGTTAGAAAAACACAGTGTAGTTTATTAAGCAGGAGAATAATATAGAACAACAGGCCCATTGATAAGCCTAACATCAGTATGCATGGCTGAAGCGCTCCCAGGAGATAACATGTCAGGGTCAGTTTGTGATGGAGCCATAACATCCCGCTGGTAACACAAATATTATTCACGGTCAGAAAAATCAGGACGATGGGAAGCTAGAGAAGGAAAACAAAATAGAAATATGTGGGCAAAAATTTCTACAAAATATATAAAAATTGATATATAAAAGCAATATGATATACCAGTACAAGCATAATCCTATAATCCTAGCAAACGTGTAATCTCAAGACATAGATTATAATAGAACTTTTGAAGTAATATGTAAAACATACAAGAATATGTTAAGATCATGCACAGAGTCTGTATTAGGCTGAGAAACCCCTCCCCTTTTTTATATGCCAGGCCTGAGAAAGGATTCTAAGGGAAAATAAAATACCTGACTGTGAATTCTAAGGGGAATCAGAATGGCCTGAAAAAGGATTCTAAGGGGAAATCTTTTAATATGAAGGAGGGAAAAAAGGTGGGAGGTGAGAGAAATATAATATAAATAAGGGAACAGAACCCAAGAGCAGATCTTTTCTTGGACATCTCATTGAATTGATCTCATGTTGGCTGCTATGTTTGGGCAATAAACCTGATTTTTGCTTCTCTCATCCACTGTGTTGTGAGTATTATTCTTCATCAAAGTTTTATTGAATTTTGAGTATTTTGTGTAGAGGCTACCGTATATCCAGTATCAGCCTACTATAGAGAAAAATACACACAGATTAAAAGAAAGACACACAAACAGATTAAAGGTCTTTATGAAACATTCTACACTCAACTTTCTTTAGTTTTTCTTTAGCCTTTCTTGTTATTTGGTCTTCAAACAGCTTCTTTTATTTGTTCTCAAAAAGATTGATTTAGCTTTTTAAATACTGATCTTTTTTTCTGTTTTGTACAAATGGATTTCACTCACCACTTTACTTAACTCAAAGGATCCTAACCATACCTTTTCCTTAGTTTTTTTTATTATTATTTTTTTTTTAATTTAATTTTTTAAAAATTTATTTTACAACTGAGTGCATCCACTCAGAGGGTTGTTCCAGACTACATGGAGTGCTGCTAGAGTTGGCAAGTGTGTAACAGAAAAGAGTAATCACACTAAACCAACCTTGCTTCAGACAGTGACCCTCCACTAGAGTGCTGTGAGAGATGATAAATGAGATGATAAATGCATAACAAGTAAAGGAAAAAAATAGAAAGCACACTAAATCAGTTCTACTTTAGACAGCTACCCTCTATCTTTGTGCACATCACATACAACATAAACATATTACTGTGGAGTAGAATTGCGCTCACCTGGGAAAAAAACAATGTTTCGTGTGATCTGAGTGAGTGAAGCGCTTAACAGCATCTAATCACACCAGACAATCACGGTGGGGCCAGGGGCATGTCTAAAGGGGAAAGGGGTGGCACGAGGTGCCCACTCCCCCCAGCACCATTGGGTTAGAGTAATGTTAATCTGAAAATGCCCGATGCCATTGGATCAGAGCGCTGTCAATCACTGCCAGATTCACTCCCAATCATTGCCTGTGAATTCAACAATGCTCAACACCACTGGATCAGAGCGTTGTCAATCGCTGCTTGATTTGCGATGCGGAATCACAGTACCACATTTTTCAAGCAGGAAGAGAGACATGATTAGAACACAGTCCATGGCTGCATCCGAAATCACGTACTGTCACAGAATCTATTGCTCGGCCGTTGGTACAGTACGTACTGATCAGTATAAATGGTAAGCATGAATACAATCCGGACCTACTACGCGGCGCGGATTCTGACAGTTCTTCCACGCCAGTCCTGCTGCATTATGGGATAGCGCAGTATCCACAGTATTCAGTGGTTCCATACTGCAGAATTGAGGCAGAAGCAGTAGGTCATCTGGATATTTCTCGCCTACCGTTTTATGAATACTGAGTATTCGGACATACTACTCCTTTGGCATACTGCTTTTCGCCTACTGTCTAGTAGGGTAGTAGGGATATTAGGATGCAGCCCACGTCTCTGTTCATGGTATATACACACTCAGTTATATATTTTGAAATATGTGGACTGGGGTGTTGTTGTTCTGTGCTGCAATAATATGCACAGGTGAACTCCAGATAGCAGCAACAGTAGTGAGTGATGTAGCCTACTGAAGGCAGAAGGCTACTGAATCTTCGATTCACTGCCCTAGGAAAGAAGACCCTCGCGAGTATAGCAGCTTCAAAGCTCCCTAGAGTCCCATTATAATATTATGTAGCTTAGCTACATAGTTAGTTAACTAGCTTAGCTTCGGCAGACTACTGAATAGCTATGACTTCCCCGTGTTATTCAGCAGAGCTGCACCACCACATAAATAGAAAATAGACAAATATTACTTTATTGGTTCTTCCTGTTGTTTTAAAGATTAAAGGCACAATCACTGTTCCCAAATAGGCTACAGTAAAGTGGAAAACACTGAAATGTGGGGTCTGATTATGTTAAATTAGCTATCTGATCCAATGATGGTATGGAACAAACTAAAGTTATTTTGGGGTGTGGTGGAGTCATGCAAGGTATTCGCTCTATTTGCATATCCAAAAAAGGCTTCACAACTGAATGATTCTGCCTTTAATCAGACCAGACCATAGCTATCAAATGTAGCTTTATGTAATATTAATGGCTAAGTTAGTGACTTAATGGTTTGTATTTATTTTTAGACAGAATTTAGTGGAAAAAAACTGTGACAGAGTCATACAGCAGCAGGATATCCAAGGTTTCTTTAAGAAGAAATCATGTCAGAGGCAGACAGATGTAATGCAATCCAGTGCAGGTCAGAGCCAAACTTCTGCCAGGCAGCTGGAAACAAACTAGCAGCCAGCACATGTCAGAGCAAGCCTGAGAGGGCCAGTGAGGGCTAGACCAGCAGCTATCTATCTGCTATCAGAACATGAGCATTTTATGCATTTTCTTCCTTTTCACATTCACAACCAGTTCACACGATAACACTTCCTAGATAACCATATTAACCATGGTAAAACATTTATTCAACACAAAACGATTTTCAGTATCTTCTGCAGTGCCACTTTTCATGAAATACCAACTGTATTAGGGCACAGCACAAGAGCCTGGAAATCATGCTGGTATTGATTTCAAGCCAGATTTCATATTTGATAGAATTTTCTGATTACCCATGGGCCCCCCCTGACTGGTTCTTGGTCCCCTGTGCCAGCAGGTTAGAGGAAGATTGCACAACTATTCAAGAGTTTGAGCACATCCTCTTTTACCCTCATTTCCTATCACGCCAATTTGATGTATATAATTAACATTTTACCACATCTCCTTTTGTAATCCCCACACTTTTTATTTTTTTTTGGAAAAGCACTTACCTTCTCATGTGTAAGTTACACATGGGGGTACATTATCAGCCCCGAAGGGGTATCCATGGACGAAGCCAAGGTAACGGCTGTGACGCAATGGCCCACATCCACGTCTGTCAAGGAGCTACAATGCATCCTGGGGTTCGCCAATTTCTATCGGCGTTTGAAAGGAATTACGATGTTGGGGACCATGAGTTACTAGCCGTAAAGCTATGGAGACACTGGCTGGAAGGTGCAGAGCATCCCTTCTGTATCTTCACCAATCATAAAAACCTTGAATATTTACGCATTGCCAAGCGCCTCAACCCCCGCCAAGCACGCTAGTCACTGTTCTTTGCAAGATTCCGTTTCACCCTTTCTTATCGCCCTGGTTCCAAAAACGCAAAAGCCGATGCCCTTTCCCACATGCACTCTGGTGAACCCCAACTCTATCACCCTGAGCCAATCCTGCCCCCCTCATGTATCGTCGGGGCCATACAGTGAGAGCTAGACCATCTCCTAGCCAGAGTTCCCTGCAGCCAAATCCCCACGGCCTGTCCTCCAGATAAACTCTTTGTCCCAAGAGCCCGATGGAACCACCTATTGAGGTGAGCTCATATTGCCCCCAGCACAGGCCACCCAGGTATTCAACGTACCTACCACCTACTCAAAACCAAGTACTGGTGGCCACGCATGTTTTGGGATGTCCATCAGGCAGTCACTTCTTGCAGCATCTGTGGACAGAGCACTACCAGTAGGAAAACTCATGCCATTGCCAATGCCCCAATGCCCCTGGTCACACATCGCCATCGACTTTATCATTGACCTCCTCAACTCTTCCGGTAACACCACTGTAACTTATGACGGTGCCCAAACTGATTTCTGCATCAACCCAGACGGAACATAGAAAGTTTCACCACTCAGGTGACCGAGAGTAACCCTGAGAGGCCTCCTGCGGCCAGATGCCCTTTGGAACGCAAGAGACTCTTTGAAACACACACACACACACACAACTTACACCTGCAATAAAAGAACTCCTCGCCAAACCTACGAACCAAGGACTCTCGTGAACGGCATAAAATTAATGCAAGTATAAATTTTAATCGATCTATAGAGGTGTCCTTTAAGTCAGTGCCCCTTTATTAAAGGTGAATTTCAATTCATTGCTGATTCTCGAGGTTAAACTGCTGTGTGTTCTGCCATTGTTATTTTCATCATTTTTCCTTTTGTTTCTTTCACTTACCCTGTATATATGTATTATTTGTTTATACATAATTGTGTATATCAGTAGTTCTATGTAGTTATTAAAATCCATGGTTATCCCGCTGGATCGTCTCTGTTTTTACTCATGGCAAGGTTCACTTTTAACGTTGCTCTTCGCTACGCGCTGTATTTTTGTTAACTTAGAATAAACTATGCTTCGTGGCCAGAAGAATAATTTATTCTTTTAGAGTAATACGAAGATTGCCCTAGTAAGTTTGGTGGACAAACAGATCAAGCTGCTTCGCATTTAATTCTAAAGCTAGACTACAGTAATTAATATAACATTCCCTTTCATGGTCGATTTATATCCATAACTAATCAGAACATGCTTCCATTAGAGCTATAGATATATTTCACCCATTTGAGCTAGACTCGCTACATTTTAATGGTGGAGATTGTGCGGGCACATTTTAAAAACCTTGTCTCATGAGTGAATGCGCTTCGAATCCAACACGCCTTTGTTCGTTTCATGCTTAAATTCATATTTCGCACGCTCAGCGAGTGAGCGTCCCGAGCTCACTCCGCTGATAACTGAAAAGCTCTAAGCTGATTTTCAGTTCAGCACATTAACAGCGCTATATATTTGTCTGACAAATTTAGCCGCGGTTAAGTGCTTAAAGTTAAAACTGCAGTTCATAAAATTAAACTTGTGTCTGAAGACGATGAAATCACAATACAGCACATTTTTAATTGTGTAATCACCTGGTAAGAATGAAGAAATCTTCTTCCAGCACAGTAAAAGACTGATTTGAGCGATGTTCCTCTTATCTTTCTAAAAGGCCTTATTATATTGCTAGACTCCATGCATTGCATTGGACCAATGTTAATTCGACAGGTAATAAGTCTCTTCTGGCAGAGCTAAACCGGCGTAGCTAACCGTAAGACGCACTGCATGTAGAAATCAGCCTCAAATGGTGATTGATATATAAACGATCAAGTGTAAATTTAAACAACGGCGAAGAAATCCCGTTGTGATTTTGTGTGCATGGCAGCAAAGAAATCCTGCCCACATTTCTTGTGCATAAATAGCATAAAAGGATCCCTGAGATCTAAAAAGTTGTCTGTTCTCGTGATAACACATGAAATCGCCATTAAGCCGCTTTCGAGTAAATGCGCTCCGATTTCAAATTCACGTCTGAGTTAGAGCAGGTTGCAGTACCTCTGACTGAACACCAGAGGGCAGCCTGCTTGAGGGCTAACCGCAGTAAAACCAACCCCCCCTTTTAACTCACTATTGTGTGGGCCACTGCCCCCACCTTGTGGGCCTTCTCTGTTAGGTCTATGCTATTTTCGTTTCTGCATTCCCTGTTCTCTGTCTCAACCTCTCTGTCCTTTCTAGCTATCTTACTCTAGTAGGATTAGTGTTCTCAATTTTTCTTTTTCTTTTCGGTTTGTTTGTTTTATTATTCTTTTTGTTTTATTGTCTGTTTTACATTTTATTTCTCTCACCACTTTATGTTTATTTATTAGCGTTATTAGTTTTATTTTAATTATTAATTTTTCTTCTTATTATTATTTTTAATTTTTGTGTTTATTATTATTTTTATTTTTATTTATTTATTTTTCAATTTTTTTTCTTCTTTTCTATTCCTTGTCTTCTCTTCTTTCATTTTGTCATTTTACTTATATTTTGATTCTTTTTTTTCATCTCTCCCAATTGATAACACTCTTCCACTTGAAGAATTCCGTACTGTGCATGCTTACTTAGTGTGAACTAAAACTAAGCCGAAGTAAGATTTGAATTTTAGCTTTTGTGTTAGCCATTGGCATCTGCCTAGTCATAGGACTTCCACAGGTAGAGAAGGCTTTCTCCTTACTCCCCTTCTCTTTGCTATCCTTTAATTAGTTCAATTTTATTTGTTCTGTCTAGCTGTTGTTTGGTTATGACTTGTTTCTTCAAGCTCACCTAAAGGCATAAGCCTACGGGAACCAGCAAGGAAAAAGCTAAAACCCTAGATTTTATGACCCAGGCAGCCAGTGTCATTAGATGACCCACTAGGCTACCGCCTGTCAAAATCTTCTAATTCAGATCTGGCGTGTACCCACACCATTTGGCCCTTCCCAGCCACTTATGGCCAAAGACAATAAGTGTCTGGCCTACATACCACTAACTGGCTGTACCAGTTAGCCAAATTGATACTCACCACATACCTAATTAAGTACGATTGCGACTAGCTAATTTGCGTGGACTTGCATTGGCGTCTGTGTTGTTCTTCTCTCGTCAACAGTTGCCATGTCCCGAGCAAGCAGCCCCACTGCCCATTGGTACAACCTTGAGACCTGGCTGACTACCATGATGACTATGTTCCTACCCAAAGCAGCTTCCGACCGGCAGCACTTAAGCAGGGAGCAGCTGGATGAGGAAGTAGACAGGCTGATGGCTCATGATCCCACCCAGACCTACAGCTACAAGGACTGGGTCAAGATCATCGGAAACCTCGTTCACAACCTCCTCATCCAGGCATGGCACAGCGAGAAGAGCAACATCGACCTGGAGCAAACAGTAACAATGCTCCAGTTTCAAGTCGAAGAGGCCCGGGCCAGCCAGGCCCGCGTTCAAACTAACCTGGTTCAGCCATCCCCCGAGACCGTGGACCAGTGAGGAACGGATTCTGAGCTACAAGAGGAAGTGGAGAAACTCCAAAAAGCCCTGCAAGACCTTCAAGCAGAGACAGAGCAAAGAGGGCAGCTGGAGAGAAAAACCAGGGATGAACTGAACACGAAAATCCAACAAGGTGACATTCTCCTGATCAAAGCAGGGAGTGAACTGGAGGAAAGGCATGCTAAGCTCAAGGCCTGCGAGAACCACCTGCTGATGGCCCGAACTGAAATCGAGGCCTTAGTACAAGAAAAAGACTCTCTCAAAGATGAACTTGACACTGTTCGCCGAGAATTGAAATATTCCTACTTGCTCCAGAGTGACCAGACAAGGGAAACTCTCACCACGGAGTTTCCCAAGACCAGTGAGCCGAGGCCTCCCGGCCACGAGCTCCTAGCTTGAAAGGGGGGTGAAAGTCCACTGCTCAAGAAGTCACCAAGCGACCGTCAAGAACCCCTGTCAGCCACAAGGGGGTGGAAGCCTTTCCAGAGCACTCTTGCCACCAGTCACAGCATGGTCACAAAGAACTGGACAAGCTGACCAGGAACATTCCTATGTTCACTCCAAACCCGGCAGGAGACCACGACATTCATGCCTATCTACAAGACATAGACTTTCTTTTACAGACTTTGAACAATGTGACCATGTGGGACAGATTATACTTGCTCAGGATTACGTCCAGTCATGATGTGTGGAGCTTAGATCGACAACCAGAGACGGTCAGATCGAATTACCAAGAACTATGACAGGCGCTGATTAAGGAGTACTCTGACCCTGAATCAGATTAAGGGATTATTGCAGCTATGGACTTAAGACAGAGCCGGCTTGAAACCCCACAGGCCTATTACCACAGACTCCGGCGGGCCTACTTCGGGGCATGGAATGAGCCAGGAATGGAGGAGGACGTCAACTTCAGGACTCTGTTCCTCCGAAATCTGCATCCTACAGTGAACCATCACCTAGGAGTCCTAGCCTGCCCGCGCAGCATGTCCACCCAACAGCTGTGGGACCTGGCCCATAAGGCCTACACCAAGCAGAAGGCCGCCTCCAAAAAGACTGTGAAAAATCCAACTATTTACCCTGTCTCCGATCATTGCTCAGAACTGGCCCTAGAGG
This sequence comes from Cranoglanis bouderius, assembly GCA_023630585.1. Lineage (NCBI taxonomy): Eukaryota > Metazoa > Chordata > Actinopteri > Siluriformes > Cranoglanididae > Cranoglanis > Cranoglanis bouderius. The sequence goes on from CM042562.1 coordinate 1,266,273, forward strand.
GTGCACAAACACACTACAGTAACCAACCCTTTTACAGAGAGAGAGGACCACTACCAGCCAGCAGAGAGCACTACAACCGAGGTGGTGCGCGTCCCAAACACCAGACTGGACGCCCTGAAAAATTCTGGGACCAGCCACGTCCAGCTAACAACCCAAAGGGCGGAGTCACATGGGAACCCTGCCAATGGCCTAGAAATGGCCGACCCTCATCGGCCCGGGAACCTAACCCAGACAAGCCTAAGTCCGAACCTTCACTAAAGCAGGACGACATGGCTACGTCTGAGTCTGCAGAGATCCTGAGAATGTTGAAGGAGATCATCCGGAATAAAGCTCGCAAATTAAATGAGAAAGACAAGCCAGACTCCTTGTGACTAAGAGCCAGGCCTGAAACCAACCTCTCTAGCAGGACTCCGATTGAGCCAACAACACAGACTCCCGCTGATCAGCCATTAAAAACAGAAGGAACTGAGACATCACCAAGTGACAGCGTCACCCACTTACCTCCGCTGATGGCTGCACACCCAACGCAAACTGACCCACTGCTTCACACTGCTGACCAAGACTCCAAGGTATCAGAAAGTGCTGTTTTAGTTGTCTGCCTCTCCAACGAATCACCTGAGACCAGCCCCACCTGCCTATCAGTCACTACACAAGCCCCGGTGCCAAGGCTCCTGGGAAATCTGATTGAAAAGGGAGTGGCCCGGAAACTCTACCTAGCTATTACGCTGGAACATGCAGTTGAACTGGAAGCCCTGGTGGATATGGGAGCAGACCTCACTCTGATGTCATCCAAACTCTTTGACAGACTCATAGTTGAAACTAAGAGACAGAATCGGACTTTAACATCACAAAGGTGCGAGCTGAATGTACAATCATACAGCCAAAATGAGGTACAGCTTGAGCAGATAGCACCTATTCACCTAACCATCGGTCCTATGAGTCTGGTGCACCCCGTGTACATCTCACCAATGGACACTTATCCCCTTCTCTTGGGAAAAGATCTACTAGACCGCTTTGAGCCCTTATTGGACTTCAGAGAGTTAAAAATCTGGGCTCGAGTTCGAGAACTTCTGCCTCTCCAGTCACACAGGTCACCTGAGCCAGACTGCCAGGTCACAGAGGTCACGGGAAATCCTCAGGTCACAGAAGTCACGGGAAATCCCATGGCCACAGAGGTCATGGAGGTCACGGGAAATCCCATGGGCAACCGCGGGAACACGAGGTTAGCACCAGGGCAAAGTTCAAGTCCACTACTCTGCACTTTTGGAATCAACAAAGACTCTGAGTCCTTCTGCCCTAAGGTCACGACCGGCCTGCAACTAAATGATGTGAAAACCACAGACATCGTACTGGCATTATGGGCAGACAACTCAGCCATCAGCCTCACGCTGTTTAACACCCTCCTTAAGGGCATGCCTGACCTTCTGTTTGTCAACAAATGCACCTGCTTTCCCTGGGACCCCTGTCTGTCAACGATGACAACTGCAAAGGGGATCTGTGCATTGAACGTGAAATGGAACAGTCGGTGCATAACCCATTACTTTCTGGTCTTACCAGACCCACCACATGATGTTTACCTTGGAGCAGACATCCTTATTCGTCTTAGGGCCCATGTGGACTTTATAAATGAGGTGGTGTGGGCCCCAATGATCTCATAGCCCCCTGTTGTTCCTGTCAACCACGAGAACCTCATGTCAGGGCAGACCATTCCAGAAGTCTGCACTCTGGTCAGTGAACAGGACATTGTAGTCCCGGCTTACACCAAAGGGGTCACTGTTCGGCTCAACCTACGATGTGGTCAAACATTAAACCACACGCTGGGCTTCTTCCAGCCTTCATCTGAATGCTTGGAACTGGGACTTACTTTGGAAGCCACACACCTCACTGAAGTGTCATCCCGTGCAGTTTACATCCTGTTCAACAACTGCACAGCAATGGACATTAGAATCTCCAAGGCCTACTGCCTGGGGTGGCTAGTGAGCCACGACTTTCATGACTTTGAACTGAGTTTACCGGTCACCAGGCCAATTCCAGCTCCTATGGTCCCAGAAGGGAGCTCAGATGACACAGTGTTGACAGCCCCCTTCAAGCTTGTCTCCATCACTTCAGTCATGCCAGTAACCACAGGAGTAGCATGCAGAACGGAGCTAACAAAGGACCAACACCTTGCAGTCTACACAGTCTCCAACCAGCCTGCCTGTGAGACTGATGAGAATACTGCCCCTCTGACTGCTAACAAGATAAGAGACACTAGCACAGAGGAGCCCTATCCAGGATTTGAGACACAAGTCCAGCAAATTCTGAAGGATGCAGACGCCATACAAAACGATACAGACCGTTAAAAACTCAGACAGGTCTTGTACAAGTTTAAAGCGTCATTCGCCAAAGACTCTCTGGACTGTGGCCTCACGGGCCTCCATACGGTGCACATCCCGATGCACCCAATTGCTCCTCCCACTTTCGTCAAGCAGTATAAGATTCCAATCGCCTCACACGAACCCGTGCAGGAGATTATCGATTCCATGTTTGAGAAAGGTATCATCCGCCCATGCAACAGCACCTATTCTGCTCCCATCTGGCCCGTCCTTAAGCCAAATGGGAAGTGGCGACCCACCATTGACTACAGGAAGCTGAACCAGCAGGTGCCACTGTCACGATGGCCCATGACCCAGCTGAAGCAGGAAATACCCAGAATACAGGGAGCCACCATCTTCTCTACGCTTGACGTGGCCTCAGGATTCTGGACTATACCTGTACATCCAGACAACCAACACAAGCTGGCCTTTACTTTTGGCAACCGACAGTACACGTTCACAAGGTGCCCATTCGGCTATGCCAACTCACCAGCGGAGTTCAACATCTTCTTGAACAAAGCGTGCCCGGACGCCAGAATGAGAGGGAACCTCATCTACATAGACGATGTTCTCATGAAAAGCACAATGGTGGCTGACCACCTGAGAGAAATAGACTACGTACTGGACCAATTAACCACTGCTGGTGCCAAGATCGCCCTCCACAAAGGACAGTGGTGCCGAACCAAAGTCAACTATGTGGGCCTACTCATCGGATCACGGGGCATTGAACCTCAGATCAGCCGCATCCAGGCCATCCAGAACAACAAGCCTCCCACTAATGTCTCAGAGCTACGGAGTTTTCTAGGCGTGTGCAACTACTCACAACAGTTCATCGAGAACTACTCGGACATTGCACAACCATTAACTACGCTTCTCAAAAAGGACTGCCCATTTACCTGGACAGAGGCTCAAGCGAACGCCATGAAAGAACTTAAAGGACATTTGTGCACAGCTCCATGCCTGGCTTACCCTGATCCACAAAAAAGAGTTTTATTTGGAAGCTGGATTCTCCAACCACTGTCTCATAGCGGGTCTTTACCAAAAGCATGACCAGGACAAAAGAGTGGTTGCATATGCCAGCAAGACACTCCTTCCACCAGAAACTAAATACTCGGACTGTGAAAAGGCACTGCTCTGCACTGTATGGGCCATACAGCAATTCTCCAACTACATCAGAACACAAAAGGTCATCATAGAAACTTGCCACCAGCCTGTAATGTTGGCTCAACAGCCAACGCATCCGAGATGACATGGTCACCAATTCACGCATAGCCACATGGTTGATGGCCCTCCAGGGGCGCAACGTTGAGGCACGATACACCCAGAATCACAAGTCTGCGCTGGGCAACGGCTTGGCTGCATGCCAAAACTGCTCTGATGACACACCTGCTGCAACACTGGACGTAGCGGGACCCCAGCAACAACAACCAACCTGTCACAGGTACTTTGAGGAGAAGGTGTGCCAAGGGATGCCTACTGCCTACGTCGATGGGTGTTCCTACAACCACGAAGGCACCTCAAAAGCCTGCGCAGGAGTGCTATGGCTAAACAACCACCCCTGTCCACCGCAATATTTCCAGTTGGGCCCTCAGTCATCACAACATGCTGAGGTAGCAGCCATCCTGATAACCCTTCAGATCGCTACGGCCCATAACATCAGAGAACTCCTCATTTGCACAGACTCTAACTATGCAAGACTCAGTTTCACATGCCATCTTTTGGGCTGGAAACAAAATGGGATCAAGATGGCAAACAACAAGCCAGTCAAACACCAACACCTGTTCCAAGCATGTGAGGACATCAAAAAAACACACGACATGATCATCTATTGGAAAAAGGTGAAAGGACACTCAAAACAACCAGGCCTGGATAAAGTCCTGAATGACCAAACTGATGCCCTTGCCAAAATGGGCACACTACATGGAGACCTATGGTCACCTCCAGCTCAGCCACCCATCTTGAATGTGGCAGCAATAACCCACAGCAAGCGAACCCTTCCTGCAACACCACAAGCCTCGCAGCCACTTTCGCTGGCACCACAAATCTCTAACAATGACATAGCTGATCTTCAAGCCTCAGACACCTCCATCCAAGCTATGCTACTCCACTTCTCTGACCCCTCCAACCACCCAATCACACCATCTGACCTCACTGCTGCCCCTTCCCTCAGACAGCTGCATGAGATCAAAGACATGCTGCGTGTGAAGGACAACATTCTGTGGTATGTCCCTGATGACCTCACAGCGCCAAGGCTCGTGGTGCCACAGGGCCAAAGGGGGGTCATGTTAATGTATGCCCACGACGCACCATGTGCTGGACATCACTGCACCAGAGCCACTTACGACACACTGAAGCAAGTGGCATACTGGCCCGGTATGCAGCAAGACGTGGCAGAGTATGTCAGAGGGTGCCTGGTTTGCTGCCAATTCGAACCAGCAAACCCAAAGCACAGAGCCCCACTGCAATGCAGAGGAGTCACGTATCCATTGTCAGACCTCCAAATAGACTGGGCGGGACCTCTGCCCAGGTCAACAAGGGGCAACAAGTACTTCCTCACAGTAGTATGCCAATTCACCAAGTGGGTAGAGTGTCTTCCAGCACCCAACGACACTGCTCAGACCACGGCATACCTACTGATGAACCACATCTTCTCCAGGTTCGGACTGCCGCTAAGGGTCAACTCTGACAGGGGCACACACTTTACAGCTGAGATCATGCAGCAGACTTATAAGCTCCTGGGTGTACAGGCTCAACTACACATCAGCCACCACCCCATGTCCTCAGGCCAAGTGGAGCGAACCAATCGAACTGTGGTCAGCATGCTGAGGAAATACTTGTCTGCCAACCAAAAGGACTGGGATGTGAAACTTCCCCTGGTACTCATGGCCATCAGAGCCACCCCACAGGAATCAACTTGCGTGTCTCCCTTCGAATTGATGACTGGGCGGCAAATGACCCTACCGCTGCACCTGCTGTACCAACCGGGAGACTCCAACCTTGTCACAGCCTACACCACACACCAATACCTGGATGAGCTACACCGGCACCTAAGGACAACATTTGCTTTTGCCCAACAACAGCCACAAAGGAGTGCTGAAGGCCAGAAAGCGTATTATGACCAGAAAGCATCACACCAGGAACTGAATGTGGGTAATAAGGTCTGGTACTACAACTTCACACAGCCACTCCAGACAGCCTCCAAATGACTGTCGAAGAAGCTGCTCCCCCACTGGACAGGACCGCACGAGATTGTGGACAAACTCTCCCCAGTCGCGTACAGAATCCAGCTAAGGCGGGGACAGAAAGACCCAATTTTCAAATGGGTGCATCGAAATCAAATAAAGAGACGTGGCCGCTGGCAGGGAAAGGCAAGGGGGGGGGCTAATATAAACTAACCCAGTCACAGTCTGCAGAGCAAGGAAACCGTCCTGACCAACCAGGGACATCAACCGCTGATCTACGGCTTTTCTCTTTCTCTCTCCCTCACGTACGGCCACCCTGTTAAAACGGATCAACACAACATGAGAATCCATGAGCAGGTGCATGGCTGCCCTTCCTCGAGGCTTCAAACGGAGACCACGGGGAGGGGAGACCCAAACAGAGGCTACACCCAACCTCATCGAGATGGATCCTCAACCAGGAGATCAAAAAGCAGAGGACAATTATGAACCCCCATCAATCGACCAGTTTGAAACACTCGCCACCCGATCGCCATGACGACTGTCACGTATGATGGTGCCCAAACTGATTTCTGAATTAAGCCAGATGGAACATAGAAAGTTTCACCACTCAGGTGACCGAGAGTAACCCCGAGAGGCCTCCTGTGGCCAGATGCCCTTTGGAATGCAAGAGACTCTTTGAAACACACACACACACACACACACACACACACACACACAACTTACACCTGCAATAAAAGAAACCTTTGATGACTTAACGGGTGTGAACGTCTCGGAAACTTCACGATTTAGGTTCGTCAGCAGGGGTCCACCAAATCTCCGACCAAGGGCCTGTAAATCTCTGATCTAATTTCTGTTTACAACCACATGGATTAGCATCAGAGTTGGCAAGGCTAGAAAAAAACGTCCTCCCTGAAGGTCACCCTTAGGTGACCAAGGACCGGTGGGACATTAGAAGAATGCCAGCCCCCTCTTCTGGACATACACACACTCACGCACACACACAGTGAAAATGTCTCTTGAATGTAACATATAATCATATTTCTAGATAGTTATAATGTATTCATATATGCATGTGTTGTGTGTCTAGATAACCTAACTATAGTGATTTTAGATAGTTTGAGCGAGAAGCTAATTTTAAGTTGTCTGTAACCATATCTAATGATCCTTCACTGTCCAAGATATCATAATTTCCTTTATGTTTGGTACCAAAATCATTGTCTCGTAATATGCCAATTAATGATGCATACTATAGGACGATGGGATGTATCATTCTATACTTTTCCATATTTTATCCTAATCCAAACTTAATACAAACCCCGCCTTGACATGCGACCCACTCTGGGACAGACCAAGAAAGTTCTCCCCCCAGAACTTTCTCATCTCTCTCTGGATTCGCCAGCAGCTCAGAGAGGCGTGTACATTGGCATTGTCCATAAAAGTCTGCGACACGCGCTTCTGCTTTGCTTTTTGCTTTTGCTTCTTTCTGTTCGCTTTCTTCTTTCTTTTCATCTTCCTTTTCACTACTTATTCTTCTCCTTCTCCTTTCTCTCTACTTTGACTTCACTTTTCTGTCTCTCTCTCGCGCGGACTTGCTCTCTTCCGCCTTCCTTTTCCGGTATTCCTCTGGACTCTCCTTTATCTCGTTAAACCACGTGGCAATTACCATATTCTTTCTTCTTTGGCGAGACCCAACTCCATTCACCCCAACTCTACCGACACGGAAGATTCAGCAAACTCCTCGCTAAACCTATGAACCAAGGACCCTCGTGAACGGCATAAAATTAACGCAAGTATAAATTTTAATCAACCTATAGAGGTGTACTTTAAGTCAGTGCCCCTTTGTTAAAGGTGAATTTCAATTCATTGCTGATTCTCGAGGTTAAACTGTTGTGTGTTCTGCCATTGTTATTTTCTTCATTTTTCCTTTTGTTTCTTTCACTTACCCTGTATTATTTGTTTATACCTAGTTGTGTATATCAGTAGTTTTACGTAGGTTTTAAAATCCATGGTTATCCCGCTGGATCGTCTCTGTTTTTACTCATGGCAAGGTTCACTTTTAACGTTGCTCTTCGCTACGCGCTGTATTTCTTTTAACTTAGAATAAACTATGCTTCGTGGCCAGAAGAATAATTTATTCTTTTAGAGTAATACGAAGATTGCCCTGGTAAGTTTGGTGGACAAACAGATCAAGCTTCTTCACATTTAATTCTAAAGCTAGACTACAGTAATTAATATAACATTCCCTTTCATGGTCAATTTATATCCATAACTAATCAGAACACGCTTTGATTAGCGCTATAGATATATTTCACCCATTTGAGCTAGACTCGCTACACCACCATTTTTATAGTTACAGACCGATTTTCCAAGTCCCTATGCCTCATCCCTCTCCCTAGCTTACCCTCAGCCTTTGCCACAGCCAAATTATTGTTTACCCAGGTGTTTCATTATTTTGTTATCCCTGAAGACATAGTCAGTGACCGGGGGCCCCAGTTTACTTCTCGAGTATGGACCGGCTTCATGGAAAAGCTAGGCATGAATGTCAGTCTCACCTCAGGATATCACCCCGAATCCATTGGCCAGGTGGAATGGGCCAACCAAGAGGTAGACCGAATGCTCCATTGATATTGTGGGAAGAACCCCTCAGATTGGTCACATTTCCTGCCCTGGGGTGAATATGCCCAAAATTCCCTTCGCCACTCGGCCACAAAACACGCCATTCCAATGTACTCTGGGGTACCAACACCCCTGTTCCCCTGAAACACCACACCCACAGACACACCAGCCGTAGATGCATGGTTTCAACGCAGTGAACAGGTATGGGCCATGACCCATCAATGACTACAGCAAGCAGCTCAGATTTCCATGGAGCAAGCCAATCGTCACAGAAGGGCCACACCACTGTATCAACCAGGAGACAGGGTGTGGCTCTCCACCCAAGACCTATGACCTGCCCATGCCTGTAAATAACTAAGTCCCAGATATACCGGGCCCTTCAAGATTCTCAAACAAGTCAACGAAGTCACATACAAACTAGACCTTCCCCAGCATTGGTGTATAGCTTCTACATTGCCACGACATTCAGTCATGTCATCCAGTTCCCAGAATTCCCAGCAGCCTACAAATATGGCCGCCATGGACTATACTTCCCACAACACTCACACACTCCCACGTTCACGTACACCTTCATTTTGAGCACACACCTGATTTCAATTTCACAGCCACATTATTTAAGGACTCTCAGTAATCACATTCATGGCAAAGTATTTGTTCAGTCATGCCGTTTCTGTCTTTGCCAAGCCTTTATCTTTGTATTGTTTATTCTGGTTTTTGATCTTTGCCTCGTTCATGACTTTGGAATATTGTCTTTGCCCTTTGGATATTGTTTGCCTATTGCATGACCCTGGACTGTTTACTGTTTTGGAATATTGTCTCTGTCCTCAGGATATTGATTGCTGATCGCCCGACCTTGGACTGTTTACTGTTTTTTGCTGTTTGCCTAAGGCTTGAACTTTGATTGTCCCAATAATATTGAAGTTCATAATAAAGTGACATTTCCCTGCACTTGCATCCTGCTCTGATTCTGTGCTTTAACAGTTATATTGTATATTGCACTTTATTATTTAAATATTGCAAATTGTGTTTAGTGTACATTGTATTGCATATGCATAGCACACAGTATATAATATATACATGTACATTATGGATGATTTTGTTTCAGTTCTCTCCGTTTTCTATTGAATTATATACAGTAATATAAAAATGGCAGGGTTACACTTTTTCCCCCCTATACTACTAACCTACTATTAACTTGCTACTATAAACTGCTGCATAACGATTTAAGTTATTATAGCAGCCTGGTATGACTCAGTCATTGTATTTATAAAATGAAAATGTGTTCTATTCTATAATATTTCTATTAATATTTAGCATCAACATAGTAAAAGAAACCATTATGTCACATGCAAGACTGCCTGATCCAGACATATATAATCCATGCAAATCCGAATTCAACATTAACAATTCCCGATCTTATTCTAATGTGATGGACTCAGATAACACATCTGTAATAAAAATAACAGATGTTACAAAAGAGTTTGAAAATAAGTGCACATTTGTGTGGGACTGCAGGTAGGCTAACATTACCATCAAATCTTGCTAATTATTCATCAATGGAAATATGAAGCATTTAAAAAGAAATATGTAGCAAATTATTCATCATTGTGCAAACATGAATACCACATGCCAAAAAAAACTTACACTGCTCGACTTAGTAAAAAAGGAGTGAATGGCTTTTTGCTGCTTTGAGCTCATCGCGACCTCTGAGCGCTCAGTGCAGGTGTGAGCATGGGCGTGACATATGATGTGAGTGATCGATTGTCATGGCAATGTCAGGTCATGTAAAGACTTATAGACACGCACACGTATAGAAATCAAAGATACACAAATTGGCCATGGCCAGTGAAAAAGTGCGGGGGACGAATTTATGTTTTATTAAAAGTGCAGGGGACACGTCCTCCGCATCCCCTGCAGATTCTACACCCATGCATAAAAGCATATGGCATATTGCCAACTGCATAGTATTGTAGTATTGTTTTTCTTTTACTGCGCTTTTTCCCCACTCTCAGGGTCTTTTTTCAAAAAAATTGGGATGCTGTGTAAAATGTAAATAAAAACCGAATGCAATGATTTACAAATCTCATAAACCCATATGTTATTCACAATATAACATAAAAAGTATCAAATGTTTAAACTGAGGAAATGTACCATTTTAAGAAAGAAATAAGGTCATTTTGAATTTGATGGCCACAAAACGTCTCAAAAAAGTGGGGACGGGGGCAACAAAAGGCTGGAAAAGTAACAAAAGTTTTAGCAAGACAATGCTAAACCACATACTGCATCTATTACAACAGCATGGCTTCATAGTAGAAGAGTCCGGGTGCAGAACTGGCCTGCCAGCAGTCCAGACCTTTCACCAACTGAAAACATTTGGCACATCATGAAACGAAAAATACGACAAAGAAGACCCAGCAGCTAGAATCCTGTATCAGACACGAATGGGACAACATTCCTCTCCCAAAACTCCAGCAACTGGTCTCCTCAGTTCCCAGACGTATATGGACTGTTGTTAAAAGAAGAGGGGATGCTACACAGCAGTAAACATGGCCCTGTCCCAGCTTTTTTGAGACGTTGCTGCCATCAAATTCAAAATTACCTTATTTTTTCCTTAAAATGGTACATTTCCTCAGTTTAAACATTTGATATGTTTTCTATGTTCTATTGTGAATGAAATATGGGTTTATGAGATTAGCAAAGCACTGCATTATTTACATTTTACACAGTGTCCCAAATTTTTTGGAATTGGGGTTGTAAGTCTTTGCCTCATGCACATAAGACTTTTCAGTATGCATATAAGTAGACTGGTGCATACTGTGGTACTGGGCAAGTCCATTGGTTTAAGTTCCACATTCCACATGGCATTCATTGACTGAGACGCTATTAGTGTGGTTTGCTCTACACTATAACACGCTGGAGTACCCAGGTAATCATATGTAAATGTTTTTGGTTGTCTCCTTTCTCTTATAGGCCATCTGTACCCCTGTTCTCCTTCACTGTTATTTTCAGGCATACACATCTCTTATACCGTCAGGTTCTACATGTTCTTCATCTTCCGTCACGCCTTCTCCCTGTTGATGTGCCCCTTCATTTTCCATTTGTATTTTCATCCCCTCATCACCTCTTGATTAACTTTGCCCCTTCAAGTGGGATGAAATCCTTTCTCATTATTGTGGTAAGCCTTAACTTGACTGGCTCTAAAACTGCCCCCATCTTTCACATACCTCTTGGTCTACAAAGGTTTTGCTACTCTGTGTATCCAGTAGGGCATACACTAAGGTCGCTGTTTCAGGGGTGGTGGTTGAAGAAATCCATACAGGCACTATCAAGGATGCGCTCCCACCCTCGCCTCTGTATACATAGCAAGAAAGGGAAGATGTGTTTTCTTCCGCTTGCATAGCATGAGAAAACGTGTCTGTGGCAGCAGAAGAACAGTCTTCAAGAAGTGGTGTTTGATGATGTTCTTACATATGTCACATGTAGCTTTACTCTTGCAATCCCTTGAATTGTGTCCTCTCCTAAGACAGCCAAAGCACAGGTTATTGTCAAATATGAACCTTCTCTTGTACTCCACAGGCTTACTGGTAAACATCTTACATTTGTGGATGGAGTGGCTTTCTCCACAGCACATGCATGTGACTGGGTTTGAACATGAAAACAAAGTGTTTGCTTTCTTGGATCTGTTTGAATCCTTTGAGCTGTTCTCTATGGTACTGTATGTTTTCATCACTGTGCTTGATTTATCTGACACTTTCACTTTTGTGATGAACACATTAACCTTTTGCTTCTTTACATCTCTAGTTGACCCTTCTTCAGTAGGCTTCAAGGCATGAAAGTATGTTACAGGGTTATATGCTATTTCTGCTTCTTGTGCAATAAAATCAGCAAACTCCTTGAAATTAAGGTATTTTTCCATTTGTCTCAACTGCTTTGTGACATGACGGTTGCAGTGAGAGGTCACCCAATCAGGGAGTTTTTGTAGCATCCTTTGATTCTCTTTACAGTCATTTAACACTTGAAGCCCTTTGATGTATGGTATGGCATTTCTGAAGGCTGACAGAAAATCACTGAATTGTCTCAATTTAATTGACTCCCTCGAGCCAATCCTTGGCCAGTTATTCAGTTTTTCTCTGAATGCACGCTGGATTACAAAGGGGTGGCCATACAAAGAATTCAATGCCTCCCATGATGATCATAGGCTTCATCATCCTTTCTGTAGAAATTTCCTTCCAATACAGATCGTGCTTCACCACTGATATATTTTTGTAGGTAGAACAGCCTATCAGCTGGATTTGTGCACCGCAGTTCTGTCAATGCCTTGAAGCTTGTGCACCACTCTAAAAATTTAATTGGGTCCCCTGAAAAGACTGAGGGCTCATGTGTAGGAAGTCTGGTGAGAACCAATGTGTCATGTAGGACTTGTACTAACAATGCTTCATTGTTAGTATGGTTTGTTTGTTCATTGTTATTGCATGTTTGTTCCCCTTTAATTCGTCTATAAGGTACTGGAGGACAATCAACCACCTCACTCCGTGCTGATCTACTTTCATCACCGGCTTCAGTTGAGCCAGCTTTGCAGCTATTACTTGAAGAGTTCTCTGATTTTCCAATCTTTTAAGTTCTTGTCTTTGTGCAGCGATTGCCTCATCCATCGCCATTTCAGCCTGCTTTGCAGCAAACTGTGCCGCACACTCTGCTGTTTTTGCTGTGATCCTTGGCTGTTCTCATGAACAGCTTGAATGGTGACTATGAACAGTAGATTTGGAGCTTGTAGTCCCAAATATTGACTAGGCATACTCTCTGTCGAGCACCATATGAAGTCTTGCATGTTCTGCCTCTTCTTCTTGTACAGGCATGGCTTCTTACTTTGAACTCTTGGCCACGCTAGCAATACGTTTTCACTATAGCTACACTGGTCCAATGAAATAATGGCCACGCATCATACAGATGTCTTTTAGAATTTATTTTATCTCTCACTCTCTCTTTCTTCAGCAGACACTGTGAAAACTATGAGAAAATAAAGACATGAAATGTTCAAACTATACATCTCTCAGTCATTTTCAAGTCTCTCAAGCTAGTGTTCATCGCTAAACAGGCCAGAACACATTAGCGCAACGGAAATGTGATAAATCCAATAAAGTCTCTGAAAACGTATCACATTGTTCATGCAAAGGCACATCAAAAGCATTATAACACAATATAAACAATTTATACTGGAGCAATTACTGTGTGTGCCTCTTGGACCACATGTAGAATAAGGGTAATTTGGGGCTTTCTTCTGCATCCATGTTTGCTCTGACCCACAATGCCAGTCTCACACTCAAATAAACACTGGTCAGGTGACCTTAGGCAGAGAGCTCTATTTTTTTAACCAAAATATTTCAAGGAGGTACATTTTTATCAGTATTACTCCCTGAACATCATATTTATTACATTTTTAATCCCGTTTTTTAATGGCTGTATGAATCCAAATGAACATGAATTTATGACAAACATATAAACACCTTAATAAAACATGTCCATGTGACAGTTACAGATTCAAATATGAATTCTGGATCATATCAAAGGGTGCTTGAAGATAATGTGAGGCCATGTGTCGGAAAGTGGACCTTTCAACAGGATAATGAACCTAAGGACACTAGCAAATCCAGCAAGGAATGGTTCAAAAAGCCTAGTCAAAGCTCGGGTTTTGAATCCCATTGAAATGTTGTGGGGGGATTTGAAACAGGCAGTACATGCAAGAAAACCCTCAAACATCTTGCAACTGAAAGAATATTGCATGGAAGAGTGGTCATAAATTCCAGCAAGCCTGGGGGACAATTATGCAAAATGCCTACAAGAAGTTATTTTGGTTTTTATTCCTTTTATTGCTCTGTAAGGTGATCTTGGGTTTGTTAAAGAGATTACTATTAGGGGCCAAGCATCACAGGTGCATAGGCACCTATTATTTTTGTTCCCGTTCTTATTAGGGGCCAAGCACTGCAGGTGCATAGGCACCTATTGTTTTCATTATTATTATTAAGGGCCCAAGTACCGAAGGTGTGTAGCCACCTATTGTAATCATTAGTCTTCTTCTTCTTCCGCTCTTGAATCTATGGCAGCCCACAGAAGAGTACATAGGAAAGTTATAAAATTTGGCACACAGATAGAAAACAAAATGATATGTTACCCTAGCCAATTTGGAGTCACTATCCCAAACTCTGTAGTGCCACCAACAGCTCAAATTTGCACTCATGTTTATGCTAATAACTTTTGAAGCGTAAGGAATAGAATCAAAATTCTTTCTTCCTCTGATTTCTTGGCTTGTGCCACAGTTCAATTTCTGCCTACCAGATTTTCTGACATTTTGAATTTTCTGAAAAAAATACTTTTTCGAACTCATCCTATGCGGTTCACCAGATCTTCACCAAATTTAACTGAGATGATCTGTGAGATGATCGATGATGCTGGCAAAAAAAGGAATTAAAAGCTTTTTGATAGACCAAACCTTTCTCAAAAAATGTGCAAATTAATTGGAAGGCAAGCATGCAGAAATGGACATGAGGCTATATCTCCGTAATGCTTTAGCATATTCAGACAAAACTTAGTATATGTCATACCCATCATGACTTGAGGGTACACAGTGTCACCTAGTGTTCATGAGTTATGAAAAAAGCATATTTTTGCTTGTAACGTTTGAACGGTTTGTTCTAAAATGTTACCCTAGCCATAGACCAAAGTGTTATTGAATAACACGCAAACAAATTCGATTGCAAGCATGCCGAAATAGACATGAGGTTATATCTTTATAGTTTCTTTATATTCTCTGGAGCATACTGACTCGAATTATATGGCCATTTTGGGTTTTTGCCATTTTGAAGTAGACATAAAATGCAGAATTTTATGAACAACTTGGTGTGTCATCGGCACCATGCCCTGAAGGTACTCACAAAATGTGAAGAAATGAAAAAAATTGCTAATAACTTTTGGGTAAAAAGAATATTTTTGTTTTTCGGATCATTCATCAAATTCGACTCAGATCTCAATCCGTTTCCATATAATGTATTGACATAAGCATAGCATAGTGTTTTATGCAATATCTTGGTAACACTATTGCATATTGCACTGAAACTTGATATGTAAAATCATGACCATGCTCTGTGCTCTGACGCTCGCTTATCTCCTTTCTTTGCCCCTGTTGTTCTTGGCCCCTAATTTCTGCTTGCAGCTCTATTTATTATTATTATTGTTGTTTTGTTGTTGTTGTTGTTATTATTATTATTATTATTATTATTACTATTATTAGGGGCCAAGCACCACAAACATGATTTATGCAATTTTGTGCAATTTTGAGCTGTTGGTGGCACTAGAGGGTTTGAGATAGCAAGTCCAAATTTGCTATGGTAATATTCCTGACTGTCACCTACCTGTGTGCCAATTGGAGTGGTGAATGGAGTGGAGTCTCGTAGGCAGGCTGCCTGAGGAGCTTGGTGGAAGTTCTTCTGGTTCTTTCACGACTAGAGTTAGGAAGCTTTGCAGGAACCAGCTCACGCAGACGTTGATTGCAGAGTACTCTTGCAGATGTACTCTGAAGATGTTGATTGGAGAACTTCTACAGAGGTTGGTTGAAGATAACTTCTTAAGATGTGGGTTTAAGAGGACTCTTGCAGCTGTTGTTAGTTGATGAGGACTCCCCAAAGATGTTGACTGGGGAGAACTCTCTGAAAGTGTTGGTTTAAGATAACTCATGGTTTCCATGGTGTCCAAGGGTTTTAACTCTTCCTAGCTGGGTGGAACCCGAAGGATTTTGCTCCAATCAGCATGAAGTTAGGGCGGGGTGTAGCTGCGTTCTCCACCCATGACTTTACTCAGTCCATTGTCTTTGTGGTCACATAATTTCATGCCTTCCCTTTTCTTCCTTTTATAGACTGTGGATCGAACTTTTAGACCCAACTGTTGGTACCTATTGCTAACAATGTTCTACCCGATTTTCCTTACTCTCATCTTTCAGGAAATCACTCAAAGAGCACATACATGCCAAACAACACACATGTTGACCGCTGTTAACACATTACTAATAATCAATCACACACCTATATTCATAATCAATCATACTAATGTTAAACAATCAAATGTCTAAATGCAACTTTGTGCTTACAAGCATGATTATTACAGGATAACACATAGAAGAAAATAGGCAATTTCAGTTGTTATTGTATTATTCTTGCAGTCCTTGGTCCTTTAGAATATATGAGGTGTCCTGATGCAGTCGGTGTGACCGGTGTGATAAAGACAGGGTGAACTGGGTGAGAGAACAAAGGGCCTTGTCTGTGTTGATTGTCCTTGGGGCCTGTCTGGGTGAGTCACCCCCCCCTTTTCCCAAAGTTAACAGCTGAGCATCAGGAGTTTCATCCTATAGGCCAACCACCACGTCTCGGCCAGTGGCATAGATAAATTAGTTTTAAGAGATGTTTGCTAATCTCTGAGGGTTCATCCATTGTTCACAGGACAGTGAGAACCCAGCAATCAGCCATGATCTGTAATTAGCTTGGTGCCCCAAAGTCTGCACATGGAGGCTCATGATTTAAGGCTTTCAGTGCCTATAGAAAATCATTATACTCCTTTGAAATATTCCCGTTTTTGACTTACAGCCTGAAATCAAAACCCATTAAAGATATTTTTTTGTTTCAGCTTTATTTGCACATTCTGCCTTACACATTCCAGTAATGTAAAAATGCAACAGTTCGGAAATGTAAAAAAAGAAAAGAAAAAGAAAACTAGAATAACAGAGTTGGAAAAGTGATCAGTTGCATGATTTAATACTTAGTAGATCCACCTTTTGGTTTAATCACAGCCATCAGTCTGTTTGGATATGTCTCTATTAGCTCTGTGCACCTAGAGTGGGGAATATTTGCCCATTCTTCCTTGCAGAATTGTTTGAGTTCAGTCACATTTCGTGGTGAGCGGCAATTGACTGCTGTCTTCAAGTCCATCCACAGATTTTCAATTGGATTTAGGTCAGGGCTCTGACTTGGCAACTCAAGAACATTCACCTTCCTATCCTTAAGCCACTGTGTAGTTTTTTTGGTGGTGTGTTTAGGGTCGATATCGTGCTCTAAGATGAACCACTTGCCTATCTTCAGCTGTCCAGCAGAGGGCCACAGGTTTTCCTCAAGAATTTGGGTGTACTTGGCAGCATCTATTTTCCCTTCAATCCTGACCAATTGCCCAGTCCCCGCTGAAGAGAAACACCCCCACAACATAATGTTGCCACCAACATGCTTCACAGTAGGTATTGGTGTGTTTTGGGTGGTGTGCTGTGTTTGGTTTTTGCCAAACATAACTTGCAGTTCAGTCCAAAAAGTTCAATCTTGGTCTCATCTGACCATAAAACCTTTTGCCACATGCCATTAGAATTTTCCAAGCGTTTTTTTTGCAAAGCTTTTTCAGAAGAGGCTTCTTTCTTGCCACCCTGCCATACAGGCCAGCTTTGTGTAGCCATAATGACATGTAAGTCCTTCAAAGTTGCCATTGGCCTCTTGGTAGCTTCCCTGATCAATATCCTCCTGGCTCGGTCTTTTAGTTTGGAGGGACAGCCCAATCTAGGCAAGGTGTTGGTAGTGCTTTCCACTTCTTCATAATGCTCTGAATGGTACTCAGAGGGATAGTTAAAGCCTTTTAAATCTTTTTGTATCCTTCTCCTAACTTGTGCCTTTCCACAACTTTGTCCCGGAGCCCTTTTGAAAGCACCTTTCCAATCATGGTGTATTCTTTGCGTTGCCATGCACTACTAGTAATGGAATCATCATGGAACAGCCGGTTTTCTTATGAAGTAATCAAAACCACCGCAATTGATGTCAGGTGGGGGGACAATTAGCACGGTGTGTGATCTGGGAAGTGACTGGTTGTACCTGAGCAAGTTTATAATGCTTACTGTAAGGGGCTGATCACTTATGCAAACCAGGTATTTCACTAATTAAATTTTAATAATTGTTCAGAATTTTTTAAAATGTTATTTCCACTTAGATGTCAAGGGTTATAATGTGTAAATACAGCTGGCAAAAGTTAGATTTAATTTATTTTAATTTCCAGGGTGTAATGTGACAAAAGGTAAGGTTTCTGACAGGGTATGATGATTTTCTATAGGCACTGTATGTGGCAGGTGATCTTATGCTGCTTGTGCGCTGAGGTCCTATACCTGTCTGAACAAAATTTATCAAAAGTTATCAAAAGTTTTGCTATTCAAAACTGTTCTCCTGTAATGCGCTGGCAAATGCAAAAAAAACAGGATCTGAGGGTGTATCTCAGCAATGCAATAAAGTATCAAGCTTGATGAGTATCTTCAGGACCTGAATGCACCCATAACGTTTCCTGAATGTGCCACCTTGTGGTCAAGAACTGTAACAACTCCCCCCCCCAATATCTTTGAAGAGTTTGTGCTAAATTCACAGTTCTTTGTTCCTATAATTCCCTAGGGTATGCTGAAGTGAATGCATCCAGCATCTGAAATTCAAGTGTACTTCTTGTCCATTATCTTGGATTTTGTCAAAAACAGTCTTATTACTACTCCTCTGACAAATTATGTTCAATCAACACCAAATTTGGCATACTCATACTTTGGCATCATATTCAGATGAACCTGGACAAAAGGTATCAAAAGAATGTTGATATTCCTGTAATATGCCAACAAATCTAATGGAAAATGCACCAAACAGGAAGTAAGGCTGTATCTCAGCAACAAACTTGTACACTCTTCAGGACCATACTCTGAGGCTATGCAACAAATTTTGTGACCGCACGTCAGTGAATGTGCAGCAAACTCAGTCTGGGTTCCTGGCCCCCAAAAATGCTGCATGCAGCTTTAATTATTATTATTATTATTATTATTATTATTATTATTACAACCCCAATTCTAAAAAAGATGGGACAGTATGGAAAATGCTAATAAAAACAAAAATGAGTAATTTGTAAATTCTGTTCATCCTGTACTATATTAAAAAATACAAGACATTATTTGACATATTACCATGTGCATTTAACAGTTGTTTTTTTTTATATACACTCATTTCAAAACTGATCACAGCAACATCCTCTAAAAAAGTTGGGACAGTACAGTGTTTACCACTGTGTAACATCAACAATTCTTTTAATAACACTTATTAAGCATTTGGGCAATGAAGACACCAATTGGATAAGTTTAGGAAGCAGCACTTCATAATGCACCACACATTCTCAATTGGAGACAGGCTAGGCCAATCTAGCACGCACACTCTCTGCTTAGGCAGCAAAACATGCTTCCAGATAAGGCACTGTAGAGGGTGAAATCTCCAAAATCCTACTGGTTTGTCTTTGGGGAACGTTGTTCTCAAAATACTGGATTATTTGCTGATAAATCTGTTGGCAAATTGGCAAGCCTCGCCCCATCCTTGCTTTTGCAGGTCTAGGCATTTCTTGGAGGCAATTTATATACTATAACATGATGGCCTCACCTGTTTAACATCACCTGTTTCACATCACCTTATTATTTCAATTCAATTCAATTTTTATTTGTATACCACTTTTAACAATGTCCACAAAGCAGCTTTACAGAAATATAGGAATTCTGGATATAAATTTTCAATTTATATATTTATCCCTATTGAGCAAGCCAGAGGTGATGATGACTAGGAAAAACTCTCTGAGACAACATGAAGAAGAAACCTTGAGAGGAACCAGGCTCAAAACGGAGCCCATCCTCATCTGGGTGACACTGGAAAGTGCTATTATAAATATTTTCTCTTCTGTAAGTGAATACTATATAGGAAAAAAATATAATTGTGTATACAGGAACTTATGAGCTTATGAACAATTCATTAGTATGAGCATCTGTGTAATTTCTGAATTCATTATAGTTTTAACTTCAAGTCTATGGTATCAAACTGAACTTTTTAACAGTTCAGTGATGGAGACTTGAGTGCAAATTGTTCTTAGCAATTGCAGCCCTAAGGCTATCCAAGAAAGAACATCCACAAATTCATGGTTTCTATGTGGTACCAACCACAGTGATCTCATGGTTATCTTTAGGCTGTCCATGTGGGGCCGTCCTTAACAGCAGTAAGTGATATTCTAGTGACGAGAACTCCAAATAGGAGTAGGGCATCAGGATGATCCAGGCAGGTCCAGAGAGCAGAAGGAGTCAGGATCACTGGTAAATCAGGAATAGCATATGAAGTATGGCAGAGAACGAGAGAGACTTTTGACTTTTACAATCCTTTATTTACACCAGTCACATTATACAATAAAGTGCAAGTGACTTAGAAGATAAATTAATGGATAGATGAATAAATATATACATAATATTAATACAGTGGGGGGAAAAAGTATTTGATCCCCTGCTGATTTTGTACGTTTGCCCACTGACAAAGAAATGATCAGTCTATAATTTTAATGGTAGGTGTATATTAACAATGAGAGACAGAATAACAACAAAAAAATCCAGAAAAACGCATTTAAAAAAAGTTATAAATTGATTTGCATTATAATGAGTGAAATAAGTATCTGACCCTTGTCAGTGGGCAAACGTTCAAAATCAGCAGGGGATCAAATACTTTTTCCCCCACTGTACCTATTTGATTTTTAAAAACCGGCTTTTTTACGTTGAAAAAAATGTTTTGCATTAAAAAGGTTGAGCAGCACTGTGAAATGTTTTCAGTGTAAAAGAGTATTAAAAAACAGTTCTCCTTCATCAATAAAACAGATAATACTCTCGTAGCACCATTTCAGTGTAAAAGTGTTCAGGTCATCACTGATTTAAAGAAGTTAAAATCTACTTTAACCCGAGCTTTCACTAAAGCTCTGAATACAGAAGTGGGACTGATCGCTCGTCTCTTCTCCACTTGGTTTTTACGAGTTATGTAGTTTGCCATTTTTGCTTCTCCTACAACAAAATTGATCAGTTCCCATTTTTGTTTTTTTGCTTGTTGGTATCCTGCACCAAAGATAAAATGTATCTGGGACCATTTTTCACAAAACAAATTAAAAATAGTTTTCAGCAGCTCAAACAGAGGGTTAAGTCTTTTACATTCTGTATAACAATGAAAAACAGTTTCTGTTTCATTACAGAAGGGACATGTGTTTAAAACATAAGGATTTAGTTTAGAGATTAAAACATTGACTCCCACAGCACCATGTAAAATTCTCCACTGTAGGTCACCGGCTCTTTTCCTAAGTGGCATTTTATAAAACACCCTCCATACCGGCTTAATGTCCTCTGAAATCCTAATTTTCTTTCTCCACACTGTGTCCACCCGTCCGTTAAGTTTCCTTTTATTTATCACTTTCACACAGCATTTATAAATTTCTTTCCCTTTTGCTTTGTAAATTGGTAAAATATGTCCTTTTTCTGTGTCGAGGTAAATGCCCTCATATCCATTTAGTTTGGGTAAAAGTTCAAGTTCTGGAAAGGAGTCACCTTTGTCTGGTGTTTCTGTTCCTTGCTGATATTCCTTAATCAGGTTCAGCTCCTCCACTGACAGTCTGTTGATCCATCTTTCTATGATGTCCTCTGTACGCTGTAGTGACCTCAGGCAGAGTTCCTCTGCCACCGCTTTTGCATCCTTAAACTTCGGTCCTGCGGTGTCCACTAGTCTTCTGAGTGTTGTGAACTTGATTGTGTGATTCGATCAATACCTGGAGAATTGTCCTTAATGTCCATTCGTCCTCCTCCCACTAAAGGCTCTTCTAGGAGCCAGTACAGTGAGACAGCAGGGCCTTCAGATCCACATTCAAACAGAGACCATGCTTTAAAAACACTTCAATAAAAGTTAGACATGTTGGAAACATTTAAAACAGTTGGGTTCATTTCAAATAAGGTGCGATCGCAATCAAAATCATTAACTTTCTTCAATATAAAACTTGTAACATCTCCCCAAACCAGGGAATCAGAACTGATCAGGTACTTTTGTATGGTTTGAAACCGGAAGGCTGTGGTTCTGCTTTTGATGTCTACTAGTCCCTGACCTCCTTCTTCTTTGGGGAGAAAGAGAATGCTCTGCGGAACCCAGTGTAGTTTGTCCCACACAAAACTAACTAGTAGAGCTTGTACCTTATCAATTAACCCAGTAGGGGGCTCCAGGCAAGCTAAGTGATGCCATAGCATTGAGGCTAATAAGTTATTAGCCACTAGTACCCTCCCTTTGAGTGACATATTTGGTTTGAGCCATTCCCATTTTTTTAGTTTGCCTTCTATTTTTTCCTTAACTCCTTCCCAGTTTTTCTTTTCTTCATTTAAGTAAATTCCCAGATATTTAAATTCTCCTTTTTTCCATTCTAGCCTACCTGGTAATTTTGGCAAACCTTGTGACCAACTTCCTATTGCGATTGCTTCGCTCTTTTTCCAGTTGGTTTTGGAGGAAGAAACTAAGCCAAAATCAAAAACCACCTTTTCTAAAATCTTGATCTCAGTTTGGTTTTGTACTAAAATCATGACATCATCGGCATAAGCAGATAAAACATGTGGAACATTAAAACCAGGTACAATAAAACCATTTAAAGACTCTCGTAGTTGATGTAAAAAAGGTTCAATCGCTAGAGTGTATAACATACCTGATAATGAACATCCTTGTCTTATTCCCCCTCTGTACTTTAAAAGGTGCATTTAACCCTCCATTGATCTTGAGAACACTTTCAACATCCTGGTACATCACCTTCATCATCGCTATAAGACTGGGGCTGAGACCAAACACCTCCAGAGTTTTCCAGAGGTTCTGATGCTCAACCCTGTCAAAAGCTTTTTCTTGGTCCAGTGAAATCAGACCAAGATCAACTGCCAGTGACCTAGAGATGTCCAAAATGTCCCGAATTAATGAGACATTGTCAATGATGGACCTATTGGGCACACAATATGTTTGGTCTTTTTGGATTATGGAGTCCATGATGTCTCTGAGATGGTTAGCCAGCGCTTTTGACATAATTTTATAGTCTGTGCATAGCAGTGACACTGGACGCCAGTTCCTAATGTCCTGGAGATCTCCTTTTTTGGGGAGAAGTGTAATCACTGCTCTCCGGTTGCTCAGGGGTAGACACATTTCTCTACAGCTTTCCTGAAGGACCGCCAGCAGATCTTCTCCCAGTTCTTTCCAGAAGAACGTGTAGAATTCCACTGGCAGGCCATCGATTCCAGGTGCTTGGTAAAAGTTCATGGCATACCATCGGATCTCATTAGTGTGTGTTATGTCTTGTCCTTTTCCGGTGTGAAGTGTATGTATGAATCTGCTCTGTCCACTCTTTTTTTTCCAGTCCACAGAAGAACTTTGATGGAGCATCCATTTCATTAGCTCCTTTGAATCTGGACCGGATGAGAGCACCTTGTGCTTTTGCACCCAATAAATCCGCCATTAACGCTTTTTTCACTTTGAGGTTCTCAACATGCCTTCTATCTCCTGTGAACTCAACCAAAGCCTGGAGTTCCACTATTCTTATCTCCAGGTCACTTAATGACTTGGTAATGTCCTGTATGATGTTGACCGTGTACTCACGACAGAGCTGCTGGATTAAAACCTTACCATGGTCCAACCATTGTCTACAGGAGGAGAATAAACCCTTCTCCTTTTTAAAATAGGTCCAAAAAAATCTAAAAGCCTCAGTAAAATTTGCTTCATCTAGTAAAGACGCATTAAAATGCCAGTACGCACTTTTGGGCTTCAGATTTGCAATAAAAACTCTGCATGTATCTAGAGAATGATCAGAGAAGCAAACTGGTGTTATTAAGCTAGATTTAAAAACATTAAAATGATGTTTTAAACAGTAAAATCTGTCTAATCTAGCTAGAGAAATAAGACCATCTCTAAAATGTGCCCATGTGTACTGCCGTTCGGTTACATGTAGTCTTCTCCATACATCTACCAGATCATGAGTTTTTATGAGGTGTGTTAATGTATTCTTCGATGCTGCATGAGGTTCTATGTGGTTCCTGTCTATGGAGTCATTTTGTGTGCAGTTAAAATCTCCTCCAATAAACACATAATCGTTGGGGTCACAGCTAGTTAAAAGTTCACTTAATTTCTTTAAAAATAAAACTCTTTCGGGACCTCTGGTTGGAGCATAAACATTAATAAGCGTCAGTTTGAAGCATTCATATTTTGCATTGATTAAAAGTAGTCTGCCAGCGATCACTTCCTGTTTGGTATAAGATTCAGGTAAAAAGTGTTTTGCAAACAGAACCCCCACTCCTGCGCTCACTGAGCTCTCGGAGCTCAACACTACTTCCCCTTCCCATTCTAAATTCCATTTACACTCATTGCCTTTGTCACTATGGCTTTGCTGCATGAACATTACATATATTTGCTTTAATTTAACTAGATCATAAAGTTCTGCTTGTTTTCTTGCATCCCTTCCTCCCCTTATATTTAAGGAAGCAATGTTGAAATGAGTCATGAAAAAAAAGAAAAAAAAGAAAAAGAAAGAGAGTAATCATCATCATTACACAGGCTATAGTTTATACACTCTCCTCATCTTCCTGAATCAGATCTGGCCTTGTTTTCGTCAAAAACTTTCTTAGTCTGTATATTTCCAGATCTGTGAAGTTCTTGTTCTTTTTCTTTATTACGGTAGTAACAGATTTCACGAAGTTGTGTTTATTTGGGAAGTATTGCTCTACTTTGACTCCTTTCATATTTTTGGTTTTTTGAAGAAACTGTTTAATTTCTTTTTCTTTATATGTTCCTGTTTGTCGTTACCGATCTGTCCGTCCCCATCATTGTCTGTTTCTACACTGGTGTCCTGGTTGCTGCTCAGTTCTGTCTCCGTTTCTTTACCAGTTCTGATCTGCTTTTCTTTTTTGTTTCAGCTAAACCTTTTTTTCTGGATTGTGAGCCACTGCTTCCTTCTTTTAATTTTCTTTTTGACCTGACCAGAGTAAAGCCACTATCATCTATGACCACGTCTATGTCTGTACACTCATCAGTGTTTTGGCTGTCAGCTGGCAGTATATTAATTTCAGTGTTTTTATTCACGTTACCTTGTGATTTTACGTTTTCTGTCTCCATATGATTTATTTCTGGCTCAGTATTTTTTCTCCCTTCCTGAATTTCTGTGTTTGTTTCTTGCTGTTTATTTTCTTCCTGATCCTCTGTGTATGTGTTATCCTCTACACTGTCCTGTTTATCTTCACCCTGTTCCCTTTCCTGATTATTCTCTTTTACGGTTCCTGTCCCCTGTTCACTTGTTGCCTGTCCCTTGGGACAGTTCCTAACTAGGTGTCCCTCCTGGCCGCACCCAAAACACTTTAAACCTCCGGAAGTTGCAAAAATAGTGAACTCCTCTCCATCCAGCTTTAATTTGAATGTTACATTTAAATCTTCTTCTCTGTTGTTGAGAACCATGAAAGCCTGTCTCCTATAGGAGTAGATATGCTTCAGCTCTGGGTCTTTACAGCCTGTAGGTATCATTTTGATAGGTGATATTACTTTACCGAATCTGGACAATTGTTTACAGAGATCTTCATCATCAATAAAGGGTGGCACATTAGATAAGATCACTCGTTTAGCGGGGGCGCTAAGGGGGAAAACTTTCACCAACGTGTCTTTGATAACAACGCCATTAGAAACTACAGCCTCGGCCTTGTGAACCTCATCCACAAACATGACCACCGCCTTATTCATCCGCGTGGCGGTTATAATGCTCTTCGCCCCGATTAGTTTAGCCACCGCTGCAGCGCATTCCTCTACTGAGCACGCGGCCGTCACTAACACTTTAAACCCGTGCCTCCGGGTTAAGTTCTTAAACGCCATGACGCCGGCAGCAAGCCTCCCGCGCCGGCGTCTCACACACACTCAAACACACACACACACACACACACACACACTCACACACTCACACACACAGAAAAATGCACTACTCACCACTCACCCACTTTGCACACTATTCAACACAAAAAGATAGCAAAAGATAGAGTTTTCACTCGCACGCTCCGTCCACGCTCACACACTCATTCACGCATGCGCAGAGAGAGAGAGAGAGAGAACACAGATTATTAGGTATGATCTTGTCATGTAATGGTTAATGAAAATATACATTGTGCAAGCAGGGACTACAGGGATGGATGGACGTATGGCACACCACCGTCAACAAACCTGAGTGAAGAAAAACTATTAACAAAAGGCTTGAATAAACAAATATGTTTTCAGCCTCGACTCTCAGACACTGAGACTGTCTGAGTACTACACATTAATTAGAAAGCTGTTACACTATGCAAGAGAAAGGTCTGCCACCTGTTGTAGCCTTCATTAACTGAGGTACCAGCAAAGAGCCTTTACCTATTGATCAAAGTAGGCATGGGACATCATAAAAGACCAGAAGTTCACTGAGGTAGTGCAGTATGAGACCATTCAGTGCTTTATAGGTCAATAGTAGTGTTTTATAAGCAATGCAAAATGTTACTGGGAGCCAATGCAGTGTGGATAAAATAGGGGTGATGTGTTCATATCTTCTGGTTCTAGTAAGGACTCTGGCTTCTGCATTCTGGACTAACTGGAGCTTGTTTATGCACCTACTGGAACACCCAGACAGCAAAGCATTACAATAATCCAACCTAGAAGTAGCAAAAGGGTGAACTAGTTTTTGCATCATGTAGTCACATTATATATTGTATCTTAGCAATATTTCTGAGATTAAAGAATGCTATCCTAGTAATATTATCTACATGAGCTTCAAATGAAAGTCTGGAGTCAATAATCACACCAAAGTCTTGTACTGCTGCACACGATGTAACTGAAAGTCCATTGAGAGTTACTACAGTGGTGCTTGAAAGTTTGTGAACCCTTTAGAATTTTCTTTATTTCTATATACATATGACCTAAACATCTTCAGATTTTCACACACATCCTAAATGTAGATAAAGGGAACCCAATTAAACAAACAAGACAAAAATATTATACTTGGTCATTTATTTATTGAGGAAAATGATCCAATGTTACATATCTGTGTGTGTCAAAAGTATGTGAACCTTTGCTTTCAGTATCTGGTGTGACCCCCTTGTGCAACAGTAACTGCAACTAAATGTTTCCAGTGACTGTTGATCAGTCCTGCACATTGGCTTGGAGGAATTTTACCCCATTCCTCAGTACATAACAGCTTCACCCCTGGGATGTTGGTAGGTTTCCTCACATCAACTGCTTGCTTCAGGTCCTTCCACAACATTTCTATTAGATTAAGGTCAGGACTTTGTCTAGGTCATTCCAAAACATTAACTTTATTCTTCACAATGACTTGTGTGCCATTGTTTTGCTGCATGACCCATTTTCTATTCAGATTCAGTTCATGGACAGATGTCCCGATCTTTTACTTTAGAATTCGCTGGTATGCAAAACAGGTCCAAACCATGATACTAGCACCATCATGTTTCACAGATGGGATAAGGTTCTTATGCTGGAATGCAGTGTTTTCCTTTCTCCAAACATAATGCTTCTCGTTTAAACCAAAATGTTATATTTTGGTGTCATCAAACCACAAAACCTTTTTCTAAGTAGCCTTCTGGCTTGTCCATGTGATTGTTAGCAGACTGCAGAAAGGCAGCAATGTTCTTTTTGGAGAGCAGTGATTTTCTCCTTGTTTCCCTGCCATGCACACCATTGTTGCTCAGTGTTCTCCTGATGATGGACTCATGAACATTAACATTAGCCAATGTGAGAGAGGCCTTTAGTTGCTTAGAAGTTACCCTGGGTTCCTACAGTGAGGGAAAAAAGTATTTGATCCCCTGTTGATTTTGTACGCACTGACAAAGAAATGATCAGTCATTTCGTTTCAGCTGTTTCCCCCACTGTAGGTTTCTAGTCTTCTCAGTGTTTCAGCCCAATCAACTTCGGGAAACTCAATCTGTAAAAGTTGTTCCATCTAGTTATACACCACAATTTAGCTGCAGTCAACTATTCTGATTGCCACCTTTTCAAATCCACTTTTGTCTCTAAAGTTTCTTTCGTCCCAAAAATATGTCCTTATTCCTCTAGTCTCAGCAAGTATATTGTGCAGTGCTATTAACCTTCTAGCAGCCTGGTAAACACAGAATACACGTCCACCAGAGAGAACAAATCACATGCAGAGTAAGAATTATTCCCACAGTGTACAAAAATCTTTTCTCTGCTCATCTCCTGTCTTCGGTCTCTTCACGCCACTCTACCATTTGACACAGTGTCTGAAAGGCAGATAACACAGAGATCATTAATTACTGCCCTATTGCATACTACAATGGAAAAAATCTCCTGATGCAGGAGATTTGCAGGCATAGGGCTGAGAAATCAACGATCCTGACCCTAAATGTGCAGGTCTTCTGGTGTTCCCACTAGTTTTAAAACTGCACTTATCACTGGTTCCCCAAAGTATCTTGTACACACTACAGTACAATCAACATCTGATGGTATTAAGCTAAACCTTGTCACACTGAATCCCAGAGTGTGTTTTTCTACAACCCCAATTCCAAAAATGTTGGGACGCTGTGTAAAATGTAAATAAAAACAGAATGCAATGATTCGCAAATTTCATAAACCCATATGTTATTCACAATAGAACATACAAAACATCAAATGTTTAAACTGAGGAAATGTACCATTTTAAGGAAAAAAAATAAGATAATTTTGTATTTGATGGCTGCAACACATCTAAAAAAAAGTTGGGACGGGGCAACAAAAGGCTGTTACTAAAAAGAAACAGCTGGAGGAACTATTTAGGTTAATTGGCAACAGGTCAGTAACATGATTGGGTATAAAAAGAGTATCTTCTGAGAGTCTCTCAGAAGTAAAGATGGGATGGAATCTGGATGGAAGCATTTGTTGCTCTAAAACCTATATATATATTTTAGCATTGATGGTGCCTTTCCAGCAAGCTGCCCATTCCATAGGTACTAGTGCACCCCCATACCATCAGAGATGCAGGCTTTTGAACTGATCACTGATAAAAAGCTGGATGGTCCCTCTCCTTTTTAGTCCTCTTTAGTTTAGAGGATGTGGCATCCATGGTTTCCGAAAAGAATTTCAAATTTTGATTCGTCTGACCACAGAACAGTTTCCCATTTTGCATCAGTCTATTTTAAATGAGCTTTGGCCCAGAGAAGTCGGCGGCATTTCTGGATCATGTTCACATATGGCTTCTTCTTAGCTTTAACCAGCACTTGTGGATGTAACGGCGAACTGTGTTCACAGACAATGAGTTCTGGAGGTGATTCTGTGCCCATGCAGTGATTTCCATTACAGAATCATGCCTGTTTTTAATGCAGTGCCTCCTGAGGGCCCGAAGATCATGGGCATGCAATACTGATTTTCACCCTTGTCCCTTGCGCACAGAGATTTCTCCAGATTCTCAGAATCTTTTGATGATATTATGTACTGTAGATGATGAGATATTCATACTCTTCGCAATTTTACATTGAGGAACATTGTCATTTGTCAATTTGTGGAACAATTTCAGAATATAGTTTTTCGCAGATTGGTGAACCTCTGCCCATCTTTACTTCAGACTCTGCCTCTCTAAGATACTTTTTTTTATACTCAGTCATGTTTCTAACCTGTAGCCAATTAACCTCCAGCTGTTTCTTTTTAGTAACACTTACTTTTCCAGCCATTTGTTGCCCCCGTCCCAACTTTTTTGAGACATGTTGCAGCCATCAAATTCAAAATTACCTTATTTTTTCCTTAAAATTGTATATTTACTAAGTTTAAACATTTGATATGTTTTCTATGTTCTATTGTGAATAAAATATGGGTTTGTGAGATTTGCAAATCATTGAATTCTGTTTTTATTTACATTTTACACAGCATCCCAACTTTTTTGGAATTGGGGCGGTAAGTTGACCAAGTCAAAACCCACATTAGTTTTCAGGAACCGCAGTACTGTGTTCTCAATTTCATATGACTAGCAACTGGTCACCGTTTCATACTCTATGACCTGTTCTACCATAAGTTCAGTATACCACGGTATTGCTATGAATTGGTCAGCAACCCACTATTCCCTTATAGGGTCTGTGATTACTATTTCTTATGATTTCAGGATTGTGCTACACCTATTCCTCTGTTGACCCTAGATTGCTTCTTATATACCTGATCAACAAGGTGTACTGGTTCTGGTACTTGTGATGTGTAGCCCGTCTGCCTGCAGTCTAGTTTCTATCAAATCATGGCCTGGATTTTCCAACAGGAGCCGCACAGTTGGGTGGTTGGGGATTACTATGCGGTGAAATTCTGATACGCTCCTCATGCTGTTGTCTTCTTCAGTGCCTATATAGCGTGGCACTAACGTGCAGTGTCATTTAGGGATTTTTCCTTCGGCTCGAGTCTCCTGTCTGCTCTTGCTCGTTTTTTCTATCCTTAGTTTATACTAATCTGTGATTTTATATTTTCCCCATGGTTTTTCAAAGGGGAATCATCAAATGCCCTTTCTCATTGAGTTGTCCTCAGCATTTAGCTTGTTACAATGGTAATAAAGTCTAACACCTTTTTACCATCAAAAACCTCGAGACTCAGAAGTTTTTATTTTTGCGGAAGATGATTTTCCACGACAACGGCAGCCATATTTATACATATCACTCCAGCACCACCTCATCCTTTCATACAGTTTCACACATACTACTGTTGGACCAACATTCCCTTATCTCTATTTACCTAAACTCTAACTGTCCTGACTATGCAGTCCTGTGCAGGCACCTTCTGCACACCACAGCGATATCTCAGGAAAAAGCAATACTTAAAACAATGCCTCTCTAAAGGCAGTGGTGTCCACAGGTTTTCCAATCACTGACCTGCCAGTGCAGACCTGTCTCCCTAAAAACAGCGGTATCCACAGGTCTTCCTATCACTAACCTGTCCGTGCAGACCTGTCTTCCTAAAGACAGCAGTATCCACAGTTTGGAGTCACAATCTGTTCCTAAGCATAGATGCGCACACACATTTCATCACTATGTGCCCATATATGCTTTTACACAGACCCATTTGCAAACGTGTATATTCTCCTCTCAATCCAGTCTCTTTTATTCTAGAAAAAATGCAAATATTGTTTCTTGTCTTTTAGTTTTTAGTTTACTAGGTTCTTTTAAGGAGGGTCACGGAACTGATCTGTCCCAAAGGCAAGGTCCCCCTGCCTTCTCAGACCACACAAAGCTATTGCAGAAACTTCGATTTAACAAGTGTTATGCTTACCTTTTCCTATGGTTGGCCAAAGTTGTCTGGTCTGGATGGCAGAGCTGTATGCCCCCACGTCGGGGTCTGGGGTATTAACCCTCCTGGCATGCTCTCCAAAACAATGCAGGAGATTCTGCTTCTCCACCTACATTGACCCAGCTAGCTCACAGATTCAAATCATAAACTTAATCAAGAAAATCTATATCAAACTTAAAATGAATGAAAAGTCGAGTTCACAAAGACTGGATTCAGAAGAGTTTGGTTTATTAGCAGTCAAGCAAGACAGCAAACAAACCAGCTTGTACCAGGAGCACAATGGCCATAAGCATGCAGATTGCACTGACGTCCCACTGGTTACAGTATCGTTAAATACATTTCATGCAGGTTCCTCTTATCTACCTCCATCCAATCACACATGTTCCCCTTTTGCTTACATCCAACCACAATCCTCCACATGTATACCAGCTGTGTAAGTTCCCATTATTTCCAGGAGTCTATGTGTGTATGTATTTTATGGTGTAGCTTTTAACTGCCCCCATGCTTAATGTATTTTATGGTCAGACATATGGTTTTAACTGTCCAAATGTTTTATGGTCAGACCTGCCCTTAGTGTCCCAAGATGGTTGATGCATCCATGCAGACACCTGTCTATTCCTCAGGAGAGACTCAGATGCCTCTACTCTCAACCTCATCTAAGAATACTCAAGATACTCAGTGGCCCTGGTGTGTTAATGAGAGGACTATGTGCCCTGTACAATGCACTGTAAAACCTTACCATGTAAAAAAAGGAATATTCCTCTTGCGTATGTTTTGTCGATACACAAGCTTATCTCAAACCTCATTCCTGTGTGTGTGTGTGTGTGTGTGTGTGTTCTTTTCCTTCTCACTTATCAGTACAGCTGTCGTGGTGCCCCTTTACTCTCATTCTCCTGCACAACTATTACATCTCATACATTTAGTTGTTTTCAGGTGATGTCTCTCCACAACATTTTAGTTTTTATATTTTTATCATTCAAAATTTCCTACACTACACATAATATGCACCATATTAGTGGACCCGAAGTGGCTGTTGTGTGCTACCGCACCACCATCTTGGAACTGTTTCCATCTGAGCTAATTGCTATGTGTGGTACTTTCTCAGTTTTATGCAGGTAATAATTGATTTAGTTAATTTTTACCTTTTGGCCAGATGCTTCAGTTTAGGGGAGCATAATTACTGAATTATGTGACAATCCATAATAGTATTAAGGTATCTATTAGTTTTAGCATTCATTCTTTGGTGTGAGTTGGAATAAACAGACAAATAGACTGTTACATGACTGTTACATGACATTAAATGCACTGCTATCTTCGTTAGCTTTGGCTTACTTGTTTGTAATGCCCACTGGATTGTAACTTGGTTACTCAGGATTTTTTTTGGATGTTTTAATCGTCTCCTTTGATCAAAATCTGTCATTTCCGTCTTAAATATATGACTTATTTGATGTATAAACACTCTATATAAACACCACTTTAGCAGCTCTAGCAATACATTTCTGAACACTTTCTTGTGTACAAATACAGGAGATACTATGTTGACATATTTGTTTATAATGTGGTATATTTGACATTTTCAAAGGGTAAAAATAACCCTGAAAATTTTAACCCATTTATGAACTAAAATTAACCCAGTATTTTTGTAAACATGAAACCATACTTTGGGTTGAAAAACAACCCATTTGCTGGGTTAAATTAACAACCCAACTTGATTGGTTAGTTTAGCCCAAAATGTGTTTTGTCCTATATTTACCCAGCTGTTGGGCCAGTTTGGGTTGTTTTTAACCCAGTTTTTTTTTTTTTAGAGTGTATGCACACTTGGATATCTATTAATAGTACTCTTCTTCGAAATATGTGTGCTCCAGACATCTTTATGAGTAAAATCAGTAATTATGATTGAGCCAGTTCTACAGATAGAGACTTACCTGTTATCTATCACCTGTGTGTAGTTAATGCTTGTGTCTATAATTTTTGGTTTATGATTAGGTTTGTTGCATGTTGTTTTTGTTTTCTTTGTCTTGAATGTTAGTTTGTTTTCTCAAGTACAGTACTGTGCAAAAGTTTTAGGCACATGCAAAGAAATGCTGTAGAGCAAAATTGCCTTCAAAATAATGAAACTAAATGTTTCTACATTTAAAAACAAAATACTGTAAAGAGCAGTAAACAGTAGTAAATGAAACAAAGTCAATATTTGTGACAAAAAAAATAAAAAATAAACATAGTAGACCCTGGTACATTTTGTGCAGTTTATTGAGCCTGGTTTATTGAGCTAAGCCTGTTTTATTGGTTCATGGAAGAGTCTTGCTTAAGGAATAAACAGCTCTAACTTGGTGAAGCTGAGATTTGAATTTGCAATCCAAACCTAAGCCAAGAAAACATTTATATTGAAAAGTTATCTGACTCAAAGAGGTGAATAATAATTGAAGCAGAGTCTCTGAGAAAAAGAATAATACCTCAGAGTGGCCATTTATTATGCATACCACTCATATGTTCCTAGAGGTTACACACCATACACACCCCCATACATTATATCAAAAAGGTGCAACATTAAAAATGTGAAAAGCAGTATGTTATTGCGATATTATAGCACCCTCTACTGTTATATTTGTATAATATTTGGTGAGTGATGAATTTAAAAAAAAAAAAAAACGTTTTCGTAAAGTTCAAAACAACAAGGTGTTCAGTAACAGTGACTGGTCACCTAATAATAACAACAACAACAACAACAGATATATGTTATTTGAAATAAACAATGAAGGAACCTCTGTTAGTCAAAGTGACTGCAGATTTGATTAAACTACTTGGAACTATGGTCATGCTTCATTGTTATTTATGTCCATACGGATAATGATCTCAGTAATGAGCTTCTGCAGCATTTCTGATCGCATTTTGCTCACTTCCAGTATGGCTTCGTGATTGGTGGTCTCTGAGTCCTCATAGCTCTTCACCACTTTATTGGTGATAAGTGAGAGGCCGAACACACGCATGCCGCAATGGCTAGCCACGAGGACTTCAGGGGCTGTGCTCATGCCTGTAGGACAAGAACAAATAGAACAGATGATCATTATATTTTCTGACTCATAGACTGACATGCAGTGCAAATTATACTAGTCTCAATTATACTAAGTAATAATTTTACTAAGTAAAATGTATACATATTTTTTTTTTTTACCAATTATACCAAAACTTTGGGTCTTTGGGCTTTTCAGTAGTGTTTACACTTTAGTGCTTCATTCAAACTTTAAATACCATGCACTATTTAAAAGTAATGAAATTGTTGCAAATATTAAAGCCATGGAAGCAAACATATGATACATCTCTTTTAAAGGTTGTGGAATGCTGGTATTTACGTCCAGCATTAAAGTACTTGTATTCACTCCAGTGACCTATTTAATTACCTACAGTAATACTTATCCACCATACAACGAAGTCAGTTTTACTGGATAAATTTTTAAATATATTAATAATGAAGAAATGTAATAGACAACACTTATTTGAACTTTTAACATTTTACTATTTAGAGAAACTCACCCACTGCATCCACTCCCAGTTTGTGCAGAAGCCTGGCTTCTGCTATGCTCTCAAAGTTGGGCCCACCCACCATACAATACACTCCCTCCTGGACAAATTGGGTGACGCCCATGCTCTTACAGATGTCAAATGCCAGCTTTCGCAAATCTTTATCATAAACTCCAGACATAGGGGGGAAACGAGGTCCAAACCTGAGTAGTAACAGTACACAGTTAAGAGGTGCCCCATAAATATGAGTAGTTATGATAGATATGAATAGTATGAGTTTTAGCTAGACATTTATTGCGGCTAACAGTTATGAAAATTAGTATGCTGTATTACATATACACATGTTCCTTGGAGAGTAGTAACTCCCTGAAATCAACCTTTTCTGAACAGGAAACCCTATGTTGTAAGTTTTTACATAGAATCTTGAAAGGTTTCCTGAGATGCACAAACTAAAATGTTTTTGTGGGCTATATGTAACCTTTTTTTCTAGAAGTGTTGCAGCCAGTGTTACATGAACGTGTTAGTCCAAGCTAGGTCCCACAAGCTCAAATTTATTGTTATGCATGACAGTCATTAAGGTCAGATAAATCTTGACTCACTTGTCGTCATTAGTGCCATTTAGTGGGTTTAAACCAGCAAGTCCAGGGAAGTTGATGTGATCTCTAATGATCATGACATCACCACAGTGATAGCTTTCTGCTATGGACCCTGCAGCATTCGTGACAATCAGGGTTTCCACACCCAAAAGCTTAAACACTCTCACTGGGAAAGTGACCTGTGAAGGAGATGCAGAATATCAGGCCAGCCTTCACCTCCTTCAATAAATTAAATTGGATAACACAGTTCTGAACACAGTATTAATACAGCTCAGTTTTACAGCACACAGAACTGTGTAAACCAGGGGTGTCTCATTTAGTTTATGGGCCGCATAAAAAAATCATCAATAACTTCTCTTAAATGTGTTCATTTATCAGCAGTTATCTAAAAGATGCTAATAATAATCAGATGTGATTGCTTAAGTATTAACCCCTGCTGCAATCAGACCACTAAGCTGGTTCTTTTGGGAAAAAGCTTGCTAAGGATGAACTACTCATCAGTAGATGAGTTTATTGTGTTATTTTTCTTCCTAGTGGAATAATAGAGATTAGCTCTTTCCCCCCAATCTTTCAATTCAACTGCAGCCCACATGATGGTTTCAGTTTAGAATACAGATTCTAAATTCATTTGGTGGGCCAGATTTGAACTATTTTTCCTGCCACCTCTGGCCCACAGGCTATAAGTTTGACACCTCTGTTGTAAATGATTGTAACCTTGCTACTAGATGAGAAGAGCTTTGCACTACTCATGGCTTTGATGAACAACAGGAGCACTGAGCAGTGAAATAAGTAATGGCATCCAGCATGTGATTTAGTGCAATGTGATTATGTGCAGGAATGTATGAACTCTGTGCCAACAGTGTAATTTTGAAAAAGATGCTTTTTGCAAAAGCACATACTGAGAAAATGTTTGTCAGAGTAATTGTTTAAATTGTGCTAGAAGGTATGATATTAAGTAAATAGTAACTGGCAAGTGTGATGCACATATTGTAAGACACAAATATGTTTTGCCATAATAACAGTGCTTCAATATATATTGGTGTATCTGAAAGAGCTCACCTTACATATTGAGTGTCCCTCATACACGTGAAATCGGCCCTGCATACAAACACAGGTCTTCCCTTTGAGTTCGCCAAACACCAGCCTCCCAATATGGCCCTGCACTGTGTGTAATGTAAAATATATATATATATATATATATATATATATATATATATATATATATACACACACACACACACACACACACACACACACACACACACACACACACACACACACACACACACACACGCAAAAGGTGCCTTCAAAATGTTTCTACATTTTTAAAAAATACCATAAGGGACAGTAAACAGTAGTAAATGAAACAAAGTCAATATTTGGTGTGACAAAAAAATAAAAATAATAATAATAATAGTAGTAGTCTCCGGTACAATTTGTGCAGTTTTATAAGGAAATTAGCTGGTAAGTTTCATTAAGCATCTTGCAGAACCAGCCACAGTTCTTCTGGAGACATTGACTGTCGCACTCGCTTCTTATTTCTGCAGCAAAACCCAGCAGCCTTCATTGTGTTTTTTTGTCTGAAAAGTGGTCTCTTATGTAATATGCTGCTTTCTTTAATGGCATACAAACATTTTTCTGTAACATTTAAATGTTGTGTAGAAAACTAATGTTTGGGAATCTAAAATGTTTTTTTTACTGACTTGATAATGTAGAAGTCATAAAATAAAAAATCTATAACAAAGTGTGTACTAAAAAATAGGGTGCCATATATATATATACACACACAATTTTATTTTATTTTTCATTCATTTTGAGCTACAAATCTCACCTGTGCTTTGTGGAAAGCCAGGAATATCAGTGTACTTGAAGGAGTCCTGGCATTGGAGGGCATCAGCCAGCATGCCCAGTCCAGATCCACAGATGATGGCCACTTTAGGTCTGTGCTGTGTTTGGGACAGGAGCCAATCCACTGACCTCTGGTAGTCTTTGTGACTGTGAGGAGGCATTAGAAATATCTCTCCTTACTACTTGCTTTAATGGTTTCATTTCGTTCTTAACTTTTATCGAAACAGCACATGACAGTACATACTACTGTCTGTGTGATGCTAATTTGCTAAATCATTGGAAATTTCATAAACATTGATAAACATAATGTTAACATAGTGTTTATGTCATAAAATGAACCATCTGTAGTCTTGCAGATGGAAGCCACCTAGAGAAAGGTTTTGTCTGTCACACTTATGGCTTAATTTTCTCCCTCTGATGCAAACATTAAAAGTACTATTAAAAACACTACAACAGTTACTTCATTAAAGCTGTTTATTTAATACCTTACTTAATATAAAAACAAAAAATGTCAGTTAAAGGTACCTTAATGTAAAGCATTATCCTTCTATCCATGAAAGTTTATTAAATAATTAATGACAGATCTCATTAAATAAGGTTATGTCATAAAATTTTGTTTCTCTATTTGCCTTCTAGACAAAAAAAAAAAAAAAAACCCTCAAAGAATATTCAACTTACTGTTTAACAATTCAGATAAATAGAAGGGCCAGAGAAAGTGAAAACAGAAAGCTTACCTGATTTGATCTTTACAGTGCATGTTATTGTATGTGTGAAATTCAGAGTATGGCTTGAAAATAAACAGTGTTCTTGAGCAGTGGAACAGATTTTGGACCATTTAAGTAAAGCCAATACCGGAACTTTCTAAGCAACACCAACCTCCTGATTGGTTACAACTCAGTGTTGTCATCAGCCAGGCCAAATCAGCTGCTTTGTGTATGTGAGGCATCTGATTAGTAAAATAACTGAGCGATAAACTGAGAGACTCAATGCCCAGTGCGAACAGAAAATATAATGACTTAAACCTAATACAGTTTCAAACCACCTATATATTTGCTCATATTTTGTCAAGGACAAACTATATGGCATGTTGTACTGAATCACTTAAAGGAACATCCATGCACCTGACAGAAAAATTTACTAATTTACTATCAGTTTAATATGGCTACAAAAATATGACTACACATAATACCCATATTTATTACCCATTTCATACATATATTTGAAAAACTCTGATGTAGTCTCCTAAAGCATATTATCATATTTCCAATTTGTTTATGAAATGTATACAATTCATTTTGTAGAAAGATTAATCTTTCACCCCAAAGCACGTCAATAGATTCCTAATGATCAGTTTAGAAGAAAGCCCAATCCCATGATATTCTATTGAGCAAAAGAAT
Organism: Cranoglanis bouderius; assembly: GCA_023630585.1. NCBI lineage: Eukaryota > Metazoa > Chordata > Actinopteri > Siluriformes > Cranoglanididae > Cranoglanis > Cranoglanis bouderius. Next base: position 1,304,941 of record CM042562.1, read on the forward strand.
TTAATGTTTGTTCACAGACCTGAACTTTAAATCAAATATTGTTCTTTAAACACAATAGAGAATGTGTTAGCATATTGCCCAGTCTTTTGGCTATAGTTGTGCTAGCATGTGAGGTCCATTAATGGAGAATGGGCTCTAACTTAAATCCAAAACATGGGACCAGGGAAATTCAATTTGAATAATTTGAATACCTCACAAGCACTGCCTGATTACAAGCCATTTTCTTGTTTTAGCTGGATGATAGTTGTGATTGCCAAATAAGTTGTTCTTGCCAAAGAAGGAAAATTAGCAAATACACATCAAGCAAAAACTCCGCAATAACCATTAAACCAATACAAAAACTGAGGCTGACTTTTATTTCCCAGCACTGGGATCTTTGTAGATCCCATGAGATATAAAATTGTTTTTCAGAGGTATCCAGATATTTGCATTTATAATAAATCTATGTGATACAGAACACGTTCAAATAATGAACTGTAGTCTAAGTGGGACGTCACATTAAACTAGGATAACTTAGCAATTTTATTCCTAATTTTTTTATGTTGGTACCATTATAGCAGTACATTTTCTACCCATGTAATCCTGGTGAGGGAAAAATAAGTTGCCTCTAATGTTTCTCAAATTGTACTCTTTTGCTGAGTGTCATGTAAAGAAGGCTAAGATGGATGCAAATGCAGGTAAGGCAGCATTTAATAAAGTTCAAACAAACAATCCAAAACATAGAGCAGGAATCAAAAACAGAGACAGGCAGAGGTCAAGCGATCAACAAACAGGATGTCAGAGAGTAGGCAAAATAGAAAAAAACAAAACTGGTAAATATCAGGCAGAGAATAAACAAGCTTGGTAACATCAAAAACACAAAGGAATTGAGCATATACTTCACAAAGTTTGTGTGAGTGAGAGTCTCTTTATAAAGGGTGCATGTGGGTGTGTGTGTGTGTGATTGCATGCAGTTGTGCACAATCAAAAGTTTGGTGACTGAGAATGAGTCAGCTCATAGCTCAAAGGCTAGTTTGACCACCAGCAGCTCCCAGTTCCCAATGTCATAGTTCAGCTCAGCCGGGGACAATTTCCTTGAGAAAAAGACAACAGGATTCAGCTTGGGCTCCAAACCTCTGGGAGTGGCACTCACTCCCTTTTCAGAGGTATCAACCTTTACTATGAAGGGCTTGGAAGGGTCTGGATGCTTTAGGATGGGAGCTGTGGTAAATGTAGTTTTTACCTGGGTCAGAGCTTCGTCTGTTGTGGGATTCCAAGCCAGGTGCTTTGATCCTCATTGAAGCAGGGATGTGAGGGGATGAGCTATGGAACCGAAGCATAGAATAAAGTGTCGGTAAAAATTTACAAAGCCTAGAAATAACCGCTACAGAGCCTTAACTGTTCAAGGATTGCGCCAGTTGACGACAATGGCTACTTTAGACTGAGCAGTAGATACTTCATCAGGGCTGATTATGTAGCCCAAGAATGATATAATGCACTGGTGGAATTTGCACTTTTCCCCTTTCACGTATAGTTAATGTTGCAAGAGGTGCTGGAGGACTTGGCAGACCTGGTTAACATGGGACTCCAGAGAGGGTGAATAGACCAGAATATTATCAATATAGGCAATTATATATTTACCCAGCATGTCCCTTAATAAGCCACTGGAACACCAAGGGGTGCTAGAGAGCCCATATGGCATCACACGGTACTCATAGTGGCCAGAGGTGGTGCTAAAGATGGTCTTCCATTTGTCCCCCTCATGAATGTGCACCAGATTATAAGCACTGTGGAGTTCCAACTTTGAAGAATTGGGCCAATCGGAGTTGTTCCAGAGCTGCTGGGACTAAAGGCAGAGGGTAAAGATACTTAACTGTGCACTGGTTTAGCGCTCAGTAGTCAATACAGGGTCTTTTCCCCCCTCCTTTTTTCTCCACAAACAAGAAACCAGCAGATGCAGGAGATGTGGATGGCCTGATGTATCCCTTTCTAGCTCTTCCTGAATGTACTCCTCCATGGCTTTTTACTCAGTCAAGGAAAGAGGGTAAACTTGACTGCGTGGGGGATGCAGCTCAATGGTGCAGTCATAGGTGCAATGGGGAGGTGGCCTTAGTTTTGCTGAACACCTCACTTCGGAGGGAATGATCAAAGAGGCATGATTTTCAGGGATTCCTATGGATGTGGCGGCGACCGTGAGTTTAGGAACCTGAAGATACGCAAGTGTGCACAATCAAAAGTCTGGTGACCGAGAGCGAGGTAGAGTGTGACTATTTTGGGAAATGGAGTCTGAGGCAGCCATGTTTGGAGGTCGTGGTGCATGGTGGGAAATGGAGTCTCTAGACTGGGTTGACCTGACACTGAGATGGTGAAGTGAACAGCTTATTAAATTGCCAGGCTGTGAGTAAGGAGTACCAGCCAATCTCTCCGAATAAAAAAAAATCGTATAAATTGCATGAGTATTGGGACAAGCATTAAGACAGAGCTTAAGGCAACATACTAAAGTGTTTATCTGCCTTGCTTGTTTTCAACAGAAAGAAAGACCAATTAAATTCTACCATCCCATTGGAGATTAGGAGGATTGTCTCAGGATTGCGTTTCAATGAATGGCTGCTAAGCAAAGGTAGGTTCACCTAATTTTTAATGATGGTGGAGCTCTCAATCAACTACATCAAAGCTAATTTGTCTTAAAATATATTTTTCATACCACAAAAGTTGTAGACACAATATCAACTAGAAATTGTTGTTTTATATGATATGAAATGTTTTGAATCTTGCAACAGTGTGGTTTGGGTTCAGAAGGTGGGATGTTCACAAACAAAAAAGTTACAATGCCTCCAATTAATGAATATGATGGTACAGATTTGCCTAATGTCCATGATATTAAGGGGACAGGATTTTTTTATTTTTTTATTTTTAATGGGGAACGTGGTCTCTGACTGCTAAAAATTTGTTTTCTGGTGGGAAGCTGATTCTACAGATTAAAAACTGTATCTTTAAAACATTTACATCTTTTGAAGTGAGGACATACCTTTACATAAATGGGCTTTTTAGTAGTTACACATAAATGCTAAGGGAAAAATAACAACAGATTAGAAAAGGTTTAAAAGAATTGGATATGTCTGGTGTTTGGTTAAGCAGGGCAGCAGGTCACGTGCTCTTCCACATGCAGTCATGTGGAGATGTGGTGTAATTAGACTTAAGGGCATGTGCTACAGAACTTGTGATTTGGAAAATTAGTTCACTATGTCTGCCACTTAATTCTGCTGATTTCAGTCTACATACTGCACTTCTCTTAGTTTATCAATTTGGCATAATATGACTCTCATGACATCCCATATAATATAAATTGTGCATCTTCTGTAGTGTTTATTAAATGGAACAGAAATGAAGTGTTGTTGAAATATTTATGGGATTCTGGTATGTCTTACACATTCCCTACAGTTGCGAATGGTAGATAAAGAACTAGTGTAATCCAATCAAAATACTTGAGTTGCAAACAATGTGTTTAAATCTAATCTTATTATTAAAAATCTTGTTACTTCAGTTACATTTATGTAAAATGTTTCTAAAAATTTGACTTTTTTTTCCCCTTCTCTTGCTATTCTTTTTTCCCCCAGGAGTTCAGCTGATCAGTACAGCTGCAGTTGTGCTTGAAAGTTTGTGAACTCTTTAGAATTTTCTATATTTCTGCATAAATGTTACCTAAAACATCAGCTGATTTTCAAACACGTCCTAAAATTAGATAAAAAGAACTCAATTAAACAAATGAGAAATATTATACCCCTTTGTGCAGAAATAACTGCAACTAAATGTTTCCATTAACTGTTGATCAGTCATGCACATTGGCTTGGAGGAATTTTAGCCCATTCCTCAGTACAGAACAGCTTCAACTCTGGGATGGTGGTGGGTTTCCTCACATTAACTGCTTGCTTCAGGTCTTCCACAACATGTCTATTGGATTAAGGTCAGGAGTTTGACTTGGCCATTCCAAATCATTAAATTTATTCTTCTTTAACCATTCTTTGGTAGAATGACTTGTGTGCTTAGGGTTGTTGTCTTGCTGCATGACCCACATTCTATTGAAATTCAGTTCACGTAAAGATGTCCTGACATTTTCCTTTAGAAATTGCTGGTATAATTCAGAATTCATTGTTCAGTCAATGGTCAATTCGTCCTGGCCCAGATGCAGCAAAACAGGCCCAAACCATGATACTGCCACCACCATGTTTTACAGACAGGATAAAGTTCTTATGCTGGAATGCAATGTTTACCTTTCTCCAAACATAACGTTTCTTATTGAAACGTTTCTTTCTTATTTGAAAAAAAAAAAGTACAACCCATGGAAATTGTTGGCTTTTCTGACATATTTGGACAATCAAACATGTGATCCTCTTTGAAACAGTGCCTATTATTAAAGTTGATAAACTCTATCAAATGACACATAAAACTGACCTTTTGTAGTAATTTTCACAATCTAAATTAACAAAAACAAACATTAACAAACATTACATTAATAAAATGTACGTACACCCCTATATTTATCACACCTTCAAATCCATGAAATTAGAATCAGGTATTCAAGATTGGGTGCCAGCGATTAGAACCTGCTTCAGAAAATATCTTCAGAAAAAAGGTTGTGGATGCCTATGAATCTGGCAAGGGATTTAAAAAGATCTCCAAATTATTTGAAATACATCACTCCACCGTAAGGAAAATCAACAAATGGCACAGGTTTCAAATGACTGCCAATTTGTCCAGGATTGGCCGTCCCAGCAAATTCAGCCCAAGAGCGAACCATCTGATGCAAAGAGAGTTCTCCAAGAACCCCAAAATTTCATCACAGTGTAAGGGAAACCACCCGCTGGTCCAACGACGGTATCCAACGGCGTGGCAGAAGGCATCTTACGTGTTACTGTCTTTCTTTTATGTGATATATCAAAATTTGAATTAACAATTTGTCAACATTAAATATGATCCTCTTTTTACTTTATCGGACTCTGATTGAGATATTAAAATTCTAATCTCTATCATTAAATTTATCTCGACATTTGATGGAGGTAATTGACTAATACTATTTAGATGGCCGCCCATGCTTGCCCTTTTTCTAAAAAGTACTTTCTTTAGTCCCCATAGATCTGTACACAATTAATTAGAATAACATTATCTCTAGTCAGAGGTCATGATCACTACTGACAAAGGAAACTTTCTCCCTCCCAAAATTCACATTCCGGATTCGTCAATTGCCCAAAGAGAGGTGTGGACTGGCTTGTCCTTAAAAGACAGCGACACACGTTCCACGTTTTCTCTCTTCGCCGGCACTCTCTTTCGTCAGCCCCAGCTATTTTCTTCTTCTGGCAAAACGGAACTTCAAGTTAACTCAGTTCAAACTTCTTGTTAACGGCACAGAAGAAACCAACGAACTCCAGCTCACGAATGTGCCGAATCTTGTACGCATCTGAAACTCAACACCGAAACTCATGCAAGTATCATTCTCAATCGATCTCTAGATGCGTTTTAAGCTTGTGCCCCTATTTTGGGTGATTTGATTCTTTGCTGGTTCTCAAGATTAACTGTTTGTGTTGTTTGCCATTCTTTTATCTTCACCCCTTTTCTTTCTTTACTTTTGTTTTCCTGTATATATGTATTATTTTCTTAGATCTAGTTGTGTGTATTCGTAGTTTCATTCATTTATTAAAATCTATTATTATCATGCTTGATCGTCTCTGTTGCTACTCATAAATAAGGTCACTTTAACGTTTTGCTTTTCGCTACATGCTTTGTTCTGTAGTAACAGAACTGGAGAATTATTCCTCTTGGCCAGAAGAATAATCTCCCCCCTTTTTAGAGTAATACGAAGATTACACTGTTGAGTTTGGTGGACAAACTGATCAGCCTCTACTTCTACCTCTACAGCCTCTACAAACTGTCGCATCTACTTGCATATGGAAAGATTTTGAAGGGTTGGGCAGACCCAGGGTGGGAGCAGAGCACAAATGCTGTTTTAGACTTGTAAACACTTGTTCATGTTCTTCAGCCCATTCAAGAATGTCAGAGGGTTTTGATTTCCCTTTTAGGAGCAAATATAATGGCACAGCAGTGTTGGCGAAGTTGGGAATAAAATCTCTTAAATAATTTGCTGTTCCTAAAACCTTTTGCAATGCATTTAATGTGTGTAGAAGGGGAAGTTCAGCAATGTATTTTTGGCTATCATCTGTTAGGGCTCAGTGACTATGGGTAATTGTGTAGTATTGGACTTCCTTTTTCGCAGTTTGGGCCTTTTCTCTGTACAATTTGAAACCTGTTTTCTCGAGCGTCGATAACACATCAACGAGTTGCAAATGATCATCAAATGATCCCTCTGTCGCAATAAGTATATCATCGACATAATGATGCACACTCCCTGTCCCGATTAGTGGGTTGAGGGTGTCCTCTAGTGCCCTGTGAAAGATTGCAAGGCTGTTGTGGAGGCCTTGTGGCATTCGCTCCCAAGTGTATTGTATTTGGTTGACAGTGAAAGCCAATTTCCACTGATCTTCCCGCTTCACTTTAATGGACCAGAAACCATTTTTTATATCGAGAACTGTAAACCAAGATGCCTTGGTTGAAATCTGCAATAATAAAGTCGACGGGTTTGCACTGGGCAAAAATTTGTTGAGACACTGGTAGTCAATGAAAAGACAGCATTTACCATTTGATTTTGGCACTGGTAGACATGGGGAGTTTGTTGTTGAACTGCACCGCCGAACTATGTCCCTAGTTTCAAGTTGTTTAAAGTTCTCATGAACAGCAGCATCTGCCTCCGGTTTGATACTGTATTGGTTTTGTGGGGGAGGTGGATCCCCCTCGATGCATACGACAAAGTCAGTGAGGCCGCAGTCGTGTTCATGATTAGCCCAAACGCTTTTATGTTTATCCATCATCTGTTGGATGGGATCTGTAGTGGATATGGACTTACAGTAAAAAAGTATTTGATCCCCTGCTGATTTTGTACGTTTGCCCACTGACAAAGAAATGATCAGTCTATAATTTTAATGGTAGGTGTATTTTAACAGTGAGAGACAGAATAACAACAAAAAAATCCAGAAAAAATGCATTTCAAAAAAGTTATAAGTTGATTTGTATTTTAATGAGGGGAAATAAGTATTTGATCCCCTATCAATCAGCAAGATTTCTGGCTCACAGGTGTCTTTTACACAGGTGAGATTAGGAGCTGAGATTAGGAGCACTCTCTTAAAGGGAGTGCTCCTAATCTCAGTTTGTTACCTGTAAAAAGACACCTGTCCACAGAAGCAATCAGATTCCAAACTCTCCACTATGGCCAAGACCAAAGAGATCAAATATTTACAAATGGAAGAAACTGTCAGTCTCCCTTGGTCTGGGGCTCCATGCAAGATCTCACCTCGTGGAGTTTCAATGATCATGAGAACGAGGAGGAATAAGCCCAGAACTACACGGGAGGATCTTGTTAATGATCTCAAGGCAGCTGGGACCATAGTCACCAAGAAAACAGTTGGTAACACACTACGCCATGAAAGACTGAAATAATGCAGCGCCCGCAAGGTCCTCCTGCTCAAGAAAGCACATGTACAGGCCCGTCTGAAGTTTGCCTGAATGATTCAGAGGAGAACTGGGTGAAAGTGTTGTGGTCAGGTGTGGTCAGATCTCTTTGGCATCAACTCAACTCGCCATGTTTGGAGGAGGAGGAATGCTGCCTATGACCCCAAGTCATAACACCATCCCCACCGTCAAACATGGAGGTGGGAACATTATGCTTTGGGGGTGTTTTTCTGCTAAGGGGACAGGACAACTGCACTGCATCAAAGGGATGATGGACGGGGCCATGTACCGTCAAATCTTGGGTGAGAACCTCCTTCCCTCAGCCAGGGCACTGAAAATGACCTTAATGACTTGGAGCATAGATCTGTACATACTTAATTAGAATAACATTATCTCTAGTCAGAGGTCATGATCACTACTGTCAGAACAAGTTGAACAATTTTACATCCCTAGAATAGTAGCTTTGTATAATCATGGTTTACCATGTACACTTAACTACAATTATATTACAATAATTAGAGGTTAAGGCTCACCCTATTCAGATTGGTCAATCAACACTATGTTGTTCTAAACAGAAATTCCTTTTAGCCTTTACAGTCTAAGTACACTTAACTAAAGCCAAGTTGTTAGCCTGGACTCTAAAATCTCAGTTGGCATGCCCCAATGCTCCACCTAAACCTGGATTTTAGTCTGTACTAACCTGGTCGCAGATTTATGGTAACATGGACTTAACGTAATCTACTAGAGACAATAATTTCAGGATAGATCAGAATAAATTCAAACGTAACAATTTATTAACCAGGTACTTTCAATAATAATTCTTAATCCAATTCAAAAGACAACAAGCAGTGGTCAATAATATAAAAACAACACATAAAAATACAAACAAGAGAAATAAAGATGTTTACCTGGCAATGAAACTACACACAGCAATTGTGCGGGAGATCTGTCTACAGATTCCCTGAATCTTTGGCCAGCTCTCCCTAAATACCCAGATACTCTGTAGGTCCACCAAATGGTGTTTGTGATTATAATTGGAATTTGGGCCCATTATTCAGGGAGTCAGTTGGCATTTGCTTGGATGTCTGTGGAAGGATGTACCTTATTTACATACAGGAGGTGATTCATGTGAGGGACCTGGGGAGGGTATGCTTTTAACAGCATATGGTATTTTGTACATTTCTGGATCTAAATGGTGTTTTGAACTGCTGCTAGGGAATGAGACCATCTTTCCAGACACACTGAGACCTTTTGAACGATACTAAGCATGTATAGTCAACTTATTATTCACATTAAACATACTAATGCATGAAGACCTTGGATGAGTTTAAGGTGACCTCAATACAGGGAGAGAGAAGGGTGGGGGGAGAGTGAGAGAGAAGGGAACAATGTAGAAGAACAATTGTGAGGTGTGATCCTCCTGTCTCCACTCAGTGTGATGTGTTATCTTGGATGAAGATGCTAATTCTGTGGGAAAGAGTTCAGATGTTATTTCTCGTAAGAGTCCTTTGTCCTCAGAGAGTGGTTCTCTCCAGGTTCAGACATCTTGGCACTAGCCTTACAACAGGATCTGCTAGCACGTCTTGCAACTGTTGGTGTCAAAGTGCATGCGTCTACAATCAGAAAGAGATTACATAAATGTGAGGAAAAAGCCTTTGCAAGACTACAGTTTGCCAATGAGCATATAGGCAAAGACCAGGCCTTTTGGAACAATGTGCTCTGGACAGACGAATCAAAGATAGAGTTGTTTGGCCACAGAAACAGCAGACATGTTTGTCGCAGACCAAAGACAGCTTTCACTGATTCAACTATGAATTCTGCATCATATCAAATAGTGCTTGAAGATAATGTGAGGCTATCTGTCCGAAAGTTGAAGTTGAACCGAAAATGGACCTTTCAGCAAGATAATGATCCTAAGCACACTAGCAAGTCCACCAAGGAATGGCTCAAAATGAATAAATGGAGGGTTATGGAATGGCCTAGTCAAAGCCTGTATTTGAATCCCATTGAAACATCTTGCAACTGAAAGAATATTGCATGGAAGAGTGGTCAAAAATTCCAGCAAGCCGATGTCAGACAGGGGTTTCCAGATGTGCTGTCCAAACTCTTTTGAAGAAGCACAAAGAAATGGGCAATGTTGAGGACCGTAGATGCAGTGGTCAGCCAAGGAAACTTGCTGCAGCAAATGAAAGACATCAGGCTCACTTCCCTTCACAATCGGAAGATGTCCAGCAGTGCCATCAGCTCAGACCTGGCAGAAACCAGTGGGACCCTTGGGTACACCCATGTACTGTACGGAGAAGTCTGGTCAGAAGTGGCCTTCATGGAAGATTTGCGGCCAAAAAGCCATACTTCCAACGTGGAAACAAGGCCAAGCGACTCAACTATGCACGAAAACACAGGAACTGGGGTGCAGAAAAATGTCAGCAGGTGCTCTAGACTGATGAGTCAAAATTTGACATACAGGTGCATCTCAATAAATTAGAATGTCGTGGAAAAGTTCATTTATTTCAGTAATTCAACTCAAATTGTGAAACTCGTGTATTAAGTAAATTCAATGCACACAGACTGAAGTAGTTTAAGTCTTTGGTTCTTTTAATTGTGATGATTTTGGCTCACATTTAACAAAAACCCACCAATTCACTATCTCAACAAATTAGAATACTTCATAAGACCAATAAAAAACATTTTTAGTGAATTGTTGGCCTTCTGGAAAGTATGTTCATTTACTGTACATGTACTCAATACTTGGTAGGGGCTCCTTTTGCTTTAATTACTGCCTCAATTCAGTGCGGCATGGAGGTGATCAGTTTGTGGCACGGTGGTATGGAAGCCCAGGTTTCTTTGACAGTGGCCTTCAGCTCATCTGCATTTTTTGGTCTCCTGTTTCTCATTTTCCTCTTGACAATACCCCATAGATTTTCTATGGGGTTCAGGTCTGGTGAGTTTGCTGGCCAGTCAAGCACACCAACACCATGGTCATTTAACCAACTTTTGGTGCTTTTGGCAGTGTGGGCAGGTGCCAAATCCTGCTGGAAAATGAAATCAGCATCTTCAAAAAGCTGGTCAGCAGAAGGAAGCATGAAGTGCTCCAAAATTTCTTGGTAAATGGATGCAGTGATTTTGGTTTTCAAAAAACACAATGGACCAACACCAGCAGATGACATTGCACCCCAAACCATCACAGACTGTGGAAACTGAACACTGGACTTCAAGCAACTTGGGCTATGAGCTTCTCCACCCTTCCTCCAGACTCTAGGACCTTGGTTTCCAAATGAAATACAAAACTTGCTCTCATCTGAAAAGAGGACTTTGGACCACTGGGCAACAGTCCAGTTCTTCTTCTCCTTAGCCCAGGTAAGATGCCTCTGATGTTGTCTGTGGTTCAGGAGTGGCTTAACAAGAGGAATACGACAACTGTAGCCAAATTCCTTGACACGTCTGTTTGTGGTGGCTCTTGATGCCTTGACCCCAGCCTCAGTCCATTCCTTGTGAAGTTCACTCAAATTCTTGAATCGATTTTCCTTGACAATCCTCATAAGGCTGTGGTTCTCTCGGTTGGTTGTGCATCTTTTTCTTCCACACTTTTTCCTTCCACTCAACTTTCTGTTAACATGCTTGGATACAGCACTCTGTGAACAGCCAGCTTCTTTGGCAATGAATGTTTGTGGCTTACCTAGTGAACCAAACTGAGAGACCATTTTGAAGGCTCAGGAAACCTTTGCAGGTGTTTTGAGTTGATTAGCTGATTGGCATGTCACCATATTCTAATTTGTTGAGATAGTATATTGGTGGGTTTTTGTTAAATGTAAACCAAAATCATCACAATTAAAAGAACCAAAGACTTAAACTACTTCAGTCTGTGTGCACTGAATTTATTTAATACATGAGTTTCACAATTTGAGTTGAATTACTGAAATAAATGAACTTTTTCATGACATTCTAATTTATTGAGATGCACCTGTATTTGGCTGTAACAGAAAGCAGTTTGTTGGCCAAAGGGCTGGAGAGCGATACCCAAATGAGTGTCTGCAGGCAACAGTGAAGCATGGTGGAGGTTCCTTGCAAGTTTGGGGTTGCATTTCTGCAAATGGAGTTGGGGATTTGGTCAGAATTAATGGTCTCCTCAATGCTGAGAAGTACAGGCAGATATTTATCCATCATGCAATACCATCAGGGAGGCATCTGATTGGCCTCAAATTTATTCTGCAGCATGACAACAACCCCAAGTATACAGCAAAAGTCATTAAGAAATATCTTCAGCGTAAAGAAGAACAAGGAGTCCTGGAAGTGATAGTATGGCCCCCACAGAGCCCTGATCTCAACATCATAGAGTTTGTCTGGGATTACATGAAGAGAGAGAAGCAACTGAGTCCACAGAAGCTGCCTAAATCCACAGAAGAACTGTGGTTAATTATCCAAGATGTTTGGGCCAGCCCATCTGTCGAGTTCCTTCAAAAACTGTGTGCAAGTGTGCCTAGAAGAATTGATGATTTGATGCTGTTTTGAAGGCAAAGGGTGGTCACACCAAATATTGATTTGATGTAGATTTTTCTTCTGTTTGCATTTTGCATTCACTCACTTTGCATTTTGTTAATTGATAAATATAAACTATTAACATGTTTATTTTTGAAAGCATTCTTACTTTACAGCATTTTTTTCACACCTGCCTAAAACTTTTGCACAGTACTGTATGTCAAAAAAGCCAACAATTTCCATGGGGTGTACTTACTTTTTCACATAACTGGTAATAAATACAATCCTTTTAAATTATGGGGTCTATGATGCCTCTCTGTAATACATCAGATTCAGATACTGGGCCATCAGGCTGGAGAGAAACTCGAGAGGATCTGGAGAGAGACTGCAGGGAGAAAAGAAGACCGTGTTGTATTAAAGTGTGGTGAGATTTAGTATAAAATAGTACAAAAAGTATAAAAAGTATAAAATGTTCATGGCTTTCCAAATGGTGGGGATTTTGATTCATTACTTTGATTTTGTTCATCCATTTGTCTAGTGACAATTTTTGGAGATTACCTCTTTAAAATAGTAGGTGGTGGGACAAATTACTGTCTTTCATGTTGTGAGCAAGTCACTGAATCATTGACTCAAGCTGATTAGTTAAAACATTGAAACCTTCATGAATGAAACAAGGAATGCTAACAAGAACAATTTGTTAATAACAATTTTTTGTACCGTGGGTTCACTGGGCACGATTTTGTTACAATCATAAGATATCCAACGATAAAACACTACACTTTGTGCTTGATTCACAAAATTAAGTTGCACCGGCAAGAATAACATACACAATTTTAATGAAATCTTTGTCTTAGCTTATAGCATTTACCTCTCAGCTTATTGTAGACAGTACTTCTGTTTGCACACAACATCAAAGCCAAGCATCTCAGATGCGCTCAAGAGACTGCACAATCATAACAAATGGATAGTACCTACTTCAAATTCAAAATAATGTTATTCTTTTATAAAACTAGTCTAGAAAGTCAAGCAAATATTGTAATATTGTTTAAAGAAAGGCGATAAACATTATTGTGCCGATATTACTCAAATCTAATCTTACAACCATCTACAACATACTATAGTCCTAAGTTTGTTATACCATTAAAAGCTCATGAAATTGCCCTATTTCAGCACCGGTTAGTTCTCCTCATAGTTTTGAAAAATGCTAGAAAAGTAGGCATGGTAATCTGCGGAGTGGAGGGGGAAAAGGGGAGACAACACAACAATCCAGTCGTACCAGACTCTCAATCTCTAGTGTGAATGGGCCTTTACACCGCGGAAACAAACACCCACCTAGACCAGTGAATGTGTCTCTCAACTACTGTACGTGATCTCAGTTTGAAGCATCTGTCACAGGAAAGCACACATGCCATCATGAATATTTTTTCTCTTATTGTTCTCAAGCTGTTTAAAAAGTCAGGGCTCTTTAATATTATGTGATTGATTGATAGTGTCCTGTGAAGTGGAATTCATATAATATTCAGCCATCTTAAAAAAAAAAAGAAGAAAAAAAGGTGAGATTCCAATCCGAAGTGAGAGTATATGTTTAGTTAAAAGGGCACTCCAAATGGAATAGGTGATAAGGGAACATCACAGTAAGTGGAGAGGGAAATTTACCCTCATTGTGAACCACCTCAATATTACATTTGGTTACAAATATTCGTGTGATAAGGAGTTATTATTATTACATGAAACTCATAAAAAGAGTTTGAGCCTCTTTAGTTTTTATTCATAGGAACTGTAACAGAATTCTTTCCCATTGTCATATGACTGTTGTCATAAAGAGCAAATTTAAGACGAGCCAGTGGATCTATCCTTGTGATATCCATTTTTAAAATGCAACAGTGGAGCTTGTTTAACATATAAAAATTGCAGTCACTGTGGCAGGGGCATTAGCTGGACTGTTAATCATCCAGTGCTGAGCCCAGATTCTTCTCCATGCATTTTTTCCAGCTTTGTTTTATGGAAGCTACTTAGTAACTTAGCCGTCAATGTCTGACATGATCCGAAAAAGTTGGCTTTATCATAAAACTTGCCTCGGGTGTTATCACTGTTTGTAGGACTACCAGACTGATAAAATATAACACTGTTCTAACTAGGTTAGTTTGGTGTCACTAGCCAAACTAACTAACTAAGCTAATAACTAATATTTAGCTGCTGCAGAGCCATGCAAAGTACATTATCTTTCCTCATGCTCTGCTCATATATTCGCGTAAACTGGAACTCTTATAGACATTTACACACCCTGTTTTCCTGTTAGTGTTTCAGTTTCAATCCTTTTACTGGTTTTAAAAAAAAAGCCGTTTGGTAGAATTGAGCACTGTCAGCCAATAAGACAAGTATTTCCACGTATTTTCCTGTAAACCCTGTCTGATTGGTCTCGCCTCCGTTCACTGAAAATATAAAATTACAGGCAGTCTTCTTTTACTGATGTTCAGCTATGCAATGACAAACCTCTCCAAGTGGAGAATTATCCGGGGCTGAACAAAAAAATCCAGTCCAGTCCAAGTTACACCCCTGTGCTGTGGTCGAATGACATGACAAAAGTACAAATACGGATTTCATGAACTGACCAACACATGAAACAGAAAACTGGAGGGAAAACTGCACGGGCGCATGACATTCACTGTTTTACACATTCGTTTACTGTTGTAACTGCTCTGTAGGCCGTGGCAGCAGTGCTCTAGCAAACTGATAACCTAGCTAGAACTTTCTCAAAATAGTAGCACCTGTTGCAAATCTAAACTAATCAGCATTGGGATAATAAAAGTATTTTATTCATACAACCAACAAAAGTCACTGAACTTACCTGAAAGGTGCTGTCTCGCTAAGTGAGTTTGTCATTGGTTGGTCCGTCCTGCTGTGTTTGATTGATGCGCACGCGCGCTCCAAAATCACGCCCATCTGATCATGCTAAAGCGTAGAAATGAATTTGAATAGGAATTCTTTCTTGCTGAATACATAAATACATACATATTTTTTTTTTTTTTTTATAATCTGACAATGTTATTCTGACCAGAAAAAATGGTTTTAATGAAAAATAGTGTTTCTGTGCATTGGAATGTGTCATTAGGTGTGTCATTGGATACAGAAATGATGTTGCTGAAGCTGATTTGCAGAGAAATTTCTATAAATTTGTCATGCCATTTTTTTAATGTAGTAATTAAAATAAATAAATAAATAAATAAATAAAAACACATTCCACTGATGTATAAGAACATTTTTTTGCTAAAATTTTAAGAACGTTTTCAAAAGACATAACATTGAAAAAAACGTTCTACTAGCGTTACTGCAAGAATGTTTTTAATAACTTTGGGAGAACTTTTAGAGAATGTTAGCCAAAGTTCTCCAAAATGTAAGAGTAACAATGAAACTGACACTTAGATTATACTTTTTTTTTCTTTTTTTTCAATTTAAAGCACCTAATTTTATTTATTTAAGAAATCACTAAAATCAAACTGTCTTTAAAGATACAGACTTAAAAAGACATAGTACAAACCAAGTGTCTTTATGCAGGTGCAGAGGGTGATTTTTCTGGGAAATAACAGAACAAGCCTAGAGGAAAAGAGATACTTTTGTAACTGAAGAAAGGGTGCTCAATGATCACCAGTTACACCTATTTAGCTTCTTTGATTAACACATTCTCTCTTATGATCTCATATACTGGTCACACATTAATAGATATTTCTTGCATGTACCATTTGCTTTTTGAAAATATATTATAGTATCACACACACATATCCTTGAACATTGGTGCATCTCCTCTAACACAGGTCGGCTTATCAGAACTTGCACATTTGGGCACACATAAATACATTCTGTATTTATCTAACTTCTGCAGTTTGAACAATGGCCCACTCATAAAGTTTGGCAGTAAAACACTAAGAAATGACAGATAACAAATTAGAGCGCTAGGAAGAAAAAGATACAAGTTGCGAGTGAGAAATGTGTGCTCAGTGATTTCCCACAAGCTGGAGTTGCATCAATTTGTCCTACTTTCACCCACATAAATATTTTTGATAAGTTTAATGTGGACACTCTGTTTAATATTAATCTTTTCCCCTTGTTAACAATTTCTCCTCCTTTCCTCTCTGTGAACACGCCCTCCCTTCTCTGTTTCCTGGTTCCTGTGTTGGCACCTCTTCTCTTTGTTTCTTTGTTGACTCAGGTACAGACAGATAAAGCCCCTCACCATTTGTGTATTCCACTGTCTCCTCAATACCATGTGCACACATTTACATTCTTTCCCAAATAACATCTCGTATTTCATGGCTTCCTAGAAACCATATATGGTGTTGTTCCTGTCTTACATCGATAGGCTTCCTGTTCTATGCAAATATGCCTTCCACCTAGCCAATCGATAGTTAACCCATTGTCTGTTTTGTGTCAAGCACAATATATACTCTGCCTTTTCTTTGAATAAATGAGATATCTTGCCATTTGAACATTGTGTGTCTGTGTGTCATTTGGCAAACTCTCCCAAGGCCTTGGCGCAAGAAGTGTGTAGCAGGGCAAGGGCGCAGTCTTTCTTGTGTACTCTCACTTTTTCTCTTCTTAAGAACTGTAACCCGGAGATTCAATATTTTTAAAACCTAACAATTCTCTTATTATTTTCTGATTAATGAAATATTCCATGTACTATTACAACATAATCATGTTTAAATGCTGATTTAACACTAAGTCACACTCTCTTCATGATTGAAATACATTTCACAATCATTATTAGGCCTTTGATGGATTAAAACATTTCTTATCACTGATTATTTTAACTTTTGATTGGACCTGATGGGTTACATAATAGTCATAGTTTGATCAAAGAAATTCTTCTATATTATAATGCCACACTGAAGAGTTTAAGCACAGATAGAAGCTCGGCTTGTACCTATTGGCCAAGCTTTTTATATTTTATGTAGGGAACATTACATTAAGGAACAATGTAAAATGAGGTCAGCAAGCAGTGCTGAGAGATGAACATACACTCATCATCTAAAGAGACTTGGTATAGACCACTCCATGAAAAGTAACATTACAAGAAATGTGTCTAGATAAACAATGTTTCCATTACTAAAGATTACTCATTTTACCATACTGCCCTTGAAAAACTTAAAGTGCACATCTAGATTAGATCTAGATAGGTCTACTCATTGTCATATTGCAGTAGTGACTGTTTAGAGAAGTCTTGGTGAGGTGCAGCACAGGATTTTTTTTTTCACAGAATTTTTATTTTATCAGTTAAGGAGGACCTGCTAACATTTTTGTTCAAGGCTATATTTTTAAAAGTAATAATACTACAATTAATCTTTCTAAACACCTACACACTCACTACTTGGTGAAAGATGAACACCAGTGGATCTCAGGCCCAAAAGAGAAGCACATGCTCAACTAATCTCACAGCATGGAGCAGTTGAGATGTTGAGCTGCCAGTATTAGATATGGAGATGTTTCTGCGAAGGGGAAAGGAGTGCATACAGTGGTGCTTGAAAGTTCCCAATTAAACAAATGAGACAAAAATATTATAGTTAGTCTTTTGTTTATTGAGGAAAATGATCCAATATTACATACCTGTGAGTGGCAAAAGTATGTGAACCTTTGCTTTTGGTATCTGCTATGACCTCCTTGTGCAGTAATAACTGCAGCTAAACGTTTCCGGTAACTGTTGATCAGTACTGCACATCGGCTTGGAGGAATTTTAGCCCATTCCTCAGTACAGAACGGCTTCAACTCTGGGATGTTGGTGGGTTTCCTCACATCAGCTGCTTGCTTCAGGTCCTCCCACAATATTTCTACGGGATTAAGGTCAGGACTTTGACTTGGCCATTCCAAAACATTAACTTTATTCTTCTTTAATGATTCTTTGGTAGAACGACTTGTGTGCTTAGCAGACATGTTCACAAGTCCCTGAGGTCCAAGTTCAAGTCAAGTTTCAAGTCTTTGTTTCATTTTTAGCAATAGTTCTTTCACTTTACCATCCACTGTGAGAGCTTTGGAGGGCTATTTGGAGTTCGGAGTCACCAAAATAATGGTCACTCCGAACTCAATTTTTATTGGAAATTCAGTCTGAAGCAATTTTACAGCATGACTAGCTTGATTACTCTCCCTTCAAAGTGCTCTTTGGAGTAGGGTGACCAGATGCAAACGGACCAAATGTGGCACAGGTAGTAAGTTTGTGTGGGATAATGTGGGACATATTTCCGACACCCAAAGGCCTACCATTTTGATGTCTATCTAAAGGAATAAGAAACATGTACACTCAGCCCATTTATATTTATGTCTTTTGTATAAAACAATGCAACAAAGAGAAACATTACTGCATAAAAAAATTAAGTGTGACAAAAAGGCTTGACCTCACGCGTGCCCAGTTTGAGTGAAAGCTGACAGCCCTTTGATGATAGGCTTCAATACTTTCTTCACAGCCATTGGATGAATGTCAGATCTGGCCATCACCCCTGGGGACAATTGCTTCGTCAGCAATGCAACTGATGTTTTCCGTCTATTTCAGTTTATAACATACTGAAATATTATCGTAGAAATGTGAGAGAAAAAAAACAAACTAAAACCTTAATGTAACACTTTCCCAGATTTGGGTAGGGAATGAGGAAGCTGGAGGCAGGCTTGAAACAACTCACAAGGCACTATATTCTTTATCTATCGCTCTTGCTTTTCAGTGGTTTTATTATATAGACACACATGTGCACGCACACATGGTTCTTTGCTGGTTGGCTCTCGCTGTCTTTTGAGGCGCCCATCTTTCTCATTTTTATTTTGGCCTTGGCGCACTACAACACGGAACATTCATTACTATAATTCCCCACAGGTGTCCAATCCTTACCACTCACTTTCTCCGACTCCGCCCTCCATTCACAAACTGCCACTTGAGCACACCCCCGCTTCCACACTAAGTCTGTTCAAACTTTTTATGTCCAATCAAAATGCGGGACATCATCTCAAGTTGTGAGATGCGGGACATACTGATAGGGAATGAATGAATGTGGAACGAATAGAAAAATGTGGTATTTGATGCTGTCATTTCGGGTAGTAAAGAGAGAACGTAATCGGGAATGCCAAACCAAAATGACTTGTGTTTTTCACGAGTCTCTGTCAAGTCTCGAGTCAGTAGTTCACGAGTCCAAGTCAAGTTGCTCGAGTTTCAATCTCTGGTGCTTAGGATCATTGTCTTGCTGCATGACCCACTTTCTCTTGAGATTCAGTTCACGAACAGATGTCCTGACATTTTCCTTTAGAATTTGCTGGTATATCAATGATGGCAAGTTGTCCTGGCCCAGATGCAGCAAAACAGGCCCAAACCATGATACTACCGCCACCATGTTTCACAGATGGGATAAGGTTCTTATGCTGGAAGTTTTTCTTTCTCCAAACATAATGCTTCTCATTTAAACCAAAAATTTCTATTTTGGTCTCATCTATCCACAAAACTTTTTTTCCTGTAGCCTTCTGCCTTGTCCACATGATCTTTAGTAAACTGGAGAGGGGCAGCAATGTTCTTTTTGGAGAGCAGTGGCTTTCTCCTTGCAATCCTGTCATGCAAACCATTGTTGTTCAATGTTCTTCTGATGGTGGTCTCATGAACATTAGCCAACATGAGAGATGCCTTAGGTTACTTACAGGTGCATCTCAATAAATTAGAATGTCATGGAAAAGTTCGTTTATTTCAGTAATTCAACTCAAATTGTGAAACTCGTGTATTAAATAAATTCAGTGCACACAGACTGAAGTAGTTTAAGTCTTTGGTTCTTTTAATTGTGATGATTTTGGCTCACATTTAACAAAAACCCACCAATTCACTATCTCAACAAATTAGAATACTTCATAAGACCAATAAAAAAAACATTTTTAGTGAATTGTTGGCCTTCTGGAAAGTATGTTCATTTACTGTACATGTACTCAATACTTGGTAGGGGCTCCTTTTGCTTTAATTGCTGCCTCAATTCGGCGTGGCATGGAGGTGATTAGTTTGTGGCACTGCTGAGGTGGTATGGAAGCCCAGGTTTCTTTGACAGTGGCCTTCAGCTCATCTGCATTTTTTGGTCTCTTGTTTCTCATTTTCCTCTTGACAATACCCCATAGATTCTCTATGGGGTTCAGGTCTGGTGAGTTTGCTGGCCAGTCAAGCACACCAACACCATGGTCATTTAACCAACTTTTGGTGCTTTTGGCAGAGTGGGCAGGTGCCAAATCCTGCTGGAAAATAAAATCAGCATCTTCAAAATGCTGGTCAGCTGAAGGAAGCATGAAGTGCTCCAAAATATCTTGGTAAACGGGTACAGTGACTTTGGTTTTCAAAAAACACAATGGACCAACACCAGCAGATGACATTGTACCCCAAATCATCACAGACTGTGGAAACTGAACACTGGACTTCAAGCAACTTGGGCTATGAGCTTCTCCACCCTTCCTCCAGACTCTAGGACCTTGGTTTCCAAATGAAATACAAAACTTGCTCCCATCTGAAAAGAGGATATTTTATAAGAGGATATAAGAGGATAACAGTCCAGTTCTTCGTCTCGTTAGCCCAGGTAAGACGCCTCTGACATTGTCTGTGGTTTAGGAGTGGCTTAAAAAGAGGAATATGACAACTGTAGCCAAATTCCTTGACACGTCTGTGTGTGGTGGCTCTTGATGCCTTGACCCCAGCCTCAGTCCATTCCTTGTGAAGTTCACTCAAATTCTTGAATCGATTTTGCTTGACAATCCTCATAAGGCTGTGGTTCTCTCGGTTGGTTGTGCATCTTTTTCTTCCACAATTTTTCCTTCCACTCAACTTTCTGTTAACATGCTTGGATACAGCACTCTGTGAACAGCCAGCTTCTTTGGCAATGAATGTTTGTGGCTTACCTAGTGAACCAAACTGAGAGACCATTTTGAAGGCTCAGGAAACCTTTGCAGGTGTTTTGAGTTGATTAGCTGATTGGCATGTCACCATATTCTAATTTGTTGAGATAGTGAATTGGTGGGTTTTTGTTAAATGTGAGCCAAAATCATCACAATTAAAAGAACCAAAGACTTAAACTACTTCAGTCTGTGGCATTGAATTTATTTAATACACAAGTTTCACAATTTGAGTTGAATTACTGAAATAAATTAACTTTTCCATGACATTCTAATTTATTGAGATGCACCTGTAGAAGTTACCCTGGAATCCTTTGTGACCTTGCAGACTATTACATGTCTTGCTCTTGGAGTGATCTTTGATCTCTTGGAGTGGTTGGTTGACCACTCCTGGGTAGGGTAATAATGGTCTTGAATTTCATCCATTTGTACACAATCTGTCTGACTGGATTGATTGTGTCCAAACTCTTTAAACATGGTTTTGTAAACTTTTCTAGCCTGATGAGCATCAACAACTCTTTTTCTGAAGTCCTCAGAAATCTCCTTTGTTTGTGCCATGATATACTTCCACAGACATGTTGTGAAGATCAGACATTGATAGATCCCTGTTCTTTAAATAAAACAGGGTGCTCACTCACACCTGATTGTCATCCCATTGATTGAAAACAGCTGATTCTAATTTCACCTTCAAATTAACTGCTAATCCTAGAGGTTAACATACTTTTGCCACTCAAAGATCTGTAATATCGGATCATTTCCCTCAATAAATAAATGTATAAAAGTATAATATTTTGACACACCACACATACAATATGATGGGATCAATATTGTAAATAATATGGAGCTAAAACAAATATTCCTTATAAATCTAAAGAATCCTGCATAACAGTATTTTAACAATGATGCACCTGAAGCATATTATATCTTTATGTATTTGATTATTAAGACCATGCTTGGCAAAGAGAGAGAATGTAGTGATAGATAGATAGATAGATAGATAGATAGAGAGAGAGAGAGAGAGAGCTAGAGAATGCAGTGACTGAGGATGTGCAGTAATATTCATGAGCCTTAGTTTAATCTCCCCACAGCATGATGTTACCTAGATCCTATCTGATGTTTAAACAAAAATGTAAGCAGTTGCCATAACTTCCACAACCCACTGTAATTATGTAAAGGTGGTTTGCCAGCTTCAGGCAGCATACTGGTATTTTCCAACATTAACTCTGTCTAGCCTTTGAGTGCTGTCTGTCACTGAACAGTAGAGGTCACTAAATCTTTATCCCCAGAATACTTCTGCATTACACAGGCAGGAAGGGTGCCAGAAAAAAAATAAAATAAAACATCTAAAAGAGGGTTTACTTTAAGTGACCATGGAGTACATTATTATTATTTTTTATTTTGAACTACACTTGTGTTTATGTCAAGTCTTGATGTTACGTTTAAAAGACTATACCTACATATTTATGTTACTAGCCAAAGAGACATGTTTAGTCTAATGTACCTAGGCAGTGTGTGATATACACTCAGTGTCCTGTACCTGTTGTTACCAAGACTTTTTGTATCTTGCCATCAAGTATCTCTGATATTGTTCAGTCTTGCCTAGTTCATGTTGTTTGTTGATTGCCTGACCATTTCCTGCTTTTTGACTATAATTTTAGCTAACCCTTTGGCTTTGTCTGCCTGCAAATAAATAACATGTAACTAATCTAAATAAAACTTCTGTTGTCTGTATTTGCATCAGTTCCTGCTGCATGACAATTATGAAAAATTCCCAAGCATTTGATGTTAATATTTTCTTTGTTTCAGGCTTGTGTTTACATTTTCATGGCCCTTTACCCACTTACCTCAAACCCAGGTGGAACAGATATACACAAATCTATAGGAGCTGTTTCCCTTTTATATAAAAAGCAACCTATGAGACAAATGTTAAATCATTATTTGAGCTGGCTGTGCTCATTTTGAATTTTAGCAGCTATGCCTCTGTGATCCTGTCCAAAGGCCACTGCAACAAGCCATGATTCTAGAGCTATCTGCAACATATAAAGTGATGTCCATAGGTATTTTGCCTCTGTACACTGCCACAGTGCATTTGAAATGAAGAAATCAAGTTGTGATTGAAGTGTAGACTTTCAGCTCTAATTCAAGGGGTTTAACCAAAATATTGCATTAACCATTTAGGAATTACAGACTTTTTTTAAAGGGTTCCTCCATTTTCACAGGCTCAAAAATAATTGGACAAACTAACAATCATAAATATTAGCATTATTTTTAATACTTGGATGCAAATCCAAATCTGGAACCCATGGACATCAAATGTTGTGTTTCCTCCCTTTAAGTGCTTTGCCAGGCCTTTACTTCAGCTGCCTTCAGTTGCTGCTTGTTTGTGGGTCTTACTGCCTTCAATCTTGTCTTCAGTAAGTGAAAATCATGCTCAATTGGATTGGGGGTCATCGTACATTTAAGAACGTCTGGATTACGTATGTAACCCTGTTTCCTGAGAAGGGAACGAGACGTTGCATCACGCTTGACCCTTGAACATCCCCTGGCGGAAACAATGTCTGAATACGAGTGAAATCACGCCTATCTGATTGGCCTGCCTCAGTCAGGTGACGAAGTAGACCGCATCACGAAGACTATATAAAACACCCATGAACTAAATCATTCAGCTTCTATTTGTTTGAAGGAAGACACAATTTGTAGGCATGGCAAAGTATAGCCAACAAGACGTAATGTCTCGTTCCCTTCTCAGGGAACAGGGTTACATACGTAACCCAGACATTCCCTTTCCAAGGGAACTCCACGTTGCATCATGCTTGACGCTTTGGGTTCAAGAATACCCACTATGCCATACAGAAACAGGTATGTCAAAAAATGTCTGTGAAGTATATACACACAAAAACACTTCTCGATGTGGGAAAAAGTGACTTTTAGATAACAGTGTCCAAACTGGATAAAACATCCAAAAACTGCAGGTGAGAGCACAGTTTAAATAACACAGTCTAAGCCAGCTACCTTCCTTCATACCTTTTGCAATGCAAAATGAGTGAACAGAATCTAGAAAATCTACATCAAATCAATATTTGGTGTTACCACCATTTGCCTTCAAAACAACATCAGTTCTTCTAGGTGCACACAGTTTTTGAAGGAACTCAGTAGGTAGGTTGACACAAACATCTTGGATAACTAACCACAGTTCTTCTGCGGATTTAGGCAGCCTCAATTGCTTCTCTCTCTCTTTATGCAATCCCAGACAGACTCCATGATGTTGAGATCAGGGCTCTGTGGGGGCCATACCACCACTTCCAGGACTCCTTGTTCTTATTTATGCTGAAGATGGTTCTTAATGACTTTTGCTGTATGCTTGGGGTTTTTGTCATGCTGCAGAATAAATTTGGGGCCAATCAGATGCCTCCCTGATGGTATTGCATGATGGATAAGTATCTGCCTCTACTTCTCAGCATTGAGGAGACCATTAATTCTGACCAAATCC
The DNA here is from genome assembly GCA_023630585.1 of Cranoglanis bouderius. Taxonomy (NCBI): domain Eukaryota; kingdom Metazoa; phylum Chordata; class Actinopteri; order Siluriformes; family Cranoglanididae; genus Cranoglanis; species Cranoglanis bouderius. The sequence goes on from CM042562.1 coordinate 1,329,329, forward strand.
CCAACTCCATTTGCAGAAATGGAGCCCCAAATTTGCAAGGAACCTCCACCATGCTTCACGGTTGCCTGCAGACACTCTTTCTTACATTACAGCATTTTTTCACAACTGCCTATATATATATATATATATATATATATATATATATATATATATATATATATATATATATAAAAGAATCACCCCCCCCCTTAAAATAATCACATTTTGTTGCTTTTCAGCCTGAAATGAAGAGTTTTTGTTTTATCCAGCTGTATTTACTCAGTGCAACTTATAACATCCAAGTGTAACATCAACATGTCAGAATTTTTTTTTTTTAATTAAAAAACAGAATCACTGAGTCGGAAAAAGGATCAACCCCTTGCTTTAATTTGCCTTAATTTTTTAATTAGTCTGTTGGGATATGTCTCTACTAACTTTGCACATCTAGACTTTGCAATATTTGCCCACTCTTCTTTGAGGAACTGCTCAAGTTCAGTTAAATTTGATGGTGACCGTTTGTGGACTGCAGTCTTCAAGTCATTCCACAGATTTTCAATGGGGTTCTGACTAGGCCATGCAAAGACATTCACCCTTTTCTCCTTCAACCACTGTGTGGTCAGTTTTGCTGTGTGCTTTGGGTCATTGTCATGTTGGAATGTAAACCTTCTTCCCATTGACAACTTTCTGGCAGTGGGCAGCAGATTTTCCTCAAGAATCTCACAGTATTTTGCCCCATCCATTTTCCTTCTACCTTACAAGTGCTCCAGTCCCTGCTGCAGAAAAACAGTTCCATGACAGGATATTACCACCTCCATGCTTTACTGTAGGAATGGTGTTATTTGGATGGTGAGCTGTATTGGATTTCTGCCAGACATATTGTTTGGTGTTGAGGCCAAATAATTCAATTTTAGTCTCATCTGAACATAACACATTTTTCCATGTGGCCTCAGAATCTTCAAGGTGCATTTTGGCAAAGCTCAGTCGTGGGTGGCTTTTTTCTTGCAACCCTCCCATACAAGCCACATTTGTGGAGAATTTGTGATATTGTTGTCCCATGCACACAATGACCACTCTTTGTCATAAATTCCTGCAACTGCTTCAGAGCTGTTGACTTCACTGTGCTTTTAGGCATTGATAAAGCCTTTGAAATTTTTTTGTATCCATCTCCTGACTTGTGCCTGTCCACAACTTTATCCCAGAGATCTTTTGACAGTGCCTTGCCACCCACAGTTGATTGTTTGCTTCAGCTGCACTACAAAATGATCCAGAAAAGCTCTTTTCATGCTGAGCTAATCAAATGACCACGGCTGATCACAGTTGAAAGTCAAATGCCTTTGTGTGCCATTGAGAAGGTGATTAGCTACACCTGATTGAGTTTACAAGTCATTTTTAGGAGTGGGGTGATCCTTTTTCCAACTCAGTGATTCTGTTTTTAATTTTTTAAATTTATGTTGGTGTTATATCTTTCAATTGGATGTTATAAGCAGTGCTGAGGAAATACAGCTGGATAACACAAAAACTGTGTCCATCTTCATTTCAGGCTGAAAAGCAACAAAACGTGATTATTTTAAGGGGGGGGGGGTGATTATTTTCCATACCCACTGTGTGATTTTATATATATATATATATATATATATATATATATATATATATATATATAATATTACAGTTGCACTCAAAATTATTTGACCCACATTGCAAATCAGGCTTATTGTCAAAATTTACAGACTTTCAGCTATTTGAAATGAACAAATCAAACAAAAGCAATTGAAACTAATCATCAGATTGGGAAACAAAATAAAAGTGTGCCGCGACCTCACTTCCAGTTTTGGTGCACTGTACACATGGAAGACAGAGGTTAACAAAAAGCAAACTGCTGCGAATGGATGAAAATAGCATGGAGTGTGCTACAACTGCACATGCACTCACAACTGAAGTGCCAGTGCCTGCTACAAGCAAAGTGGATCTATAGAGCAAATGAAAATATACAGGTGCATCTCAATAAATTAGAATGTCGTGGAAAAGTTCATTTATTTCAGTAATTCAACTCAAATTGTGAAACTCGTGTATTAAATAAATTCAATGCACACAGACTGAAGTAGTTTAAGTCTTTGGTTCTTTTAATTGTGATGATTTTGGCTCACATTTAACAAAACTCCACCAATTCACTATCTCAACAAATTAGAATATGGTGACATGCCAATCAGCTAATCAACTCAAAACACCTGCAAAGGTTTCCTGAGCCTTCAAAATGGTCTCTCAGTTTGGTTCACTAGGTAAGCCACAAACACTCATTGCCAAAGAAGCTGGCTGTTCACAGAGTGCTGTATCCAAGCATGTTAACAGAAAGTTGAGTGGAAGGAAAAAGTGTGGAAGAAAAAGATGCACAACCAACCGAGAGAACCGCAGCCTTATGAGGATTGTCAAGCAAAATTGATTCAAGAATTTGAGTGAACTTCACAAGGAATGGAGTGAGGCTGGGGTCAAGGCATCAAGAGCCACCACACACAGACGTGTCAAGGAATTTGGCTACAGTTGTCGTATTCCTCTTGTTAAGCCACTCCTGAACCACAGACAACGTCAGAGGCGTCTTACCTGGGCTAAGGAGAAGAAGAACTGGACTGTTGTCCAGTGGTCCAAAGTCCTCTTTTCAGATGAGAGCAAGTTTTGTATTTCATTTGGAAACCAAGGTCCTAGAGTCTGGAGGAAGGGTGGAGAAGCTCATAGCTCAAGTTGCTTGAAGTCCAGTGTTCAGTTTCCACAGTCTGTGATGATTTGGGGTGCCATGTCATCTGCTGGTGTTGGTCCATTGTGTTTTTTGAAAACCAAAGTCACTGCACCCGTTTACCAAGAAATTTTGGAGCACTTCATGCTTCCTTCTGCTGACCAGCTTTTTGAAGATGCTGATTTCTTTTTCCAGCAGGATTTGGCATCTGCCCACTCTGCCAAAAGCACCAAAAGTTGGTTAAATGACCATGGTGTTGGTGTGCTTGACTGGCCAGCAAACTCACCAGACCTGAACCCCATAGAGAATCTATGGGGTATTGTCAAGAGGAAGATGAGAAAAAAAGAGACCAAAAATGCAGATGAGCTGAAGGCCACTGTCAAAGAAACCTGGGCTTCCATACCACCTCAGCAGTGCCACAAACTGATCACCTCCATGCCACGCCGAATTGAGGCAGTAATTAAAGCAAAAGGAGCCCCTACCAAGTATTGAGTACATGTACAGTAAATGAACATACTTTCCAGAAGGCCAACAATTCACTAAAAATGTTTTTTTATTGGTCTTATGAAGTATTCTAATTTGTTGAGATGCACCTGTATATGATGTAAGCGGAAGTTATGTGCCATCGCAGTCCAGGACAGAGTTCTCTGTCACAATGAAATTACAAATCATTTTGAAACTTTTGCTTATAGTTATGGCACTGCTTTCCTGTGATTGCTTATGCAACAACTGTACAGCCATGGCCAAAAGTTTTGAGAATGACACAAATATTAATTTTTACATAGTCTGCTGCCTCAGTTTTTATGATGGCAATTTGCATATACTCCAGAATGTTATGAAGAGTGATCAGATGAATTGCAATTAATTTGTCCCTCTTTGCAATTAAAAGTCCCTCTTTGCCATGAAAATGAACTTAATCCCAAAAAAACATGTCCACTGCATTTCAGCCCTTCCAAAAAAGGACCAGCTGACATCATGTCAGTGATTCTCTCGTTAACACAGGTGAGAGTGTTAACCAGGACAAGGCTGGAGATCACTCTGTCATGCTGATTGAGTTAGAATAACAGACTGGAAGCTTTAAAAGGAGGGTGGTGCTTGAAATTATTGTTCTTCCTCTGTTAACTATGGTTACCTGCAAGGAAACACGTGCAGCCATCATTGCTTTGCACAAAAAGGGATTCACAGGCAAGGATATTGCTGCTAGTAAGATTGCACCTAAATCAACCATTTATCGGATCATCAAGACCTTCAAGGAGAGAGGTTCAACTGTTGTGAAGAAGGCTTCAGGGTGCCCAAGAAAGTCCAGCAAGCACCAGGACCATCTCCTAAAGTTGATTCAGCTGCGGGATCGGGGCACCACCAGTACAGAGCTTGCTCAGGAATGGCAGCAGGCAGGTGTGAGTGCGTCTGCACGCACAGTAAGGCAAAGACTTTTGGAGGATGGCCTAGTGTCAAGAAGGGCAGCAAAGAAGCCACTTCTCTCCAGGAAAAACATCAGGGACAGACTGCTATTCTGCAAAAAGTACAGGGATTGGACTGCTGAGGACTGGGGTAATGTCATTTTCTCTGATGAATCCCCTTTCCGATTGTTTGGGGCATCTGGAAAAAAGCTTGTCCGGAGAAGAAAAGGTGAGCGCTACCATCAGCCTTGTGTCATGCCAACAGTAAAGCATCCTGAGACCACTCATGTGTGGGGTTGCTTCTCAGCCATGGGAGTGGGCTCACTCACAATTTTGCCTAAGAACACAGCCATGAATAAAGAATGGTACAAAAACATCCTCAGAGAGCAACTTCTCCCAACCATCCAAGAACAGTTTGGTGACGAACAATGCCTTTTCCAGCATGATGGGGCACCTTGCCACAAGGCAAAAGTGATAACGAAGTGGCTCGGGGAACAAAACATCAACATTTTGGGTCCATGGCCAGGAAACTCCCCAGACCTTAATCCCATTGAGAATTTGTGGTCAATCCTCAAGAGGCGGGTGGACAAACAAAAACCCACAAACTCTGACAAACTCCAAGCATTGATTATGCAAGAATGGGCTGCCATCAGTCAGGATGTGGCCCAGAAGTTGATTGACAGCATGCCAGGGCGAATTGCAGAGGTCTTGAAAAAGAAGGGTCAACACTGCAAATATTGACTCTTTGCATAAACTTCATGTAATTGTCAATAAAAGCCACTGACACTTATGAAATGTTAGTAACATCTGACAAAAAGATCTACAAACACTGAAGCGGTAGACTTTGTGAAAATTAATATTTGTGTCATTCTCAAAACTTTTGGCCACGGCTGTAGTGTGTGTGTGAATGTGTGGCTCACCAAGTCTGGGTGCTTGGCCCCCGAAGATGCTGCTTGCAGCTTTAACGCTTTTTCTTTTTCTGGGCAGGGTGTCTATGGCAGCCCATATAAGTGACTGGTAAAAAAAAGTTGCAAAATTTGGCACACTGATTGGAGAGGGTCTAAGGAACATTCTGACCAAATTTGGGCCAAATGCTGCCGATGTGCTAGCGTCACCATTTTGTCAAATTTGGGCCTAATTTGGAAGTACATTAATGGTCGTAACCATAACACCAGTCAATTTCCACCTAATTAGATTTTCTGCCATCTTGGATTTTGTCAGAAATTCTTACTCCCCTTACAAACTTTGTCCATTCATCACCAATTTTGGCTATGCTGCTTGCAGCTTTAATTATTATTGTTAATGGAGTAATGGAATACATGTAATGCGTTACATAATCAGGATACAAAAATGGTAACTGTTTCCTGTGATCGACACAAAACCGGTACATGTGGTCCGGTTTTGGCATTAGAACCACAGGTGAGGACAATAGTGATGAAGAGGGCTCTAGTAACATACTTTCCACTTGATCTTCTATAATGTTCTTTTTCAACAGTGACACTCTGTATGCTCTGCTTTTTACCGGTACTTTGTCCAGGGTGAAGAGACAGTGTTCACCATGGCTGTCTGGTCAAGTGTATTGGAAGTGATGAATGGCCATGCTCCCATCAGTGTCCTCAGCTCCTGCTGGTTGTTGGAGTCCAACTGGGAAGAAGACTCATCGTGAGCTGCTGTCAGGCACTGAAGTATTGGTTCAGGTGGTAAGGCATAATATAGGGTCACTGTTGAATCTGGCTGCTGGTTATTGTTTGTTATTTCGGATGTCCACTGATGATAGATGAATGGATGGTATTGATACCCTTGTCCTGAAGGCAGGCCATACCGGTTGTTAGCCACATCAAGCACTGCTTCAGGCATGATGCATCAGGCACCCTCCATGATGTACTGTACGTGTCTATAGTCCAGCTGGAACCATGCCACTCATATTGTGTCTGAGTTTTTGCCCTGGAGACATGCACTTTACCATCCACCATTACGAATTTCTGCTGCTGCTGGTGTCGTGGGCCAGTGTGGAACCATGTTCTTGGTGAGTCTCTTCCAGACATTGTGCTTCGTTAGGGTATATGATCAATAATTGCTCTCATTTCTTCCCCAGCAACCTTTAGTGGTACCTGGAGAAAGGAGGGTGTAAGGAGCTTAGCATCGTGAGGCTGTGTGATTGACATCCCCACCAGCTCTTTGGGACTACGTCTTCCAGGTGGTTTGTTGGACCCTTTCTCCTTGGGGTTCAACCTCCTCACCTCTTGACAATAATCCTTAGCCCCCATGCAGTCTTTTTCTACCCTAGAGACCACCTTGACCAGCTGTTCGACAGTGGTTACTGTCCCTGGGGTTGATGTTATTCAGGATTCAGCTTACCAACTCCTCCTCGGTGATGTCTGCCTTCCATTTTAAGCAGAGAGCACAGTAATCTCATAACTTCTGCCCCGGCTGCTGTCCCATCGCCCTGAGCTTGTCCTCAACCCCTGACAGGTAATCGGAAGGAAAGCTGTCATGAAGGCATCCTTGAACGTCCTCCAATCATGAACTTTGGCTCTCTCCACCTTCCACCAGCTCAGCGCGAGATCTCAACACTGTGGTCAGGGTTCCCATGAGCTCGACGTTTGGTAAGGGTCAAATGTCGAGGAAGTTCTTGCACTGCTCTATTAAGTTGAGGACATCTGATGTCTCTGCAGAGTCACAGAAGGAAGGGAATTCCAGGCATATAGGTCGTCTCGCACAGGATGAGGAAGCACCAGACAAGATGTGATAAGGTATTATTGTGGGTGCGTGGGTAGGTAGGGGTTGGCTTACTGTGTATGTATTGCTCATGATTGTGGAAGGTGGAACACAGGCTGGGGAGTTAACATGTTGAGAGCCGAGATGGTGTATAGAGGGAATATGTGGGGTAGCTGGGGTAAAAGTATGCAATCTAGCAAGGGTAGGTGTGCTAGTTTGCCTAACCTTTTTATTTGCCTTCCCCATTTAGTATCCCTTCTAAGAATACAGTCTATAACCATCCTCTCGAGTTTTCCAGTGACTGCTGAAAAGAGTCCTGCAAGGCCTCCAAATCGGTGTCCAGGGCCTCCCTTAAACCAGCTTCCCTGTTTAATGTGCTGTTAATTGCCTGTCTATGATCCGCATCTAGAGTTTCAACTGTTTTTAGGGCCAATAAATCACTTTTCATTTGTTCAAACTCTGTCTGCATTGATTGCATATTACACACATCAGTAACAGGTACATCAGCATTAACATCATTATCATCAGAGATATACAATGAATTAAGCATTGATGTTATATCAGCCGCAGGATTGCGCCTAGACACAAACAGACCTGCAGTAAAATCCTGATCTAGTGTGTTCCCCTCCATATTACAATCACCAGTGTTAACAACATCATTAGTGAACTTTTTTTTTTCCTTCTTTTTTTTTCCTTTTTCTATAACAACACGGTGAAAGAGCCCCCATACGGGTTACCACTATGTAACAACTCATCTCGTAGAGGCACTGGTTACAAATACGATCCAGGCTCTAACAGCTTTTATGTGTGTGTGTGTGTGTGTGTATATATATATATATATATATATATATATATATATATATATATATATATATATCTAGCCGAAAGAATCCTCCTGAGCAATGATGGATATCGAGGGAAACCCAGTATTTCTTCGGCGGTGATGTCCTTCAGAAACGTGATAATAATCCACAGCGTATATTACTCCTGAGATGAGCATGCTCCCGGTGCTGTCTCTCTCATGGTTTATGTTTACTTCGGTAAACAATACACACCGATATATGATGACGTAACTGGCCCAGAGTTCTCGTAAAGACTCATGATTCCGCGAGCACAGAGCCAAACACAATGTTGATAATAAGACAGTGCTAATAGATGCCATGTGGCAATAATTAAAATGATTAAACACACAGGTATTTAAAACATGGACCTTATGTGGCAGTGCTACAAGATCATGTTGCAAAATTATGAAAACTTTCATATTGTGATACTTGGATTACCTTACTGATTAAATTTTTTATGAAGTAATTTGTAACTGTAATGGAATACATTTTTGAAGTAACTCTCCCAACCATGATTATAATGCGTTACTATCAAGAAGCCTGGCATTGTACCAGCTATGATCAAAACACCAACAAAATCTATTGGAATCAAAACTGCTGTGTGAAAATGGCAGGGCATTACAGTTTGTAGTAAAGAGGCAATTTTTTGCCAGTGCACATCAATAATGAACTAAATAAAAAATTCTATTTGATTACAGTTTCAGGAAAAGTTCATTTTCAAAACTCTTCACAAGTTTGCACAATAGTACTATATGTGGTTCAAACTTTAAATATATTTATATATTTTTTTATAATCTTGAAAATTTTTGCAAATGTTTTTCACTCCTTTCTACCACCAGCAATTTGATGTATTTAGGTGTTTTCATAGCCTAATTGACCTATGTTTACATATTTTGTTTTACTGTAAAACTGATTACATTGTTGAGAACCAAATGGATAGGAGTTTGGATGTCAAGCTAATAGCTGTTAGCTAACTAACAAATAGTATTTTGATCTAAACCAAAGCCCTAAAAATTAAAGTCCAAGGGCCACAGACATTGAGTAAGAGAGGTATCAGCAGACATTTGCATGGAACAGCAAATCATTTCACAATCCTTAAGCAGTCACCCACTGATTTTCAGTCCATTTAAAAATTGAGTCACGTTTCCTCCTACTTTATTTATTATTACTCAACTGAGATGTGTTTTTACAAAGTGGTCTATGAAGAGCCTTTTTGGTAGAGAACAAAGTTTATTAGCATCTAAAATCTACCAAACAAATGATCTCAGTATATTATATATTGATTATTCAGATACATTCCTATGGAATAAAATGTATTTGTCTATATATGGCAAACAAAGTGTGTAGCACCGCTACGAGTACAGTACAGTACAGACGCCATTTCACTATGATGTTATGTCTTCTAAGTTGACTTATTTTTAAGAAAGTTTAGCCATATCCATTCACTTTGGTGGTGCTCTTTGCAAAATGCAAGCCAAGCAAGTGGTGGTCTGTGGAAATTATAGAGATTGTATCTGCTGAAGGAAAGTACTGAAGCATTTCCAACCTGTCAAATTATTGTGCCATTGCCAACAAGCAAAATAAAATATTGTGTTACAATACACTATATGTTTACACTAAAAGTTTGTGGACACCTGACCATCACACCTATATGTGCTTTTTGAACATCCCATTCCAGATTTAGTCACCCTTTGCTGTTATAATAACCTCCAATTTTCTGGGAAGGCTCTCTACTAGACTTTGGAACATGGCTGTGGGAATTTGCCCATTCAGCCTTAGAGCATTAGTGAGGTCAGGCACTGATGTCAGGCGAGGAGGCCTGGGGCACAGTCAGCCCAGCCCACACACCCATGTGGGGCCCAAAGGGTTTGCAACTGGGCTGATATTTGGGGCCCACCTGGCTACCCAACTGGGGCCCAGCCAATTTTGCCCTCAGTTTCCATGGAGGCCCCAGATGGGTTAATGATGGGCCCTTGATGGGCTCCATATAGGGCCCATATGGGTAACCCAGGTTTCTCCCATTTGTTGCCTACAAGAGTCTGCCTACATGGGTTGATAATGGGACCCAACTAGGGCTTATCTACTGCTCTTATGGGCCACAACAGCTATATACAGGTGCATCTCAATAAATTAGAATGTCGTGGAAAAGTTCGTTTATTTCAGTAATTCAACTCAAATTGTGAAACTCGTGTATTAAATAAATTCAATGCCACAGACTGAAGTAGTTTAAGTCTTTGGTTCTTTTAATTGTGATGATTTTGGCTCATGTTTAACAAAAACCCACCAATTCACTCTCTCAACAAATTAGAATATGGTGACCTGCCAATCAGCTAATCAACTCAAAACACCTGCAAAGGTTTCCTGAGCCTTCAAAATGGTCTCTCAGTTTGGTTCACTAGGTAAGCCACAAACATTCATTGCCAAAGAAGCTGGCTGTTCACAGAGTGCTGTATCCAAGCATGTTAACAGAAAGTTGAGTGGAAGGAAAAAGTGTGGGAGAAAAAGATGCACAACCAACCGAGAGAACCGCATCCTTATGAGGATTGTCAAGCAAAATCGATTCAAGAATTTGAGTGAACTTCACAAGGAATGGACTGAGGCTGGGGTCAAGGCATCAAGAGCCACCACAAACAGACGTGTCAAGGAATTTGGCTACAGTTGTCGTATTCCTCTTGTTAAGCCACTCCTGAACCACAGACAACGTCACAGGCGTCTTACCTGGGCTAACGAGAAGAAGAACTGGACTGTTGACCAGTGGTCCAATATCCTCTTTTCAGATGAGAGCAAGTTTTGTATTTCATTTGGAAACCAAGGTCCTAGAGTCTGGAGGAAGGGTGGAGAAGCTCATAGCCCAAGTTGCTTGAAGTCTAGTGTTCAGTTTCCACAGTCTGTGATGATTTGGGGTGCAATGCCATCTGCTGGTGTTGGTCCATTGTGTTTTTTGAAAACCAAAGTCACTGCACCCGTTTACCAAGAAATTTTGGAGCACTTCATGCTTCCTTCAGCTGACCAGCATTTTGAATATGCTGATTTCATTTTCCAGCAGGATTTGGCACCTGCCCACACTGCCAAAAGCACCAAAAGTTGGTTAAATGACCATGGTGTTGGTGTGCTTGACTGGCCAGCAAACTCACCAGACCTGAACCCCATAGAGAATCTATGGGGTATTGTCAAGAGGAAACTGAGAAACAAGAGACCAAAAAATGCAGATGGCTGAAGGCCACTGTCAAAGAAACCTGGGATTCCATACCACCTCAGCAGTGCCACAAACAGATCACCTCCATGCCACGCCGAATTGAGGCAGCAATTAAAGCAAAAGGAGCCCCTGCCAAGTATTGAGTACATGTACAGTAAATGAACATACTTTCCAGAAGGCCAACAATTCACTAAAAATGTTTTTTTTTTTTTATTGGTCTTATGAAATATTCTAATTTGTTGAGATAGTGAATTGGTGGGTTTTTGTTAAATGTGAGCCAAAATCATCACAATTAAAAGAACCAAAGACTTAAACTACTTCAGTCTGTGTGCATTGAATTTACTTAATACACGAGTTTCACAATTTGAGTTGAATTACTGAAATAAACGAACTTTTCCACGACATTCTAACTTACTGAGATGCACCTGTATATGGGCTACCATATTTGTCTGCTTGGGTTACCTTATTTTACAGTAAACCCCTAAATACAAATATTACATTTAACCCACTAAAGTACACTAAAATGTAAAATACATTGCTTCAATGAAGAGACCAGTAGTTCATGCTTTACTTTATTAAGCAAGGTTTTAGTGGGAATAATTTGTACATAACTATAATAACTTGTAAATAACTTGAAAAACTCGTAAAGTATTCCAAAAAAAGAAAAATGCAGTGAAGCTCCTGTCAGATTTTAACTACTGTTCATATCTGCATATCCAAAAACTCTAAAATGAAGTATTCCAAAAACAAAACAAAACAAACCAAAAAGAAAAAAAACACAGTGCAGCTCCTCACTCTTCCGTCCCCTTTAAAAAGAGAAAATAAATTAATCAACCATTTTGCCACTCTTTTTTATTCCCTTTTTCACAGTTAAAACAGATGCATTTATGACAAAGAACTGCACCGATGCAGATGTCATGACAACCTATCAATAAATCCTCATGTGTAAAATACAGCAGCTGTGGATGAGAAGCGAGTTGACTATTGGAAGTCAAAGATGTCGTATTTAAGTTTATGTTCTGCTTGTTCAGCATTTGTTTGATAAATTGCTATTAAACACATTCGGACAGATTTGAATTGCCAGTTTTAGTCTCAATTCTTATCATTTTGGTTATGGGGCGCCAGAAATTCTGGGAAAATGGTATACCATTTTCTAACAGTAAAAAAGAGGCGTGAACTCTGAGGGAGTTAGCTACCCAGTGATGTTAGCTAGCTGAAATTCTAATGTGACAAGAAGCCAAACTAATGTTTTGGTTAACATTATGTTGTGAAAACAATCTATTTCTAACACATTTCAGTTTTTAGTTTTGATATAATAATGTAGCTCTTACCTTGGATACACTGACTGACAGCAAAGTCACCTCCAGAAAATTAGCACAATGCTAGTGGCATGAATGGAAAAGTCAGGGAGTGGGGGATGAGCATTACGGTGTGAGATCTCACGAGATCCTGCAAAAAGTTTCGTGAGATCTCACAAAAGTCTTTTCTTTTTTCAAACTTTTTTTTTCTCCATGTCCGCGGGGAGCTCTTGATCCTTTTAAAGAGCGAAAAATTGGGTAAAATTGCATGAGTGTTGACATTTTTAGATGTATTTATTTTTTACATTTTTTATAATTGATTATTTTTTTATGTATTTATTTTGATTATAGAGTGAAGTAGCTTAACTTACCAGCTATAACATTTGAACATGTGTCACAAAAAACAAACAAACAAACAAACATTTCAACAGTGCATATTTGTGTACTATCTCAGACCCATGTAATCAGCGTATATAGGATTGATTGTGTTTGCACTTGTCTAACCCATTTGGTAAACCTAAATGGGCCCCATTTTTGTTGCCCATTTTGAGCCCATGCACTCATTTCCCATTAGTGACCCAACTAGGAGCCACATAGGGAGCCTACCTGTGTTCACCCATGTGGGACCTACTTAGTTGACCCAAGTGGGCCCCAGATAAGATGCCCATTGTGGGCCCCATATAAACATGTTGGCTGGGAGCATTCCAATTCATCTCAAAGATGTTCAGTGCAGTCAGGGCTCTGTGCAGGTCGCTCAAGTTCCACATCAACCTTGGCAAATCGTGTCTTTATGATCCTCATTTTGTACACAGGGCATTGTCATGCTCGAACAGGTTTGGGCCCCTTAGCTGCAGTGAAATTGTAATGCAATCTCAAGGTTTCTTCCTCGTGTCGTCTCAGGGAGTTTTTCCTTGCCACCGTCGCCTCTGGCTTGCTCATTGGGGATAAATTCATACATTTAAAATCTATATCCTGATTTTCTATATTTCTGTAAACCTGCTTTAGGACAATGTCCATTGTTACAAGCGCTATACAAATAAAACTGAATTGAATTGAATTAATGCTGCAGCATACAAAGACATCCTATACAATTGTGTGCTTCCAACTTTGTGGCAATAGTTTAGGAAAGGCTCACATATGGGTGTGATGGTCAGATGTTTGGCCATAGTTCCTAAAATGTATTCATTAAATAACTTGAGTACTATTTGCTTTAAGGTGGTGCAGTGGCATCACAGGTAGCATTGCTGATTCACAGCTCCAGGTTCCTGGGATTGATTGTGAGCTTAGTTGACTGTGTGGAGTTCTGTGCATGTTCTCCCCATGTCCACATGGGTTTCTCTTGGTTCTTTGGCTTGCTCCTACCTCCCAAACACATGCCAGTAGATGGATTGGCTAAGATAAATTGCCCCTAGGTGTATAAGAGGTATTTTGTGCATTTTTAATTTTAATATAAAATAGAGATGCACCGATCGTCAGTCTCGCGTCTTTCCGATTCCAAGCCGGTCCATGTTGTTGCCAGCGGCACAGGCCTTGTGTAACGCTTTACACAGAGAGGCCGGATAGCTTGCCTGAATGGTTGTAGCCAGGTGTAAGCAAAACTCACGTATCTGATATTTCACAGTGGTTCATTATCAGCGTTGTCGATCCCCCGCACACATGGGGCAGTTTGCAAAACACTCCACTAACAACTGCATTACTGAACATAAATAAAACAGGGCAAAGAGCAACAGAAATATAACCAGGCTTTACATGCATACATACGATGATCATAGCTCACGCTCCGTCTACCGACTGCCCACTCATCAGTGAGGGAGTAAGAGAGAGCGTTCCGCCTTAAAGGAGCAGTAACTAATTCTACTTGTTACACTTGTTATTTAATTATTAGCCACTGCACCTATTAATATTTGGAAGAGTTTTATATCATATTTATATTTAATATTTGTACACTTCAGTTTTGTTCATAGGCTTGTAATCTTTGGACTTTTGTGAGACGAGTAAAAAAGAGAAAAAAGTCAATTTATAAACGCAGTGGAAAATGATATCCATTTTGTTATATAAAGCAACTCATTTTCAGTTAATTGTTATTTCTACCTCTTTCCAGTCACAGAGCTCTTTATTTTAAGAGTCGTTTAAGTGAGAGAAGATCCTGTAACTTAGTGCAGTTTGGGGGAAATTGTAACGTTTAATAATTCTTTTATTATCAAAATAAAATTTTGCATTGAAGAAAAGTATATAAAAAAAGAAGAAAAGATTTTTGTTTATATATGTTGTCAATTATAGTTCTTAGAAAGAAAATTGGAATCGGCAAAAATCAGTATTGGCAGGTCACACTTAAAAAAAAAAATAGGAAATCGGAATTGCCCAAAAAAATTGCAATCGGTGCAACTCAATATAAAATTTAAATTAAAATGTGAAAATTAAAATGCAACCCCCCATATCTGTGTGTAAACATGGTGCCAAACTGAAGAATAAATGAAACCACACAATTTGCATTTAAATTGTCCATGTAAGCATGCAACATTAGGATCAAAAATAAAAAATAAAATCAAAACATCTGTCATTTCATCTTCATAATAAAATCAGTATTTCGAGGTCAGACAGCACCACACTCAGTAACACGGCTGGCATCAACCATAATGGTTCCTGATCATTATTGGAGAATGGTAGTTACTGAAAGGCAAAAGGCTAACATACCCACTAGAAATAACCAGTATAACCCTCAGAGCAGATGTGCTTGCATGAAATATTTATATACATTAATGCATACTGGGTACATTGGGTGCATTAAATATTACTATTTTACATTGATAAAGTAATGAAATAATGTCATTTCAGTTTCAGTGAGATGAAATTATTTGCATTATTTTTTGGCCCGTTGAGTCATATATTAAAATATTATAATGCTTAACTATTTTAGAATTACGGACATGCTCAACTGGGTTAAGGTCTGGTCACTGACTTGTCCAGTCTAAAAACTTCCACTTTTCCAGTGCTTTTTGGGTCATTGTCTTGCTGCATGATGAAGTTCCTCCCAATTAGATTGGATGCATGACTCTGTAAATTGGAAGACAGATTGTATCTGTAGACTTCTGAAATCATTTTACTGCTACCATCATGAGTTACATCATCAATAAAGATTAGTGAGCCCATTCCAGAAGCAGCCATGCAAGCCTAAGCCATAACAGTATCTCCTCCATGCTTGATTGATGAGCTTCTATGTTTTGGATCATAAGCAGATCCATTCTTTCTCCACACTTTGGCCCTTCTATCACTTTGGTAGAGGTTAATTTTGGTTCCAGAACTTTCGTGGCTCAACTCTGCATTTCTTTGCAAATTCCAATCTGGCCTTCTGATTCTTACTGCTCATGAGTGGTTAGCAGCTGGTGCTGGCAATTACAGCTTTGAGATTCCTATCATGAGAAGTAATGAGCTTTTTTGAAGCATCGTAGTTCAATTTTGGTCTAGTCCTCTTGGCAAATAGTCTTAAATTCCCCAAATTTATCAGGGTCCTGCTGATGGACTCAAAATAATGAAATTAAATAATAAATGAGCCATTCCACCGAATGGGTGACATTTCTGTCCCCAGAACATTATATGTATAAAAATGCATGACAGTTAACTGTAAAATACATTTTATTATTAAACAAAGTGTCCTGCACATGAACCTAACTGCAAATTTAAAATATATAATTAAAAACATTAATAAAAACTACCTAGAACACTAAAAAATAAGATTTTTTGCATGTCCCCACTCTCTATCTCTGTACTTTACATTGAAATATAATGATTAAAGTCCTTCAGAAATCTTATTTTTTCTCCATTGTTCTGTGACTTTATATCCAATCTATGATTTAAAATGTTTTTTTTTTTTTCATGAGAAATCCATAACATTTTAGATAAAATACACATTTTAGTTGTGTCCCTGGGTTTTCACTCAGTCCTGTTACCCGAGCACATTGCCCTCCTTGAAAAACTTGGAATATTCCACAAGACACGTTTTCAACGGGAAGTTGCGTCATTTGAATCTTCTGAAGGCAATAGGAAGACCAAAAGTAAGTCCTAACATTTTCTTTTCTGTATATTTGATGATATTGCAACTATGTCTGAGAGGGTCAGTCTCAATGTACTGTCCTGTTACGTAAATTATTTTTTAGATGTTATTTGTTTATTTTAAATATACACATTTTTGGTAAATCACTAGAATTTGCTCAGTATCCTCATGCTATAAGCATGTATGCCATGTGCCTATATTTCATGTATTTGCTAATTCTATGCTAAAAACTCAGTCCTGTTACCTTCAGTCCTGTTACTCATATAAACCATAACAGGACTGAGTAATAGGTAACAGGAGTGAGTGGCATCCTATGGTGTATTCATTTATTAGTGTGAATATTAGTTTATGTAATACAATTTACTTGATTTTTAAGTTTTACAGTTACTGTTACTTAAGATATAGACGTATCAGTTTTACAGTGTGAATGCTGTGCTTACAGGGAGCCAATCCACCACTAAGTGCTGCAGAAAAGCTCTTCAGGCGAGGATTCACTGCCGGAACATGGAACTTTTTCGAGGCGAGCCACGGAAAGGGTGCCCCAGATGGTGTGGGACACACACACACACTCACAGACACACACACAAACACACTCACAGACATACACACAAACACAGACACACACACATACACACACTCACAGACACACACACATACACACACTCACAGACACACACACACATACACACACTCACAGACACACACACAAACACACTCACAGACATACACACACACACACTCACAGACACACACACACACACACACACACACTCACAGACACACACACACACTCACAGACATACACACACACACACACTCACAGACATACACACACACACACACACACTCACAGACATACACACACACAAACACACACACAGACATACACACACACACACACACACACACAGACATATACACACACACACACACACACACAGACATATACACACACACACACACACACACACACACACAGACATATACACACACACACACACACACAGACATATACACACACACACACACACACACACACACACACACACACACATACACAGACAAACACACACACACACACAAACACACTCACAGACATACACACACACACTCACAGACATACACACACACACACACTCACAGACATACACACACACAAACACTCACAGACACACACACAAACACTCACAGACACACACACACTCACAGACATACACACACACAAACACACACACAGACATATACACACAAACACACACACACACATATACACACACACACACACACACACATATACACACACACACACACACACATACACACACACATACACACACACACACTCACAGACATACACACAAACACACTCACAGACATACACACACACACACTCACAGACATACACACACACACACAGACATACACACAAACACACAGACATACACACAAACACATACAGACATACACACAAACAGACATACACACAAACACACTCACAGACATACACACAAACACACACACAGACACACACTCACAGACACACACACACACACACTCACAGACATATACACGAACACACACACTCACAGACATATACACGAACACACACACACTCACAGACATACACAAACACACACACACACACA